>CM039088.1:32145339-32513301 GCA_022113865.1 Chimonanthus praecox | reverse complement strand
TGTATTTTAAATGAGTGAAGGTTTGTAGGTTGTTTCAAATTCAAACACTAAGAATTGTTGGCTGCATGGGAAACTTATATGCATGTAACTCCCACCCAAGTTAAGAATGGAAATGACGTTACATGGAGTTACATGGGTGAGAGTTGAGTTTTCAAATCATTATGCACATTGGAGATGGTATAGGGATGATGGTGTTGTATCCGGAGGCCACACTCCGTCGGGGCGTCCGAAAGACCACTGTGGGGTACCCTGATGATGAGAATCCCATCAGGAGGAATCCGGAGGCCACACTCCGTCGGGGCGTCCGAAAGACCACTGTGGGTTACCTTGACGATGAGAATCCCGTCAAGTGATGGCTATGTTGAATGGTGATGGGTGGGACTCATTTCATGTTCATTTCATACATAGCATGTTTTTATTGAATTTGTTACACATGTGCTATCATTATATTATTTGCATGTTTTTGACTAACCATGTGGTAGCCCTATTCGGAAACACTACTGGGCGCGTTGATCTAACGCCCTATCTATACCCTTAGTGGATGATGCAGGGAAAGGGAAGAACGTGAATCGAGAAGAGGACCAAGTACGGAAACTTGGGCGGTTTGAATGAATGGAATGGATTATGAATGGATATTTTATGGACTTGATATTTGATATATTTGAACAATGTAATTTGGTAATTAGTTATGTTGGCTTGTAATAAGTAGTTAAGATAGATGCTATGGTTTGTTTTATGTTGGATGATTTTATTAAACGAATAGTTAAGATTGATTAGTAATTTTGGAAAATAAGTTATGTACTTTGCTATCTAAGAATGGAAAATTGGATTAGTCATAGGTTCTATTATAACCTCAGTTAGATTTAGACTAAGTTAATTCCGCAAGTTATATATATACCATGTGCGGATCAGTTTTATGGACTTAGTTCATACGCACATGGGCTTGGCCAGTTAAGGGTCGGATTTAGAGATCCGAACTTAACTCGCGTCGTGACATTCCGCCCCGATCACTTATTGATTATTATTATTTAAAAAAAAAAAAAAAAAACTCTGAAAATTTAGAGTGAAAAGGGCGGGGTGTTACACATTTCTTCTGAATTTTTTATTTTTTCTGAATTTTCTTTCTCTAAACTATTACGGGTAAAACTTGTTAGAGCAGACTGGTAGGATGAAGAAGACGAATTAGATCTATTAGAAGGCTACTGAAATGATTTAAACCAATTCTTAAAAAGTTTTGTTTTTCCCTTAGAATTTTCCATTTTTGTAGCTCGTTAAAAACAAGAAGAGTTTTGTCAACGATTTACTGCCCTTAACGCCTGATCACGGCCTGAAGCGGGACTTACAACGTGACCACACTCTTAAGAAGATGAACGAGGCACAGAAGTGGAGAATAAGAAGGAAAATAAAAACTCTAAAGAGAATTGGATAGATCAACTTGGTTAAATAGCTTCAGATCCTGGATAATAGATTTAATTCATCTAAATCCCATTTTATTTTTTATTTTTTTAACACAAATTTAAATACGAGATAATAATTCTAATTCTTCATTCAGTCTATTAAAATATTCTCTTCTCTGATTACACAAGCGTACTAACATAGATCGTCTAATAGCTTGAACACGGATAACAAGATATCCTCCTACAGCTATATTTTCATCAATTTGTCTGATAGCATTTTCTAATCTTCTAAGCTGATTTTCACGTCTTCTTAGATCACGCAATAATTCTTCTCTCCTAATAGAACGAGGAGACATCTCAGAAGGCCATAGCTTTTAATTTTGATTCAGTTCGGAATTTATCAAGTTGGAGGACAGCATAAGAACGTATTAAGACAATCCTTCTTCTTTCAAACTCATGATGGCGAGGATTATTTCTGTGGGTGCAGATTTGCAAATGTCTTCTTATATTATCTAACAAGGATTCAATTTTTCTTAATATCCGAACATCATCATAGGATCTTCTAAGCAGAGTAAGACGAATAGACATATTCTAGCAAAAGAAACAACATGATTAGATAACAACAAGTATGTAACATTAAATTTAAAAACTTAATTACTTACAAAAGATGGTACAAGACTTCAAACTCTAGCACACTTAAGCTTCAAACTCACACTCACACTTATTTTTTACAATGTTATGAGCTATATCTCTGATTGATTTCTCCTCCTCTCAAATGGAAACACCAGCTCCTTATATAGATGGAGCAAAGACAACCCGGACTTATTCTCTTCCGACCAAGAGAATAAGGCAAACAAGAAAACAAATCTACCGACACAAACTTCCAAAATGGCTTTACAAAAGGAGATTCCCACTTTGGGCACATGTACAATAGGTGGAGCTTCATTTTGCATCTTTTCAAAGGAACTTGACATATGGCAACACATGTGGCAGCAACTTTATCTTCTTTTGATGTTAACATGACATGAGGCAACAGACCCCCACCATAACTTTAACTATTTTTTCAACCAAATGAGATGTACTACGACACCATTGGATATCAATCTGATTGTGTTAGTGTCTTGCTTCTATGCATCCTCAATGAATTCACTAGAGGAATTACTCTAATTAAGGAGAAAAATAGACAGCAATTACATCGCTTGAGATGTAGAAATTTAGGAGAATTCCGTTGGTATAGAGATGTATTCTTATCAAAAGTTTACCAACTCAATGATTGTAATTCTGATATTTGGAAAGAAAGATTTATTTCAGGATTACCACCCCTATTTGCTGAAAAGGTGCGTAATTCCCTGAGAGAAGAAATACATGGTACTATTAATTATAGTTTGCTAACTTTCGGAGAAATTATACAAAGAATTAACAAAGTTGGCATGAATCTTTGCACTGATTTAAAGATCAATAAACAAGCTGAAAAAATGAGAAAATATTTTGGAGATAAAGAATTAGGAGATTTTTGTTTCCAGTTTGGTTTAGAACAAACACCTGAATCAAAGAGAAAACCTTCGCGTTCTAGATTTACTCCTGATAGAAGAAACAAAATGGTAAGGAAATATAAACCCGGAAGATATAAAAAACAGAGAAAATCCGATGAGTTCAGTCCATTCAAAAGAAAATCTAGAAAATATTTCAAAAAGAAATACATAAAAGAAAATGTTCCAACTTGCTACACTTGCGGGAAAAAGGGTCATTATTCAACTAAATGTTTTAAAAAAGAAAATCCTTCTAAGAAGAAACTTAAAAAGATCAATACCAAAAATGATGATGAAAATACTGAAAAAGAACAATCTGATTCAAGTTCCTCAGAAGAGGAAGAAGAATATGAATCCGATTCATCAACTGACATTGAAGAAAATAGTCCTCAGATTCAGCTCATCAAACAATTCCAATCATGTACATGACATTCGAATGATGAAGAATCTGATGGAGAATGGTCGATACCATCTGATGAAGAACTTGGTATCCACATTCGTGTCCTCACTGTCCCTCAAAAATTACTTTTAGAAATGGTTGATAACATCCCTGATCTAGAAAAAAAGTTCAATTTTTAAATCAGATTTCAAAATTGGGGGGAGGAGAAGAAGGAGAAACTTCACAACAAAAAATTTCCATTGAAAAAAATGAAAATAGTGATAAAACACCATATTATCCAAAAAGGATAAAGGAGAAAGAAACATTTCAGAAAAAAACGTTTCATACACCAACCTATTCCATGATTGACCTCATGAATAGAGCGGAAAAATTTATACTATAAATAAACCCTTAACTCTCTCAGATTTACAAAGATAATTAAATGATCAAAAGAGAGAACTTCGTTAATTAAAATTAGAATTAACCAAAAAATAAAATGAGCTTGATGAAAGGTTAACTTGGCTAGAAAATGATGTTGCTATTGAAAAATATGATGAAGAAAAATTTGTCCAAAGAATTAAAGGAGAAATTAGCAAAATCTCTACTGGTGTAATTCCTACAAAATGTATTTACCAACAGTGGAGAGCTCAGGTAAAAATAAAAATAAAAAACTTCGAGAAGATTGTTAATGCCATAATTGACACTGGTGCTGACTTTTGATGGCAACATTTAATCCTAATCGAAACAACGGTTTGATTCCTACCTGAATTAATCCTATGTGCAGGTAGTTGTATTTTGTTCTGATTTGTTCAATAATTCTTCTATCAAGAACTTTGATTGTCTGTTTTCCTCCAGAGAGAGAAACAGTTTTTTCAACAGTTTTTATATGATAATCATTTTGCTCTTCAAATGTGCCATTGCTATATATTTCTGTTACAGGCAAGGCTGGCAACTTCCAATTTGATATTGCTTGGTCAAAATTTTCATATATCATTTCTTCTGAATTTTTTGTTTTTTCTGAATTTTCCTTTTCTAAACTATTACGGGTAAAACTAGTTAAAGCAGACTGGTAGGATGAAGAAGACGAATAAGATCTATTAGAAGGATGCTGAAATGATTTAAACCAATTCTTAAAAAGTTTTGTTTTTCCCTTAGAATTTTCCATCTTTTGTAACTCGTTAGAAACAAGAAGAGTTCTGTCAACGATTTACCGCCCTTGACGCCTGATCACGGCCTGAAGCGGGACTTACAACGCGACCACACACTCTTTTAAAAAGATGAACGAGGCACAAAAGTGGAGAATAAGAAGGAAAATAAAAACTCTAAAGAGAATTTGGCTAAAAAGCTTCAGATCCTGGATAATAGATTCAATTCATCTAAATCCCGTTTTTTTTTTTTTTAATTAACACAAATTTAAATACGAGATAATAATTCTAATTCTTCATTCAGTCTATTACAATATTCTCTTACTTGATTACACAAGCGTACTAACATAGATCGTCTAATAGCTTGAACACGGATAACAAGATATCCTCCTACAGATATATTTTCATCAATTTGTCTGATAGCATTTTCTAATGTTCTAAGCTGATTTTCACGTCTTCTTAGATCACGCAATAATTCTTCTCTCCTAATAGAACGAGGTGGCATCTCAGAAGGCCATAGCTTGTAGCTTTGATTCAATCCTAAAAACTTCTAATTGTATTATAGCATAGGCTCGAAGCAAGAGAATCCTTCTTATTTCATGTTGATAATGTTGTGGATTATTCTTATGCGGACAAGTTTGCAACTGTCTTCTTATGATTTCAATGGCTCGCTCTATTTTTCTTAGTCTTCGGACATCATCATAATATTTCTTAAGCAAAGCAAGACGGATAGACATAATGTAAAAGAAACAGCATGATTAGATAACAACAAGCATGTAACATTAAACTTAAAAACTTAATTACTTACAGAAGATTTATACAGGACTTCAGACTCTATCACACTTAAACTTCAAGCTCTAGAACTCAAACTTCAAACTCACACTCACACTCACACTTATGTTTTTTTTCTACAATTTTCTCAACTATATCTTGAACTATATCTTCAACTATATATTCAACTATATATGCAAATGGAAAACCCTCAGCTCCTTATATAGATGGAGCATACAATAAGAGATTCCTCCCATCCGACCATGAGAGGACTTGCAACAAACAAAGGATTGGCTACCGACACAAGCCACCAAAATACATTTTCAAAACTTGATGGGCTAGGTACAAAAGTTGATGGACAAGGTACATGAGGTGGAATATCTTTATGCCACATGGAAAGCAAAAGATAAACATACCCCCCATAACATTATCAACTTATGACATATGGCAATAAAGCAACACCAACACCAGCACCAACTTTTTCAAATGGCAACACAAAAGGCAGTCCCTACCATCTTTGTTTACAAGTGGCAACATAAAAGGCAGCCCCTACCAAAAATATATTCTCTGATGGCTAGAGGACAAATTTTCATCAAATCAAACCTTGACATTATGCTAGCTTTTCTCCCAGGCAATGATAACTAGCAACATTTCTTCTCAAGCATCGTTTTGAATGAAGACACCATTTCTTCTATGCAAGACACCTATAGGATAATATCAAGATATTATCAAGATATTATTATGAACATCTAACATTGATGGGACCACTTTTCTTCTTTTCTTCATACTAACCATATACCTCCACCAAAAAGAGATGAGTTCACTGGCATGAATCTTTGTACTGATTTAAAGATCAATAAACAAGCTAAAAAAATGAGAAAATATTATGGAGATAAAGAATTAGGAGATTTTTGTTTCCAGTTTGGTTTAGATCAAACGCCTGAATCAAAGAGAAAACCTTTGCGTTCTAGATTTGCTCCGGATAGAAGAAACAAAATGGTAAAAAAGTATAAATCTGGAAGATATAAAAAAGGAAGAAAATCCGATGATCTCATCCCATTCAAAAGAAAATCCAGAAAATATTTCAAAAAGAAATATATAAAAGAAAATGTTCCAACTTGTTATAATTGCGGGAAGAAGGGTCATTATTCAAGTAAATGTTTTAAAAAAGAAAATCCTTCTAAAAAGAAACTTAGAAAAATCAATACCAAAATTGATGATGAAAATACTGAAAAGGAACAATCTGATTCAAGTTCATCAGAAGAAGAAGAAGAATATGAATCTGATTCATCAACTGATATTGAAGAAGATACTCCTCAGATTCAGCTCATCAAACAATTCCAATCATGTATATGTCATTCAGATAATGAAGAATCTGAAGGAGAATGGTCGATACCATCTGATGAAGATCTTGGTATCCACATTCGTGTCCTCACGGCCCCTCAAAAATTACTTTTAGAAATGATTGATATCATACCTGATCCAGAGAAAAAAGTTCAATTTTTAAATCAGATTTCAAAATTGGGGGGAGGAGAAGAAGGAGAAAGTTCACAACAAAAAAATTCCTTTGAAGAAAATGAAAATGGTGATAAAACACCATATTATCCAAAAAGGATAAAGGAGAAAGAAACATTTCATACACCAACCTATTCCATGATTGACCTCATGAATAGAGCAGAAAAAATTCATACTATAAATAAACCCTTAACTCTCTCAGATTTACAAAGAGAATTAAATGATCAGAAGAGAGAACTTCGTGAATTAAAATTAGAATTAACAAAAAAACAAAATGAGCTTGATGAAAGGTTAACTTGGTTAGAAAATGATGGTGCTATTGAAAAATATGATGAAGAAAAATTTGTCCAAAGAATTAAAGAGAAATTAGCAAAATCTCTACTGGTGTAATTCCTACAAAATGTATTTACCAACAGTGGAGAGTTCAGGTAAAAATAAAAATTAAAAACTTTGAGAAGATTGTTAATGCCATAATTGACACTGGTGCTGACTTAAATGTTATCAGACTTGGAATCGTTCCTATTGAATTTACAAGTGAATCAAAACAGTTTGTGTCTGCTGCTAATGGAACGACCATTTCCATAGAAAGAAAAATCCCAAATGTTCATGTTTGCATGAAAGGAGTCTGTGTTACTTCACCCTTTATTATTTCAGAAGATATCGTTAACGATGTACTCCTTGGATCTCCATTTATTCTTCAAATCCAACCCTTTTCTGTAACAACAAAAGGAATTTCTACAAATATCAAAGGGATTGAAGTAAATCTTGATTTTATAGATGATCCTGGTGAGACGAAAATCCAAAGGATAAATCAAGTTATTGCCACCAGAGAGAATTACATAAATGGATTAAAAAATGAAATTAAATGTGTCCAAATAACAAAAGAATTGGAGAAAAAAGAATTTAAAACAAAATTAGAAGAATTCACCAAACAGATTGAAGAAGAATGTTGTTCTGAATTACCATCAGCCTTTTGGAATAGAAAAAGACACATAGTAGGATTACCATATGTAAAAGATTTTAATGAAAATGATATTCCTACTAAAGCTCGTCCATCTCAAATGGATGCTGCTCATCTAAAGCTTTGCCAAGAAGAATCATTGATCTTCTGAAGAAAGGATTAATTAGGAAAAGCAAATCCCTTTGGAGCTGTACGGCATTTTATGTTGAAAAGGCCGCTGAAATCGAAAGAGGAGTTCCAAGATTGGTAATCAATTATAAACCTTTAAACAAAGGCTTACAATCTATTAGGTATCCTTTACCTAATACTCAGGATTTGCTCAACAGATTAAACAATGCCAAAATATTCTCAAAATTTTATTTAAAATCAGGATTTTGGCAGATTCAGATAAAAGAAGAAGATAGATATAAAACTGCATTCACTATTCCAATGGGGCATTATGAATACAATGTTATGCCTTTCGGATTAAAAAATGCTCCGTCTGAATTTCAGAATATTATGAATAATATCTTCTCGTCGTATACCCAGTTTGCCATTGTTTACATTGATGATATTCTTATTTTTTCAGAATCTTTGTTACAACATTGGAAACACTTGGGTATTTTCAAAAGAGTTGTAAAAGAAAATGGATTGGCTTTATCTAAAAGAAAGATGAATCTCTTTCAGCAAAAAATCAGATTCTTAGGATTTGAGATCCAAGACAGAAAAATAACTCCAACTAATAGAGTTATTCAATTTACTGATAAATTTCCAGATGAAATTAAGGATAAAAATATGCTACAAAGATTTCTTGGATGTCTAAATTATGTTGGATTTTTCTATCAGGATTTGGCAAAAGATAGAAAACTTCTCGAAGAAAGGTTGAAGAAAAATCCTCAGGAATGGTCTATCCATCACACTAATGCAGTAAAAAAGATTAAAGAAAGAATTAAAAATCTTCCTTGTAGATGTTTATATGACCCAGAAGCTTTCAAAATAGTTCAAACTGATGCCTCTGATGTCAGATATGGTGGAATCCTTTTACAACAAAAGGAGTCCAAAGAAGAATTAATAAGATTTAATTCTGGATTATGGAATGAAGCACAAAAAATATTCAACTATCAAAAAGGAAGTTCTTGCCATAGTAATTTGTGTGACAAAATTCCAACATGATTTATTAAACAAAGAATTTCTTATCAGAGTTGATGCTAAAGCAGCAAAAGAAATTCTGGAAAAAGATGTCAAAATCTTGTCTCTAAGCAAATATTTGCTAGATGGCAAGCCATTTTATCAGTGTTTGAATTTAAAATTGAATTTATTAATAGAAATTCTAACTCTCTCCCTGACTTTCTTACTAGAGAATTTCTTCAGGGACGACAAAATGGCAAGTAGTTCTTCCCCGTTCATGAAGAAAAAAGGGATTGAGAATTTGGCAGATCAAGAAGAAAGCCAAAAGGGTTTTACTCCAACAAAAGACCCAAGTCAATCAGAATTATATCTTTACACTGGTAACAGAATTCTTGTTACTTCAGATTGTCTTATGGAAGAAAGATCTGTTCAAGATAATGTTCATTTTCTATTTGGAAATGGGCTTCATTATTATTCCCCTGATAAAAGAAAAACCAGAGATTGGTATCTCAATATTTTACATCAGACGAAAAGTGTCCTCATCTTCCACAATAAGAATGCAAATGGTATCATCACCTACTCAAAGTTTACTATTCTCAAAATCCTTACTGAGGAAGATTGGGATGGTCCATTGTACATTACAAAATCAGTCAAATTATACAATTCGACTGAGTTCTTTAATTATTGGGACTATATTGATGCTTGCAAATATGCTTTGATGTGGCAAAATCGCCAGTATAATCATTCCTGGTTCATCAGATTCAAAAAAGAAAGTCCTGATGTCACTCCTATTCATCGCAATTTTCCATCTTGGTTTCTCTTCACCTGGTGGTCATATTATGGTGCTTCTCAGAAAATCATTCCTGATAATTTCCGTTATTTGTTTATTAAGTTCTCTCAGGTTGAAGAAAAGGTTCCATGTGAAGCCATCAATATGCTTCTCTTCTTTGCCAAATTTCATATCCCTTATATTTTCCAATGGAAGTTTGAAGTAAAAAAGGACTTATATGATTTACCATCTCTTTATCAGACTTTTTATCAGAAGTGGTGGTCTAAGATTGAAAATGATACTTATGAGAGAATTCTGAATCAAATCTCTCCTCCTGTTAAAGAAGAAATTCCTCTTCCTGAAGAAAAGCCTTTTGAGAATGAAATGCTCATGGCTGATCTATTAGCCAAAACGATTGCCAAAGAAATTGCTCGAGAAAAATCTCCTGAGCTGATGGATATATCTGTTGACTCCGTCAATTTTGAAGAAAAGATCAAGCAAATTTTAGAAGAATATCTCCCAAAGAAAAAAGTTGGTGATCATGATTGGGATAGTAATCATGATCCAGAAGAAAATCTTGATGATGAAGTTGTGCCCCTTGATGATCTCCATCCCCGATGGGACCCTGACTCTCATGTTAATCCCGATGGCTCAGTTACAGAATATCTTCGTGGTGGAAAGTTTTGGTACTCTTCAGCAAAAGATAAAGGAAAAGAAAAAGAAGTCGAAAAGGAATCTCGGTTAGCTGAATTATTCCAGAAAAATTCTGCTAAAGCAAAAGAATTAATGAAAAAGAAGATGTAATTTGAGATGATTCCTATCAAATAATTCGATCCTGGCAGTAATTGGTATCAGAGCCAGTGGACTCATCTCTTTTGGTGGGGGTATGTGGCTAGTATGAAGTATGAAATGTGTGTAGGTGTCATGTAGAGAAGATTTGGTCTTCATTCAAAGAAGAAAAACAATGATGGCTATCCTATCAAAACTTTTGTTGGTATTAGTTGATATCATTACTATAAAGAAAAGGAGGTGAAATCCTTGAAGAAAAGTTGCTTGATTTGGTAAATGTCCCATCCTTGTCTAAAGTTGATATCCAATGGTGTCGTAGTACATCTCATTTGGTTGAAAAAATAGTTAAAGTTATGGTGGGGGTCTGTTGCCTCATGTCATGTTGACATCAAAAGAAGATAAAGTTGCTGCCACATGTGTTGCCATATGTCAAGTTCCTATGAAAAGATGCAAAATGAAGCTCCACCTATTGTACATGTGCCCAAAGTGGGAAATGTTTCGATTAGGATTAAATGTTGCAGTCTGTGCTTATGTGCGAGATCAGAGACATGATGAATTTGATGATTCTCTTTATGCTATGATTGAATCAAGTCTCTGTCATGGACCTGTTTATTTTAACTGCTTTCCTAATATCACAATTGATGCTCATGATGATGATATTCTCGATTGTGCAACTATTGGATTTCAAAGTAAAGGATTAAAGATGAGCCCAAGAAGTAAACCTTTTGCTATAGTTTATCATGTGTTCTACAAATCCATGATCTCTGTCTTTCCCATGATAGCCTATAGAGATAAGGTTGATAAAGAAAAAACTACAGTTCTCATGGAAACAAACTTTAACAATAATGTGTTTATCCCAAAAGTCATCAGCTGGAAAGAAGTTGTTCTCCCAGGAAATTGGCAAATAGAAGATGTCACCCCAAGAGTAAATGAAATAACAGATGATTTACAAAGTATAGTCAAATTACCAAATGGTAATGTTGAAGTCAATTTTAGGAGAAAAATGATAAAAGCTAGGAGAAGTTTTGCCGGTTATACGGAAGGAAGAAAAAGTTTTAAATTAGAAGAAATAGATGATGACCAAAGGAGTAGTGAAAAGGAAGAAATGGATCAAAAAGTTTTTAGAAACAAAGAAAGTGGAATTGAACACCCTATCTACAAAAGATCCTCATTAGTGAAAACGTATAATCCAAGTGAAAGTGATTTTCTTCAAGCAGCCATAAGAATGGTTAGCGTTCAAAAGCCAGAAGAAATACCTGTTAAAAAGTTTCAAATTGATAAACCATATCTTAGAGAAAATTTGAAAAATCATCCTTTAAAAGATTGGTTCTTTAAAAAGTTTAATAAAGAAGAAAAAGATAAGATGAGAGAATTATGGTATTTCCAAATGGAGGAAGAAAAAAGAAATATACCTTTATTTGATTGGTTTATGGAATATTTTAGAAAAGGGAAAATCAAAGAAAAGGAAAATCAAAGTCCAGAACAGATAAGAGTTATAGGAAAAACAACAAGAACTTGGAAAGACACTGAAGGGAAAGAAGTTGATAAATCTCACCCACCTTGGAAGAAACTTGATATTTCTGTGCCTAATACAGACACCAAGAATTATGCCATGCCTGTAAAAAATGCATCTATTTATGAATCAAAACCAGACCCAAATGCTAAAGACATAGGTATAGGTATTGGAGATGTAATTGAACAAAACAATTAAACCAATCTATGTCTATTAACCATCGGAGAACAAACAGAAAGGATAGAAAGAACCATCAAATCAATACCCGAATCTAAAAAAGAAAAATTAGAAGAAAGCTCTGCCAATGCAGTATATGTTCCGAGACAATTACCTGAAGGAATTATTTTGCAAGAAGGACCATTCATAATGACAGACGAAATACAAAAAGAATTAACAAAGTTGGCATGAATCTTTGTATTGATTTTAAGATCAGTAAACAAGCTGAAAAAATGAGAAAATATTCTGGAGATAAAGAATTAGGAGATTTTTGTTTCCAGTTTGGTTTAGGACAAACACCTGAATCAAAGAGAAAACCTTCGCGTTCTAGATTTACTCCGGATAGAAGAAACAAAATGGTAAGGAAATATAAACCCGGAAGATATAAAAAACAGAGAAAATCCGATGAGTTCAGTCCATTCAAAAGAGAATCTAGAAAATATTTCAAAAAGAAATATATAAAAGAAAATACTGAAGAAGAACAATCTGATTCAAGTTCTTCAGAAGAAGAAGAAGAATATGAATCTGATTCATCAACTGACATTGAAGAAGATAATCCTCAGATTCAGCTCATCAAACAATTCCAATCATGTACATGTCATTCAGATGATGAAGAATCTGAAGGAGAATGGTCGATACCATCTGATGAAGAACTTGGTATCCACATTCGAGTCCTCACTGCCCCTCAAAAATTACTTTTAGAAATGGTTGATAATATCCCTGATCCAGAGAAAAAAGTTCAATTTTTAAATCAAATTTCAAAATTGGGGGGAGGAGAAGAAGGAGAAACTTCACAACAAAAAATTTCCTTTGAAGAAAATGAAAATGATAATAAAACACCATATTATCCAAAAAGGATAAAGGAGAAAGAAACATTTCATACACCAACCTACTCCATGATTGACCTCATGAATAGAGCAGAAAAAATTCATACTATAAATAAACCCTTACCTCTCTCAGATTTCCAAAGAGAATTAAATGATCAGAAGAGAGAACTCCGTGAATTAAGGATTGACTTAACCAAAAAACAAAATGAGCTTGATGAAAGGTTAACTTGGTTAGAAAATGATGGTGCTATTGAAAAATATGAGGAAGAAAAATTTGTCCAAAGAATTAAAGGAGAAATTAGCAAAATCTCTACTGGTGTAATTCCTACAAAATGTATTTACCAACAGTGAAAGTTCACAACAAAAAATTTCCTTTGAAGAAAGTGAAAATGATAATAAAACACCATATTATCCAAAAAGGATAAAGGAGAAAGAAACATTTCAGAAAGAAACATTTCATACACCAACCTATTCTATGACTGTAATTTTTTGAACTATATCCCCAAATGGAAAACCCTCAGCTCCTTATATAGATGGAGTATACAATAAGAGATTCCTCTCATCCGACCATGAGAGTGACTACACACCCAGAAAAACAGTAAAAGGTTGGCTACCGGCACTTGCCACCAAAACACATTTTTCAATAGTTGATGGGCAAGGTACAAAAGTTGATAAGGTGGAATATCTTTATGCCACATGGAAAGCATAAGATTATCATACCCCCACAACTTTTGACATATGGCAATAAAGGTACACCAAATTAAACAAACCCAACACCAATTTTTATCAACTTTTGATGGGACATTTACCAAACCAAGCAACTTTTCTTCAAAGATATCACCTCCTTTTCTTCATAGTAATAATATCAACTAATACCAACAAAACATTTGCCATCATTGTTTTCTTCTTTGAATGAAGGGCCAATTCTTTCTGCACGACACCTACACACATTTCATACTTCATACTAGCCATATACCCCCACCAAAAGAGATGAGTCCACTGGCTCTGATACCAAGATCGAATTATTTGATAGGAATCATCTCAACTTACATCTTCTTTTTCATTAATTCTTTTGCTTTAGCAGAATTTTTCCGGAATAATTCAGCTAACCGAGATTCCTTTTCGACTTCTTTTTATTTTCCTTTATCTTTTGCTGAAGAGTACCAAAACTTTCCACGACGAAGATATTCTGTAACTGAGCCATCGGGATTAACAGAGAGTCAGGGCCCCATCGAGGATGGAGATCTTCAAGGGGCACAACTTCATCATCAAGATTTTCTTCTGGATCATGATTACTATCCCAATCATGATCACCAACTTTTTTCTTTTGGAGATATTCTTCTAAAATTTGCTTGATCTTTTCTTCAAAATTGACAGAGTCAACAGACATATCCATCGGCTCAGGAGATTTTTCTCAAGCAATTTCTTTGGCAATCTTTTTGGCTAATAGATCAGCCATGAGCATTTCATTCTCAAAAGGCTTTTCTTCAGGACGAGGAATTTCTTCTTTAACACGAGGAGAGATTTGATTCAGAATTCTCTCATAAGTATCATTTTCAATCTTAGACCACCACTTTTGATAAAAAGTCTGATAAAGAGATGGTAAATCATATAAGTCCTTTTTTACTTCAAACTTCCATTGGAAAATATAAGGGATATGAAATTTAGCAAAGAAGCGAAGCATATTGATGGCTTCACATGAAACCTTTTCTTCAACCTGAGAGAACTTAATAAACAAATAATGAAAATTATCAGGAAGGATTTTCTGAGAAGCACCAAAATATGACCACCAGGTGAAGAGAAACCAAGATGGAAAATTACGATGAATAGGAGTGACATCAGGACTTTCTTCTTTGAATCTGATGAACCAGGAGTGATTATATTGGCGATTTTGCCACATCAAAGCATATTTCCAGGCATCAATATAATCCTAATAATTAAAGAACTCAGTCGAATTGTATAATTTGACTGATTTTGTCATGTACAAGGGACCATCCCAATCTTCCTCAGTAAGGATTTTGAGAATAGTAAACTTTGAGTAGGTGATGATACCATTTGCATTCTTATTGTGGAAGATGAGGACACTTTTCGTCTGATGTAAAATATTGAGATACCAATCTCTGGTTTTTCTTTTATCAGGGGAATAATAATGAAGCCCCTTGCCAAATAGAAAATAAACATTATCTTCAACAGATCTTTCTTCCATAAGACAATCTGAAGTAACAAGAATTCTGTTACCGGTGTAAAGATATAATTCTGATTGACTTGGGTCTTTTGTTGGAGTAAAACCCTTTTGGCTTTCTTCTTGATCTGCCAAATTCTCAATCCCTTTTTTTCTTCATGAACGGGGAAGAACTACTTGCCATTTTGTCGTCCCTGAAGAAATTCTTGTAACACCCTGCCCTTTTTCACCCATTTTCCAAAAATCAGAGTCTATTTTTTTTTTGAAATAGAAGAGTGAGAGGGGGCGCGGACGCCACGACGCGAGTTAAGTCCGAGCTTCTAAAGCCCGACCCTTAACTGGCCAACCCCACGCGTGGGCGGAACTAAGTCCACAAAACGGTTCACGCGTAGGAAGTAAGATCACGGATTATAATTATTGCGGAACATGATAATAGAGTCTATCCTACCGGTTTTTAGATAGAAGGGAAGATACAACATTGAATTACCAAAATGCCCCTAAGTTCATAATTATATCACAAAATGTAATCGTCCATAAGTAACGTCCAAACCATCGCAAGAATGTAAACTTATACAACTCGACAAGCTAAGTTACTTTCAAATTACATCTCCAAAATGTAAACGTAAATAAAACTAAGACTGCACTGCCCAAGCTCCTAAGCTTGGCTCCTGTCATGTCCACCGCTTCCGCCATCCCCTGCGTCATCAGCTAGGGTAGAAGTAGGGCGTTAGTCAACGCGCCCAGTAGGACTCCGAGTAGGGCTAGCACATGGATTAGTGATAACACATATATCGATAAAATAACATATAACAAAATAAGCATGTGATGAATGTTATGCCATGGGTGCCTATGTCATGTGTCCCACCCATCGTCCGTATGATCATACAATGTATTATCCCCATGTTTGCTTCTTGGTCGCCCCGACGGAGCATGGACTCCGGTTATAGCCCTCAGGCTATCCCCATGTCTGATTCTCGGTCGCCCGATGGAGCATGGACTCCAGTTATAGCCCTCAGGCCATCCCCATGTCTGATTCTCGGTCGCCCCCATGGAGCATGGACTCCGGTTTCATTATTTTCCCGCCCATGCCATGCATGAGATGTACGTGCATTATGCTATGTAGTATATAGATAAACCATAATTTTGATATACCATACATAGCCATATAATGCATAATATTAAAATATAATCCATATGATTCATAACTTAAAAACACATCATAAGATAAATTATAATCATCAATCCATCATAAGCCAAATCAAAATAATTTAAAACACCATCACATATCCATCGCTTACAAAAAGGTAGGAATCCTACCGAATACCGGGTCGCGTTCCGTTCGATAATCCGATCGCCGATCGCGTACCGTTTGCGACGTCCGATACCTTATTACATTTATCGAATTAGTCCATACGTTATCCATGATTAAGTTCCTAACTAATCATAACCCTAGGTCCATTCAATGATCTTTAAATACATTATAAGTTTATCGAAAATCGGCCCTTAACTTAGCCCATTATCCATTGGTTTAATCACATACATAAATCCGATTTTGACCATTTCGAATATTCAAATGAGCGAGCCTAAACACAGCATCTATACGTTTCTTTTCATCTTTCATATTGCATCGAATTTTACATCTAATCCACATAGGATTCGGCCATGTACCATGGCCGAACCCATGGTTCCTCAATGTGGCTAATAATTACCCTTTTGCCACTTTCTCTTCCATGGTAAATCATTCACCCACTTATGTCTATTTTAAGTCTAGATTTCATCCATAACTTAGACCTATTTATGATTCCATAACATATCCCAAAATCAGCCACCTATTTAATTAAATTTGTAATCATCTAACTCCATTAAGATTTACTGCTTGGCCCATAATCATGACCTCCAAATGGGTCATGGGTTCGGCCATACACCATGGCCGAACCCATGGTGCCTATTTTCCATTCCCTTGGGTCCATTTTACTCCCTTTAATCCAATCTCCAATGAATTTAATTTATCCATTCAAGTCCCCATTTTCATTCCATTTAAAACCTCACATATCATTTTTTATAAATCCATTAAAATCTAGCATTCTTCTACATCATTTTCCATTTATTAAAAATCCCCTAATCACTACCCTAAGGTTCACCATTTTCAAAGACTAGGTTTTGTCCCAAAATAATCAAATTTTAAAATCACAAATCTTCATTCTTTTTGGCCCTTTAAAACAAACTCCTAGGCATTGATACATGCATTAACCTTAACCTAAAATTGATCAAAATTTGGGTCATGGGTTCGGCCATACACCATGGCCGAACCCATGATGTTTCTTTCCCCATTTTTCTTGGTTTCATTTACCCATTTAAACATACCTCTAATGAAAATTAAATCATCCATTTAAATCACCAACATCACATATCATACTTGAAACATCCATACAATCTATCCATTTTTCTTAACCAATTTCTATACTTTCCCATCATAAAAAAATTATTAAATACCACCAAGGGTTCGGCCATACACCATGGCCGAACCCATGGTTCATGGCTCATCATCCATTGATGCCATTCTTAGACCAATGTTTTTGTCCAAAAGACATCCATTTTTTTTAAAATCAATAATCCTCATTCATTTTGGCCCTCTAAAAAAAATATCATACACTTTGTAAATCCATCTAAATTTCATCTTTAACTTAACCTAATTTCCATTTCGTTTAACCACATATATAAACCATACTTAGCCCATGAATGGCCTAAAAACATGGGTCATGGGTTCGGCCATACACCATGGCCGAACCCATGATGTCTTTCCTCATTTCATTTTTTTTTTAGATTTTTAATTACATTTAAAATCCACTTCTACCACCAATCATTTCCTCATTACCTCCATAATTCAAACTTATTTACTCCACCACTTCCATCTTTTAGCACCCATTTGAAAATCACATACCATACTCAAAATTTTCAAATTTTAGAAAACATCAACCATTGAGCATCTAAGGGTCCTAATCCTCATAGATCACTAAATCATCACCATTTAAATCACTTGAAAACTAAATATCATAAATCCTTCTCCACCATTTTAAACCTTCAAACCTTAATTAAATTACCCATCATTCACCATGGGGTTCGGCCATGCTACATGGCCGAACCCTATGGTCATGCATTCATTTAATCTATCTCTCTCTAAGTTTATCCATTTCTTAATCTTCCATTGATGGATCTTAGATCCAAGGCCCATGATGTTTTTGGCCATTATCTAATAAATGGATTCCCTTTTTTAACCATAAACAAAAATCTAAACTCTTGTTTAGAAATACTTACGGATCCGACGGCTCCTCCGGTCTTTGTCGCTCCTCTTGATTTCCTTAGCCTCTTCTCTCCTTCCTTTTGATCTTTGATCGGCTAGATGTGCTTGATCAATGGTGGGACATGCTTGGATCGGCTAGGGTTGAGTGGGTTTGCTTGAGAGAGGGAGAGGGGAAGGTGATGAGAAAGGTGTTTCAAGTGTTTATCTTGAGGTGGTGGGTCAATACTTAGCCTTTTCCTTCTCTTTTCTTCTCTTTTCTTCTCTTTTCTCTATGTTTTTTCTCTCCTTTGCAAGGTGGGTGACGATCTTGGTGTGTGAGGAATGCTAGAGTGAAATGGGTTAGTTGGAGAGGAGGTGGAGGTGGTTGGAGTGGCCTTTACTCAACATTTAATTCCCTCACCAACCAAGCATGGGCTAGCTTGACTTTGGTGGTGGTGGTTGAACCCAATCCACCATTTAAGCCCATGGTTTTTATTTTGTGTTTCTTAAGAGTGGTTTGTGTTTGTTGGAGTGGTTTTGACCATTTGACCAATTTAGATTAAGTTAATTAACTTAGATCAATTTGATTTTTAGGTTAAGTTAATTAAGCCCCATATTTCATTTAATTCCATTAAATTCCTTCTATAAGATCCACCCATGGTTGACCAAGTCAACCATGGTGGTCGGCCCCACTATCCTTGGGTCCACACGCCACCTCCATGGGTGAGGTGGAGGTGGGCCCCATTGGCCATGTCACCTTGGTCCATTTAGCACCTAACTTAGGTGATTTAAACTTTTATTAAATGTATCCCTCTTATTGGATCACCATTGGGCCCATGGCCCAATTAGATTCTTGTCTTACCCATTTACCTTAGGGCTTAATTACCTTGGTCCATTGGGTCCCATATGGCCCTTTGACCCAATTTGACTAATCTTGACCCAATTACTTACCGTTGCCCGATTAAATGAACCAATTCTAATTCAAGGTCTATTGGGTAACCATTGGGCCCATGGCCCAATTAGATGCCCTCCTTTTCCACTTACCTTAGGGTTTGAACCGATTTTGATCCATTGGGCCCCACATGGCTATCGGGCCCACTTTGACCATCGTTGACCCGATTAGTCCTCATTGACCCATTAAATGGATTTTATCCAATCCATGGCCCAATTGGGCCATTGTCCCAAAATTTGGTCCACTTGGCATTTTATTATATCAAGCTTCAAATTAACATGAATAAATGCCAATATATATATTTATCAAAAATTCGGGTTATTACAATAGAATCCTCTTTTGAAATTTTCGTCCCGAAAATTCGAGTGAAGTGGGTCCAAAACAACTCATGCGAAGAGCTCCAGATAAGTGGTTTTCATCTCCGACTCAAGTTCCCAGGTGGTTTCTTTACTGCCATGTCGTTCCCATACCACTTTGACGAATTGAATGGCGCGGTTCCGTAGCACCCTTTGTTTGCTTCCAATAACTCTGACCGGCTTCTCCACATATGTCACATCGCTTTGTACATCGATGTCTTGAACATTTATTACATGGGAAGTATCAGGGTTGTACTTTCTCAGCATGGACACATGAAATACATCATGTAGAGATGACAGTTGTGGAGGGAGCGCTAATTGATAAGCTACCCCTCCCACCCTCTTCAGTATAGGGAACGGCCCCACAAATCTAGGCGACAGTTTCCCTTTCTTTCCGAATCTCATGTGCCCCTTCCGTGGTGAGACTTTCAGAAATACCAAGTCCCCCACCTCAAACTCGAGGAACCTTCTCCTCTTGTCGGCATAGTTTTTCTGACGGCTCTGTGCAGTGAGTAGATGTTGCCGTATCAGCTTAATCTGTGCTGTAGTCTCTGCAACCAAATCCGGCCCAATCAACGCAGGCTCACCAGCCTCCGTCCAACACACTGGCGATCTACACGGTCTACCATACAAGGCCTCAAATGGAGCCATCTGAAGGCTTGCCTGGTAACTGTTATTGTAAGAGAACTCCACCAGTGGTAGATGATCCTCCCATCCACCTTTGAAGTCTAGCATGCATGCTCTCAGCTATCCTCCAATGTCTGTATCGTTCTTTTTGACTGCCCATCAGTCTGTGGGTGAAACGCTGTGCTAGTTAATACGTCGGTCCCCATAGCCGACTGCATGCCCTGCCATACTCTGCCGATGAATCGTCCATCCCTGTCGGATACAATAGACCGGGGAATACCATGTAGCCTGATGATCTCTCGGATGTACCGTCGACCCAAAGTTTCTGATGAATCTGTCATCTTGATGGGAAGGAAATGTGCGGACTTGGTTAATCGGTCCACTATGACCCATATCGCATCGTTTCCCTTTGATGACCTTGGCAACCTGTTACAAAGTCCATGGTTATGTGCTCCCATTTTCATTTCTGGTACCGTAAGGGTGCAAGTAGGCCCGGTGGTTTCCGATGTTCTGCCTTAACCTGCTGACAAGTTAGGCAACAAGCGACAAAGGCTGCCACATCTTTCTTAAGTCCATGCCACCAATAATGCCTCTTAAGATCATGATACCTTTTCGTGCTGCGGGTGGATAGAGAGTTTGGTTTGGTGTGCTTCAATCAGCAACTCTTTTCTGCAATTCTTAGTACGTACGTCCTGCCTCTAAACATAAAGCCTTGTCCGGGTCGTAACTCCCACTCCGGTACAACCTCACAGGTAGACATCTTAGCCCAAATCTCCTCCACTCTGGATCTGTCCGTAGCTCCCATTCAATCTCGGAGACCATGATGGATTGTATGATCAGATTATATATGGTCCCATGATTATTGAGATAGAGTTTAAATTCTCTGATGGTATTCAGTACCTCCCATTCTGTCCTGATCATGCTGGCTACTGTCGCATGTGACAAGCGGCTGAGGGCATCCGCCACTTTGTTCGCCTTGCCCGGATGATACCGAAGTGCGAACTCATAATCTGCCAGATATTCCATCCATCTACGCTGTCTCATATTGAGTTCTTTCTGATCAAATAAGTACTTCAAACTTTTGTGATCCGAGAATACCTCAAACTTTTCACCATAGAGGTAGTGTCTCCAGCTTTTGAGAGCGAAGACCACCGCTGCTAGTTCTAGATCATGTGTGGGATAATGGCGTTCATGAATTTTCAATTGTCTTGATCCGTAGGCCACCGCACGATTACTTTGACTGAGTGTACACCCCAGTCCCTCGCCGGAGGCATCACAGTACACTTCATAATTTTTGCCTCTTTCCGGCAAGATCAGAATAGGAGCGGTCGTAAGCCTCTCCTTTAGCTTCTCAAATCTCTGATCGCACAGGTTGGACCACTCAAACTTGACTCCTTTCTGAGTGAGTCGGGTAAGTGGAGCTGCAATCTTGGAGAAGTCCATGATGAATTTCCGATAGTAACCGGCCAATCCTAGAAAACTGCGGATCTCGGTCACATTTGTCGGCGCTTTCCATTCCTTGACTGCTGCTACCTTAGCCGGGTCCACGGCTATACCTTCCTCTGATATGATGTGCCCCAAGAAATTGACTTCAGATAACCAAAATTCACACTTGCTGGCTTTGGCATACAATTGGTTCTTCCGCAAGGTGTCTAGGACTATCCGCAGGTGCTCGGCATGTTCGTTCTGACTTTTGGAGTAGATCAGAATATCATCGATGAATACGATCACAAACTGATCTAAGTATGGACGGAATATTCTATTCATCAGGTCCATGAACACTGCCAGTGAATTAGTAAGTCCAAACGGCATGACTACATATTCATATAGACCATACCGTGTCCTGAAGGCTGTCTTCTCTATGTCCTCTTCTCTAACCCGAATTTGATGGTATCCGGACATCAGGTCAATCTTAGAGAAATGAGAGGAACCCCTAAGTTGATCAAACAGATCATCAATCCGGGGTAGGGGATACTTGTTCCTGACAGTCAACTGATTTAATTTCCTATAGTCCACACACATTCATAGGGTATCGTCTTTCTTTTTCACAAATAACACTGGGGCTCCCCATGCGGATGTACTGTTCCGAATGAAGCCTAGTCTGAGCAGTTCATCAATTTGCTTCTTCAGTTCGGTCATCTCAGCTGGCGCCATCCTATAATGGGGTAATGATACTGGAGCGGCGCCGGGGTATAATTTTATTTCAAAGTCTATCTCCCTCTTGGGTGGCAAACCAGGGAGTTCTATTGGGAATACCTCGGCAAAATCTGCTACTACCGCCGGAAGTTCAACTGTTGGTGCCTTATCTAATCTGAGGCTGTTCAAGGCAAGATGGTTAAATTCCTCCTGCAGTCTTCTAGGATACCCTGCCTGTCAACGTGTACCATGTACCGCTTTCCTTCGGGTGACCAAAATGTTACCCTACGAAGATGGCAGTCAATATGGGCTTGATAAGTAGTCAACCAATCCATGCCAAATATGACATCATATTCCGCCATATCGATTACTAAATAATCAAACTCGAATCTGAATCCCGCGAGTTCCGTGTTCAATGCCGTACATATTAGTCCTAATGATGTGTCTCCGACGGGGGATACAATGGTGAGTGATGTGGACAGGTTTTGTACTAGTGTACCCGTGGCAGATATGAATGCAGCAGATATGAATGAATGTGATGCTCCAGAGTCAAATAAAGTAACAACATAGGAACTACCAATTACAGCCATACCTTGCATCATTGAACGGTCCACTGCTACTGGAGATGGTATGGTGAATAGTCATCCAGATCCCGCAGGTTTTGGTGCCCGCCCCGCCTGATTATGTGTTCTGCCTCCCCGCGACTGTGTTGGTCTAGTTGGAGGGCGGAAAGGGCCCTTGAAGTTGGAGGTCGGCTAGTCTATGGACACTCTCTCTTGTAGTGGCCCTGCTGGCCACACTGATAACAGGTGTTCCCACCCGGGGAACCTGTGTGACTGATGCTGATGTAGAAGGCTGACTAGGGCGAAAGCTCCCGGTAGATCCCGTGGAGGGTGAGAGCCTGCTAGGATTCGGGCGGAACTTCTTGTTGGGTTGGAATGTTCCCCGCCCACCCTGCCCTCGGCGGTTGTCGAACCGCACTATCTCATTTAGTTCCTTTTCTGCGATGGTGGCCCTGCTAACCACCCCTGCCAGTGTGGGCTCTTGAAAATGGTCACTCTAGTCTTGATGCTTGGTCGAAGGCCCCGTTCAAACTTGCAGGCCCTTCGGTGTTCAGTATCCACCATATAGAACCCATAGATAGACAGCTGAGAAATTCTCTGTGATACTCCGCCACTGTCATGTTGCCCTGTACCAGTACCAGTGAGATGAAAGCTTCATTCTGGCTCTCTCTTTCTTCCTCCGGAAAGAATTGTTCTAGGAAGGTGGCCGAGAACCACTCCCATGTCATAGGTATCCTTTCTCCTTCCGGTATCAATGCTTGTTGCTTTTCTACCACTTCCCACCAACTACCGGCATCCTCGATCAGTTGGGATGTGGCCAGTAAATTCAAGATTTGGTTGATCCTCTTTAACCAGTGTTCCGCTCCCACAGCCCCTTCATTTCCCTTGAAGTAGGGAGGGCGCTGTTGTTGGAAGTCCTTGACTATCTTCCGTTTATTGGAGTCGCTGGCGGTCGCATTGCCGCTTGAATGTTGTTGTAGAGCAGGAGCGATTGCCGCTTGAACTATGTCTTTCAACTCGGGAGGTACACCTTCTACGTTGATACTATTTTGTCCCTCGGCTGTATGAGGTGGTGGTACCTCTTCTTCCTGTCGGGGGTGTTACCTCTCTCTCCACTCGGGGGTTGCGACGGGTTCTTCTCTTTGGCTGCATTTCCTAAGTCATTGCACAATATCCATTGTCTTAGTTCCTTCATAAAATTGTCATGTTCATTTGGAACAATTTTCCTAAGTATCAATTATTTCCTTCATTTTGGGAGGGAGAATTATCGATTTCAGTATACCTCATTTTTGGGGGAAAATTCCTAAGTATCGAATATCGTTTCTTTCATGTGGGGAAGGTTGCCAAATAAGCATACTTGGTTTGGGGAAAACTTCCTATCTAGCTATGTTTGTCCATTTTTGTGAAATTGGGGGAAATTTTCCTAATTTTGGTAATTCCCTCAATGTTATAATGATTGTACTTCCCTTCCTATCATTTCTTACGTCAAATGTGGCGCTCAGATTGAATGTTTCAGTCTGAGTCAATCGAAGTATATTAATCCGGCCCCCGTGCAGCGGAATCCGAAGAGTCGGTCAGTTGGGATTCTTAGCTGTCCGTGAGACATGCAACCGTCTTAATCATACTTCAAGAGAATCATTCCTTCAATTTCGCTCTGATACCAACTGCAACGCCCCGCCCTTTTTCACCCATTTTTCGAAAATCAGAGTCTATTTTTTTTTTTTGAAATAGAAGAGTGAGAGGGGGCACGGACGCCACGACGCGAGTTAAGTCCGAGCTTATAAAGCCCGACCCTTAACTGGCCAACCCCACGCATGGGCGGAACTAAGTCCACGAGAACGGTTCACGCGTACGAAGTAAGCTCGCGGATTATAATTATTGCGGAACATGATAATAGAGTCTATCCTACCGGTTTTTAGATAGAAGGGAAGATACAACATTGAATTACCAAAATGCCCCTAAGTTCATAATTATATCACAAATGTAATCGTCCATAAGTAACGTCCAAACCATCGCAAGAATGTAAACTTATACAACTCGACAAGCTAAGTTACTTTCAAATTACATCTCCAAAATGTAAACGTAAATAAAACTAAGACTGCACTGCCCAAGCTCCTAAGCTTGGCTCCTGTCATGTCCACCGCTTCCGCCATCCCCTGCGTCATCAGCTAGGGTAGAAGTAGGGCGTTAGTCAACGCGCCCAGTAGGACTCCGAGTAGGGCTAGCACATGGATTAGTGATAACATATATATCGATAAAATAACATATAAAGAAATAAGCATGTGATGAATGTTATGCCATGGGTGCCTATGTCATGTGTCCCACCCATCGTCCATATGATCATACAATGTATTATCCCCATATTTGCTTCTCGGTCGCCCCGACGGAGCATGGACTCCGGTTATAACCCTCAGGCTATCCCCATGTCTGATTCTCGGTCGCCCCGACAGAGCATGGACTCCGGTTATAGCCCTCAGGCCATCCCCATGTCTGATTCTCGGTCGCCCCGACGGAGCATGGACTCCGGTTTCATTATTTTCCCGCCCATGCCATGCATGAGATGTACGTGCATTATGTAGTATATAGATAAACCATAATTTTGATATACCATACATAGCCATATAATGCATAATATTAAAATATAATCCATATGATTCATAACTTAAAAACACATCATAAGATAAATTATAATCATCAATCCATCATAAGCCAAATCAAAATAATTTAAAACACCATCACATATCCATCGCTTACAAAAAGGTAGGAATCCTACCGAATACCGTGTCGCGTTCCGTTCGATAATCCGGTCGCCGATCGCGTACCGTTTGCGACGTCCGATACCTTATTACATTTACCGAATTAGTCCATACGTTATCCATGATTAAGTTCCTAACTAATCATAACCCTAGGTCCATTCAATGATCTTTAAATACATTATAAGCTTATCGAAAATTGGCCCTTAACTTAGCCCATTATCCATTGGTTTAATCACATACATAAATCCGATTTTGACCATTTCGAATATTCAAATGAGCGAGCCTAAACACAGCATCTATACGTTTCTTTTCATCTTTCATATTGCATCGAATTTTACATCTAATCCACATAGGGTTCGGCCATGTACCATGGCCGAACCCATGGTTCCTCAATGTGGCTAATAATTACCCTTTTGCCACTTTCTCTTCCATGGTAAATCATTCACCCACTTATGTCTATTTTAAGTCTAGATTTCATCCATAACTTAGAGCTATTTATGATTCCATAACATATCCCAAAATCAGCCACCTATTTAATTAAATTTGTAATCATCTAACTCCATATAAGATTTACTGCTTGGCCCATAATCATGACCTCCAAATGGGTCATGGGTTCGGCCATACACCATGGCCGAACCCATGGTACCTATTTTCCATTCCCTTGGGTCCATTTTACTCCCTTTAATCCAATCTCCAATGAATTTAATTTATCCATTCAAGTCCCCATTTTCATTTCATTTAAAACCTCACATATCATTTTTTATAAATCCATTAAAATCTAGCATTCTTCTACATCATTTTCCATTTATTAAAAATCCCTAATCACTACCCTAAGGTTCACCATTTTCAAAGACTAGGTTTTTTCCCAAAATAATCCAATTTTAAATCACAAATCTTCATTCTTTTTGGCCCTTTAAAACAAACTCCTAGGCATTGATACATGCATTAACCTTAACCTAAAATTGATCAAAATTTGAGTCATGGGTTCGGCCATACACCATGGCCGAACCCATGATGTTTCTTTCCCCATTTTTCTTGGTTTCATTTACCCATTTAAACATACCTCTAATGAAAATTAAATCATCCATTTAAATCACCTACATCACATATCATACTTGAAACATCCATACAATCTATCCATTTTTCTTAACCAATTTCTATACTTTCCCATCATAAAAAAATTATTAAATACCACCAAGGGTTCGGCCATACACCATGGCCGAACCCATGGTTCATGGCTCATCATCCATTGATACCATTCTTAGAGCAATGTTTTTGTCCAAAAGACATCCATTTTTTTTAAAATCAATAATCCTCATTCATTTTGGCCCTCTAAAAAAAATATCATACACTTTGTAAATCCATCTAAATTTCATCATTAACTTAACCTAATTTCCATTTCGTTTAACCACATATATAAACCATACTTAGCCTATGAATGGCCTAAAAACATGGGTCATGGGTTCGGTCATACACCATGGCCGAACCCATGATGTCTTTCCTCATTTCATTTTTTTTTTTTTGATTTTTAATTACATTTAAAATCCACTTCTACCACCAATCATTTCCTCATTACCTCCATAATTCAAACTTATTTACTCCACCACTTCCATCTTTTAGCACCCATTTGAAAATCACATACCATACTCAAAATTTTCAAATTTTAGAAAACATCAACCATTGAGCATCTAAGGGTCCTAATCCTCATAGATCACTAAATCATCACCATTTAAATCACTTGAAAACTAAATATCATAAATCCTTCTCCACCATTTTAAACCTTCAAACCTTAATTAAATTACCCATCATTCACCATGGGGTTCGGCCATGCTACATGGCTGAACCCTATGGTCATGCATTCATTTAATCTATCTCTCTCTAAGTTTATCCATTTCTTAATCTTCCATTGATGGATCTTAGATCCAAGGCCCATGATGTTTTTGGCCATTATCTAATAAATGGATTCCCTTTTTTAACCATAAACAAAAATCTAAACTCTTGTTTAGAAATACTTACGGATCCGACGGCTCCTCCGGTCTTTGTCGCTCCTCTTGATTTCCTTAGCCTCTTCTCTCCTTCCTCTTGATCTTTGATCGGCTAGATGTGCTTGATCAATGGTGGGACATGCTTGGATCGGCTAGGGTTGAGTGGGTTTGCTTGAGAGAGGGAGAGGGGAAGGTGATGAGAAAGGTGTTTCAAGTGTTTATCTTGGTGGTGGGTCAATACTTAGCCTTTTCCTTCTTTTTCTTCTCTTTTCTTCTCTTTTTCTCTATGTTTTTTCTTCTCTTCCTTTGCAAGGTGGGTGACGATCTTGGTGTGTGAGGAATGCTAGAGTGAAATGGGTTAGTTGGAGAGGAGGTGGAGGTGGTTGGAGTGGCCTTTACTCAACATTTAATTCCCTCACCAACCAAGCATGGGCTAGCTTGACTTTGGTGGTGGTGGTTGAGCCCAATCCACCATTTAAGCCCATGGTTTTTATTTTGTGTTTCTTAAGAGTGGTTTGTGTTTGTTGGAGTGGTTTTGACCATTTGACCAATTTAGATTAGGTTAATTAACTTAGATCAATTTGATTTTTAGGTTAAGTTAATTAAGCCCCATATTTCATTTAATTCCATTAAATTCCTTCTATAAGATCCACCCATGGTTGACCAAGTCAACCATGGTGGTCGGCCCCACTATCCTTGGGTCCACACGCCACCTCCATGGGTGAGGTGGAGGTGGGCCCCATTGGCCATGTCACCTTGGGTTATATTGTAACACCCCAATTTTTCAATAAAATGGAAAATTACGAAAATGCCTCTGAATTATTAAATTAATTATTTTGTGATGTCAAAATAAGAAATGTTGGGGCCTATTGCTCAAATTAAGGTCGTATGAGCACATTATATGTATATCAAGTTGATTTGGATGGGTTATGTACATCAATTGGGTTGGAAATGACTAAATGGGTCAAATGGCTCAATTGGACCCAATGGGTCAAAATGGATGATTTGACCATTGTGTAAGCTTAAATTAAATAGGGTTAAGCCTATTTGATGGGAAATCAAGTAGAGAAGAAATGGGTAGGCATGATCCATATGAGAAAACCACTTACAAATGACCAAAATACCATAATTGGGTCATAGAGTAAAAAACGGGTCAAGGAGCTAAAGGGGGGACCCAACGGGTCGGGTTGACCAGTTTGACCACGGATGACCGTGTGAGCCCTCAATTGAACTCAAGTGTGAGTTAATTCAACTTGAGTTGGGTTGATTTGAAATGAATTGGATTTAAGAAATGAGTTGACTCAAACTTAGTGCATTAAAAGTGATGAGTTGGATGAGTTGGTTTAGAATAAAAATATTCCGAGTTAGGTGAGTCAAGAGGAGATGGAAATGAGTTGTATTCTCACAACAATTAATCTGAATTAATCTCAGCCGTTGGTATGAAAGGGTGCTTTGGCAAAGCCAAAAGACACCAAGGTTGGGCGGCACCTTTTCATGAAGGGTTGCATTGGTTCATTTCCCATGTGATACAATGTTTGGCACCAAGGGGTGCAATGTTTGGCACCAAGAGGTGTCTTGGTTAACACCCTTTGCCCCATCGTTTTTAACAACATTAATGAGGGAGGATGAATGGGAGTTGGGGGGCTGAAACTATAAAAGAAAACCTAACCATACATGGCCGTTTTTCACACCAAAGAATCCAAGAATTCCCATCTCTCTCTCCCTCTCTCCAATTCGTTTTCTTGCCTGAACAGCAGAGGTTTGGCATCAGTTAATCAAGCCTAAACCAGCAAGGAATTAAGGAAAGAAAGAAGAAATAAAAGGGAGAAATCAAGGATCAAGACAAGAAGAAAACTTGGAAAATTTGGTAAGTATTTTATGTGTTATTTGGTTTAATAACATGGAATGAATGGGGGTGAATTGGGCCATGGTTATGGCCGAATACACCAAGGTTTTAACCTTGATTAAGAGAGGCTTTAAAATGGTAAAGATGACCATTGGGTTCGGCCACCATGGAGGGCCGAACCCCATGTAAACGTTAGGTTGGTTTTCATGTTTTGAAACATGGAAACCATGGAGTTTTTGGTGGACTGTTTTTGAGTTTTATTGAGACTCAAATGCATGTTTTAAACAGGGTTAAAAACATGGATCTGAATGATATAAGGACTGAAGGTACCATGGGTCTAAATCAACGGTTTAAAATTGATGAATTGGACCATCAGGATCGGCCATCTTGGATGGCCGAATCCCACAAAGTTTGATGGTCATTTGGACAAATTGATGAACTTAGTTGGATGGTCTTGAGAGGTAATAAGGCAGCAAAGTTATACTGATACTATGACACCTAAAAACATGTTTGAAAGAACAAAACATAGACATGAGGTTCGGCCACCTTGGATGGCCGAACCCCATGTTAGTATTTGATGATTTTGATGAGTTTAAAACCATATAAAATATGGTGTTTGATGTAATTTGGTGAAGTTTAACTTGTTGTTATTGGTTGGCCAATGTAGGGCTGAACCATGTCAATATCAGGGTTAAGATTACTGATCCAAATTATGGGTAATTGATGGATCAATCAGATCAAGAGAACCATTGGGTTCGGCCATGTGCATGGCCGAACCCCATGGGCTGTTTTTGGAATAAATGGACTAAGTTCATAGTTTGTGTTTGATATTATTCCCATGATTTTGTAAAGGGTTTAAAGTATTGTAATGGAGAACCATTTGATGATGGAAGAGTGGGAATACAAGATTCAGCCAAGTATAGGGCCGAATCCCATAAAATGACAAACTCTAAGTTAATGATGTTCGGCCATGGGCATGGCCGAACCCCACATGATGTGGATGGGTCGTAGATGTGATTGAAGAAGTTATGACTTGCTGATTGATATATGGATAAGGTACCGGAAGTCGAACGACGCGCGAGTCGTGACCGGGTGACGCGAAAGAAAGATCAGTTACTGAAGTGATTCTTCAGTAGGTTTCCTACCTACTTGTAACCACGGTTTTTACCCAGTTTTTCTTATAATACTCTTGTTTTAATATATGTGTTTCAAATGATATATTATGCATTAACAAATGGCATACAGGCATTGGCATCTCATGCATGGTCATGGGATGATGAATGAGGTTCTACAGTGTTACAAATATGGGTTACGTCCTCCTTAGGCGATGAGAGTTCCGCCAGGAAGAGTAACATGATGATCATAGTCACAATGGTCTCCTTGGGCGAAGAGAGTTCCGCCAGGAGGACTAATACGTGATATGAATCAGTCAGTGATGAAGAGATGGAAGTTGTATTGTGATTTATCTTGTCGGTGCATGGCACGACAAGTGATGGCTATGGATGTACATGATGGGGGAGGCTCATTGCATGTGCATACATCATAGCATTGTTTTACCTGTTTTGATGATCATATATTATGATATGTATATGCATGTTTTATATGCTAACATGTGGTAGCCCTGATTCGGGAACCTACTAGGCGCGTTGATCTAACGCCCTAATTCTATCCTCAGAGGAGATTGCAGGTACAAGCAAAGGGAAAGGAAAGGTCGTTGACCGGGAGGGGAGCCAAGCCTAAGTGCTTGAATGAAGGGCTGAACTACTTTATATTACTGTCTTTTGAATATTTTGTGGGACATGTAATTCGCTACTTGCTATGGTTTGAGTAGGTTGATAACATTTGGATATTTGATCTATGATAAATAATGTTTAGGACTGTTACTTGCTATCTCGTCTTTCTATTCCGCAATTAATCTAGATTATTCCGCATGTTGATGTTAGTTCCATGTGTGATTCACTATCATGGTCTATTCCATGTACACATGGGTGGCCAGTTAAGGTTCAGACTTGGGTAGTCTGAACTTAACTCGCGTCGTGACGCCGCCCGCTCTCTTTCGATGTTTTATTATTACTTTAAAAAAAAATTAGACTCTGGAATTCTCAGAGAGGGCGGGGCGTTACACATTTAGCACCTAACTTAGGTGATTTAAACTTTTATTAAATGTATCCCTCTTATTGGATCACCATTGGGCCCATGGCCCAATTAGATTCTTGTCTTACCCATTTACCTTATGGCTTAATTACCTTGGTCCATTGGGTCCCATATGGCCCTTTGACCCAATTTGACTAATTTTGACCCAATTACTTACCGTTGCCCGATTAAATGAACCAATTCTAATTCAAGGTCTATTGGGTAACCATTGGGCCCATGGCCCAATTAGATGCCCTCCTTTTCCACTTACCTTAGGGTTTGAACCGATTTTGATCCATTGGGCCCCACATGGCTATCGGGCCCACTTTGACCATCGTTGACCCGATTAGTCCTCATTGACCCATTAAATGGATTTTATCCAATCCATGGCCCAATTGGGCCATTGTTCTAAAATTTGGTCCACTTGGCATTTTATTATATCAAGCTTCAAATTAACATGAATAAATGCCAATATATATATTTATCAAAAATTCGGTTTATTACAATTCTCTAGTAAGAAAGTCAGGGAGAGAGTTTGCATTTCCATTAATAAATTCAATTTTAAATTCAAAGACTGATAAAATGGCTTGCCATCTAGCAAATATTTGCTTAGAGACAAGATTTTTGACATCTTTTTCCAGAATTTCTTTTGCAGCCTTAGCATCAACTCTGATCAGAAATTCTTTGTTCAATAAATCATGTTGGAACTTCGTCACACAAATAACTATGGCAAGAACTTCCTTTTTGATGGTTGAATATTTCTTTTGAGCTTCATTCCATAATCCAGAATTAAATCTTATTAATTCTTCTTTTGAGTCTTTTTGTTATAAAAGGATTCCACCATATCCGACATCAGAGGCATCAGTTTGAACTATTTTGAAAGCTTCTGGGTCAGATAAACATCTACAAGGAAGATTTTTAACTCTTTCTTTAATCTTTTTTACTGCATTAGTGTGATGGATAGACCACTCTTTAGGTTTTTTCTTTAATCTTTCCTGGAGAAGTTTTCTATCTTTTGCCAAATCTTGATAGAAAAATCCAACATAATTTAGACATCCAAGAAATCTTTGTAGCATATTTTTATCCTTAATTTCATCTGGAAATTTATCAGCAAATTGAATAACTCTATTAGTTGGAGTTATTTTTCTGTCTTGGATCTCAAATCCTAAGAATCTGATTTTCTGATGAAAGAGATTCATCTTTCTTTTAGATAAAGCCAATCCATTTTTTTTTACAACTCTTTTGAAAATACCCAAGTGTTTCCAATGTTGTATCACAGATTCTGAAAAGATAAGAATATCATCAATGTAAACAATGGCAAACTGGGTATAAGACGAGAAGATATTATTCATAATATTCTGAAATTCAGACGGAGCATTTTTCAATCCAAAATGCATAACATTCCATTCATAATGCCCCATTGGAACAGTGAATGCAGTTTTATATCTATCTTCTTCTTTTATCTGAATCTGTCAAAATCCTGATTTTAAATCAAATTTTAAGAATATTTTGGCATTGTTTAATCTGTTGATCAAATCTTGAGTATTAGGTAAAGGATACCTAATAGATTGTAAGACTTTGTTTAAGGGTTTATAATTGATTACCAATCTTGGAACTCCTCTTTCGATTTCAGCGGCTTTTTCAACATAAAATGCCGTACAGCTCTAAGGGGATTTGCTTTTTCTAATTAATCCTTTCTTCAGAAGATCATTGATTTCTTCTTGGCAAAGCTTCAAATAGGCAGCATTCATTTGAGATGGACGAGCTTTAGTAGGAATCCTTTTCATTAAAATCTTTTACATATGGTAATCCTACTATGTGTCTGTTTCTATTCCAAAAGGCTGATGGTAATTCAGAACAGCATTCTTCTTCAATCTGTTTGGTGAATTCTTCTAATTTTGTTTTAAATTCTTTTTTCTCTAATTCTTTTGTCATTTGGACACATTTAATTTCATTTTTTAATCCATTTATGTAATTTTCTCTTGTGGTGATAACTTGATTTATCCTTTGAATTTTCGTTTCACAAGGATCATCTATAAAATCAAGATTTACTTCGATCCCTTTGATACTTGTAGAAATTCCTTTTGTTGTTATAGAAAAAGGTTGGATTTGAAGAATAAATGGAGATCCAAGGAGTACATCATTAACAATATCTTCTGAAATAATAAAGGTGTAGGTGCCATCTATAAACTTGACAAATCTATTGATTCCCAAATGTTCATGTTTAGTATCAAGAAAATGAATGTGTATAGGTGTCGTGCAGAGAAGAATTGGCCGTTCATTCAAAGAAGAAAACAATGATGGCATATGTCCCATCAAAAGTTGATAAAAGTTGGTAGGGGCTGCCTTTGGTGTTGCCACTTGTAAATAAAGGTGTTGGGTTTGTTTAATTTGGTGTACCTTTATTGCCATATGTCAAAAGTTGTGGGGGTATGATAATCTTATGCCTTCCGTGTGGCATAAAGATATTCCACCTTATCAACTTTTGTACCTTGCCCATCAACTATTGAAAAATGTGTTTTGGTGGCAAGTGTCGGTAGCCAACCTTTTACTGTTTTTCTGGGTGTGTAGTCACTCTCATGGTCGGATGAGAGGAATCTCTTATTATATGCTCCATCTATATAAGGAGTTGAGGGTTTTCCATTTGGGGGTATAGTTCAGAAAATTATAAAAAACATAAGTGTGAGTGTGAGTTTGAAGTTTGAGTGCTAGAGCTTGAGGTTTAAGTGTGCTAGAGTTTGAAGTCTTGTACAATCTTCTGTAAGTGATTAAGTTTTTAAGTTTGATGTTATATGTTTGTTGTTATCTAATCATGCTGTTTCTTTTACATTATGTCTATCCGTCTTGCTTTGCTTAAGAAATATTATGATGATGTCTGAAGACTAAGAAAAATAGAGCGAGCCATTGAAATCATAAGAAGACATTTGCAAACTTGTCCGCATAAGAATAATCCACAACATTATCAACATGAAATAAGAAGGATTCTCTTGCTTCGAGCCTATGCTGTAATACAATTAGAAGTTTTTAGGATTGAATCAAAGCTACAAGCTATGGCCTTCTGAGATGCCTCCTCGTTCTATTAGGAGAGAAGAATTATTGCGTGATCTAAGAAGACGTGAAAATCAGCTTAGAAGATTAGAAAATGCTATCAGACAAATTGATGAAAATATAGCAGTAGAAGGATATCTTGTTATCCGTGTTCAAGCTATTAGACGATCTATGTTAGTACGCTTGTGTAATCAGATAAAAGAATATTGTAATAGACTAAATGAAGAATTAGAATTATTATCTCGTTTTTAAATTTGTGTTAAAAAAAAAAAAAAACGTGATTTAGATGAATTAAAATCTATTATCCAGGATCTGAAGCTTTTTAGCCAGGTTGATCTATCCAATTCTCTTTAGAGTTTTTATTTTCCTTCTTATTCTCCACTTCTGTGCCTCGTTCATCTTCTTAAGAGTGTGGTCGCGTTGTAAGTCCCGCTTCAGGCTGTGATCAGGCGTTAAGGGCAGTAAATCGTTGACAGAACTCTTCTTGTTTCTCACGAGCTACAAAAATGGAAAATTCTAAGGGAAAAACAAAACTTTTTAAGAATTGGTTTAAATCATTTCAGTATCCTTCTAATAGATCTTATTCGTCTTCCTCATCCTATCAGTCTGCTTTAATCAGATTTACCCGTAATAGCTTAGAAAAAGAAAGTTCAGAAAAAACAAAAATTCAGAAGAAATGATATATGAAAATTTTGACCAAGCAATATCCAACTGGAAGTTGCCAGCCTTGCCTGTAACAGAAATATATAGCAATGGCACGTTTGAAGAGTAAAATGATTATCAAATAAAAACTGTTGAAAAAACTGTTTCTCTCTCTGGAGGAAAACAGAGAATTAAAGTTCTTGATAGAAGAATTATTGAACAAATCAGAACCAAATACAACTACCTTCACATAGGATTAATTCAGGTAGGAATCAAACCATTGTTTCGATTAGGATTAAATGTTGCAGTCTGTGCTTATGTGCGAGATCAGAGACATGATGACTTTGATGATTCTCTTTATGCTATGATTGAATCAAGTCTCTGTCATGGACCTGTTTATTTTAATTGCTTTCCTAATATCACAATTGATGCTCATGATGATGATATTCTTGATTGTGCAACTATTGGATTTCAAAATAAAGGATTAAAGATGAGCCCAAGAGGTAAACATTTTGCTATAGTTTATCGTGTGTTCTATAAATCCATGATCTCTGTCTTTCCCATGGTTGATAAAGAAAAAACTACAGTTCTCATGGAAACAAACTTTAACAATAATGTGTTCATCCCAAAAGTCATCAGTTGGGAAGAAGTTGTTCTCCTAGGAAATTGGCAGATAGAAGATGTCACCCCAAGAGTAAATGAAATAACAGATGATTTACAAAGTATAGTCAAATTACCAAATGGTAATGTTGAAGTCAATTTTAGGAGAAAAATGGAAAAAGCTAGGAGAAGTTTTGCCGGTTATACGGAAGGAAGAAAAAGTTTTAAATTAGAAGAAATAGATGATGACGAAAGGAGTAGTGAAAAGGAAGAAATGGATCAAAAATTTTTTAGAAACAAAGAAAGTGGAATTGAACACCTTATCTACAAAAGATCCTCATCAGCGAAAACCTATAACCCTAGTGAGGGTGATTTTCTCCAAGGAGTCATAAGAATGGTGAGCATTCAAAAGCCAGAAGAAATACCTGTCAAAAAAATTGAAATTGATAAACCATTTCTTAGAGAAAATTTGAAAAATCATCCTTTAAAAGATTGGTTCTTTAAAAAGTTTAATACAGAAGAAAAATATAAGATGAGAGAATTATGGTATTCCCAAATGGAGGAAGAAGAAAGAAATATACCTTTCTTTGATTGGTTTATGGGATATTTTAGAAAAGGAAAAATCAAAGAAAAGGAAAATCAAAGCCCAGAACAGATAAGAGTTATAGGAAAAACAACAAGAACTTGGAAAGACACTGAAGGGAAAGAAGTTGATAAATCTCACCCACCTTGGAAGAAACTTGATATTTCTGTCCCTAATACAGACACCAAGAATTATGCCATGCCTGTAAAAAATGCATATATTTATGAATCAAAACCAGACCCAAATACTAAAGACATAGGTATAGGTATTGGAGATATAATTGAACAAAACAATTACACCAATCTATGTCTATTAACCATTGGAGAACAAACAGATCGGATAGAAAGAACCATCAAATCAATACCCGAATCTAAAAAAGAAAAATTAGAAGAAAGCTCTGCCAATGCAGTATATGTTCCCAAACAATTACCTGAAGGAATTATTTTGCAAGAAGGACCATTCATAATGACAGACGAAATGCAAAAAGAATTATCTAATATGATGAAAAGCCTCAATATGGGAGGAAAAGGATTTAGCATCCTAAGAGTCTCTGCTTCAGAGGATTTATTAATAAATCGTGTAAAGAAATGGAATCCCAGGTAAAATTGCTAGAGATAAAGAATTATTATCCTAGACCAACCCCTCTTGATCTACAACTTGAAGAAGCTCCATATAGTTATACCTCAGAATTAACCTATTCAGGAAATTCTTTATATGAGTGGAATTTAGATGGATTAACAGAATATTAAATCATCCAAATGGTTCACAGTATGTTAATATACTGTAATGCTTGTGAAGTCAAAGGAAATACTCCAAGAAATATTTTCCTCATGGTAACCACCTCTTTCAATGGAATATTAAGAGGATGGTGGAATTATGGATTATCTGGAGCTCAAAGACTTGAAATAGAAAATGCTGTCAAAATGGATGAATTTGGAAGAATCCTTTATAGAGACAAAACCACAGGAAATTTAGTTGATCCAAATGTTAAGCTTGAAGCAGGTACTAATCAAATCCTTGATAATTGGGAAACTCAATCTGATTGTGTTAGTATCTTGCTTCTATGCATCCTCAATGAATTCACTGGAGGAATTGCTCTAATTAAGGAGAAAAATAGACAGCAATTACATCGTTTGGGATGTAGAAATTTAGGAGAATTTTGTTGGTATAGAGATGTATTCTTATCAAAAGTTTACCAACTCAATGATTGTAATTCTGATATTTGGAAAGAAAGATTTATTTCAGGATTACCACCCCTATTTGCTGAAAAGGTGCGTAATTCCCTGAGAGAAGAAATGCATGGTACTATTAATTATAGTTTGCTGACTTTCGGAGGAATTATACAAAGAATTAACAAAGTTGGCATGAATCTTTGTACTGATTTAAAGATCAGTAAACAAGCTGAAAAAATGAGAAAATATTCTGGAGATAAAGAATTAGGAGATTTTTGTTTCCAGTGTGGTTTAGAACAAACACCTGAATCAAAGAGAAAACCTTCGCGTTCTAGATTTACTCCGGATAGAAGAAACAAAATGGTAAGGAAATATAAACTCGGAAGATATAAAAAACAAAGAAAATCCGATGAGTTCAGTCCATTCAAAAGAGAATCTAGAAAATATTTCAAAAAGAAATACATAAAAGAAAATGTTCCAACTTGCTACACTTGCGGGAAAAAGGGTCATTATTCAAGTAAATGTTTTAAAAAAGAAAATCCTTCTAAGAAGAAACTTAGAAAGATCAATACCAAGAATGATGACGAAAATACTGAAGAAGAACAATCTGATTCAAGTTCTTCAGAAGAAGAAGAAGAATATGAATCTGATTCATCAACTGACATTGAAGAAGATAGTCCTCAGATTCAGCTTATCAAACAATTCCAATCATATACATGTCATTCAGATGATGAAGAATCTGAAGGAGAATGGTCGATACCATCTGATGAAGATCTTGGTATCCACATTCGTGTCCTCACTGCCCCTCAAAAATTACTTTTAGAAATGGTTGATAATATCCCTAATCCAGAGAAAAAAGTTCAATTTCTAAATCAGATTTCAAAATTGGGGGGAGGAGAAGAAGGAGAAAGTTCACAACAAAAAATTTCCTTTGAAGAAAATGAAAATGATAATAAAACACCATATTATACAAAAAGGATAAAGGAGAAAGAAACATTTCATGCACCAACCTATTCCATGATTGACATCATGAATAGAGCAGAAAAAATTCATACTATAAATAAACCTTTAACTCTCTCAGATTTACAAAGAGAATTAAATGATCAGAAGAGAGAACTCTGTGAATTAAGGATTGAGCTAACCAAAAAACAAAATGAGCTTGATGAAAGGTTAACTTGGTTAGAAAATGATGGTGCTATTGAAAAATATGATGAAGAAAAATTTGTCCAAAGAATTAAAGGAGAAATAAGCAAAATCTCTACTGGTGTAATTCCTACAAAATGTATTTACCAACAGTGGAGAGTTCAGGTAAAAATAAAAATAAAAAACTTCGAGAAGATTGTTGATGCCATAATTGACACTGGTGCTGACTTAAATGTTATCAGGCTTGGAATCGTTCCTATTGAATTTACGAGTGAATCAAAACAGTTTGTTTCAGCTGCTAATGGAACGACCATTTCCATAGAAAGAAAGATCCCAAATGTTCATGTTTGCATGAAAGGAGTCTGTGTTGCTTCATCCTTTATTATTTCAGAAGATATTGTTAATGATGTACTCCTTGGATCTCCATTTATTTTTCAAATCCAACCTTTTTCGGTAACAACAAAAGGAATTTCTACAAATATTAAAAGGATTGAAGTAAATCTTGATTTTATAGATGATCCGTGTGAGATGAAAATCCAAAGGATAAATCAGGTTATTGCCAGAAGAGAAAATTACATAAATGGATTAAAAAATGAAATTAAATGTGTCCAAATGACAAAAGAATTAGAGAAAAAAGAATTTAAAACAAAATTAGAAGAATTCACCAAACAGATTGAAGAAGAATGCTATTCTGAATTACCATCAGCCTTTTGGAATAGAAAAAGACACATAGTAGGATTACCATATGTAAAAGATTTTAATGAAAAAGATATTCCTACTAAAGCTCGTCCATCTCAAATGGATGCTGCCCATTTGAAGCTTTGCCAAGAAGAAATCAATGATCTTCTGAAGAAAGGATTAATTAGGAAAAGCAAATACCCTTGGAGCTGTACGGCATTTTATGTTGAAAAGGCCGCTGAAATCGAAAGAGGAGTTCCAAGATTGGTAATCAATTATAAACCTTTAAACAAAGTCTTACAATCTTTTAGGAATCCTTTGCCTAATACTCAGGATTTGCTAAACAGATTAAACAATGCCAAAATATTCTCAAAATTTGATTTAAAATCAGGATTTTGGCAGATTCAGATAAAAGAAGAAGATAGATATAAAACTGCATTCACTGTTCCAATGGGGCATTATGAATGGAATGTTATGCCTTTCGGATTGAAAAATGCTCCATCTGAATTTCAGAATATTATGACTGATTTCTTTAATTATTGGGACTATATTGATGCCTGGAAATATACTTTGATTTGGCAAAATCTCCAGTATAATCACTCCTTGTTCATCAAATTCAAAGAAGAAAGTCCTGATGTCACTCCTATTCATCACAATTTTCCATCTTGGTTTCTCTTCACCTGGTGGTCATATTATGGTGCTTCTCAGAAAATCCTTCCTGATAATTTTCGTTATTTGTTTATTAAGTTCTAGAAAATTTGAAGAAAAGGTTTCATGTGAAGCCATCAATATGTTTCGCTGCTTTGCTAAATTTCATATTATTCATAATATTCTGAAATTCAAATGGAGCATTTTTCAATCCGAAAGGCATAACATTCCATTCATAATGCCCCATTGGAACAGTGAATGCAGTTTTATATCTATCTTCTTCTTTTATCTGAATCTGCCAAAATCCTGATTTTAAATCAAATTTTGAGAATATTTTGGCATTGTTTAATCTGTTTAGCAAATCCTGAGTATTAGGCAAAGGATTCCTAATAGATTGTAAGACTTTGTTTAAAGGTTTATAATTGATTACCAATCTTGGAACTCCTCTTTCGATTTCAGCGACCTTTTCAACATAAAATGCCGTACAGCTCCAAGGGTATTTGCTTTTCCTAATTAATCCTTTCTTCAGAAGATCATTGATTTCTTCTTGGCAAAGCTTCAAATGGGCAGCATCCATTTGAGATGGACGAGCTTTAGTAGGAATATCCTTTTCATTAAAATCTTTTACATATGGTAATCCTACTATGTGTCTTTTTCTATTCCAAAAGGCTGATGGTAATTTAGAACATCATTCTTCTTCAATCTGTTTGGTGAATTCTTCTAATTTTGTTTTAAATTCTTTTTTCTCTAATTCTTTTGTCATTTGGACACATTTAATTTCATTTTTTAATCCATTTATGTAATTTTCTCTTCTGGCAATAACCTGATTTATCCTTTGGATTTTCGTCTCACACGGATCATCTATAAAATCAAGATTTACTTCAATCCTTTTGATATTTGTAGAAATTCCTTTTGTTGTTACAGAAAAAGGTTGGATTTGAAGAATAAATGGAGATCCAAGGAGTACATCATTAACAATATCTTCTGAAATAATAAAGGATGAAGCAACACAGACTCCTTTCATGCAAACATGAACATTTGGGATCTTTCTTTCTATGGAAATGGTCGTTCCATTAGCAGCTGAAACAAACTGTTTTGATTCACTCGTAAATTCAATAGGAACGATTCCAAGCCTGATAACATTTAAGTCAGCACCAGTGTCAATTATGGCATCAACAATCTTCTCGAAGTTTTTTATTTTTATTTTTACCTGAACTCTCCACTGTTGGTAAATACATTTTGTAGGAATTACACCAGTAGAGATTTTGCTTATTTCTCCTTTAATTCTTTGGACAAATTTTTCTTCATCATATTTTTCAATAGCACCATCATTTTCTAACCAAGTTAACCTTTCATCAAGCTCATTTTGTTTTTTGGTTAACTCAATCCTTAATTCACAGAGTTCTCTCTTCTGATCATTTAATTCTCTTTGTAAATCTGAGAGAGTTAAAGGTTTATTTATAGTATGAATTTTTTCTGCTCTATTCATGAGGTCAATCATGGAATAGGTTGGTGCATGAAATGTTTCTTTCTCCTTTATCCTTTTTGTATAATATGGTGTTTTATTATCATTTTCATTTTCTTCAAAGGAATTTTTTTGTTGTGAACTTTCTCCTTCTTCTCCTCCCCCCAATTTTGAAATCTGATTTAAAAATTGAACTTTTTTCTCTGGATCAGGGATATTATCAACCATTTCTAAAAGTAATTTTTGAGGGGCAGTTAGGACACGAATGTGGATACCAAGATCTTCATCAGATGGTATCGACCATTCTCCTTCAGATTCTTCATCATCTGAATGACATGTATATGATTGGAATTGTTTGATAAGCTGAATCTGAGGACTATCTTCTTCAATGTCAGTTGATGAATCAGATTCATATTCTTCTTCTTCTGAAGAAGAACTTGAATCAGATTGTTCTTCTTCAGTATTTTCGTCATCATTTTTGGTATTGATCTTTCTAAGTTTCTTCTTAGAAGGATTTTCTTTTTTAAAACATTTACTTGAATAATGACCCTTTTTCTCGCAAGTGTAGCAAGTTGGAACATTTTCTTTTATGTATTTCTTTTTGAAATATTTTCCAGATTCTCTTTTGAATGGACTGAACTCATCGGATTTTCTCTATTTTTTATATCTTTCGGGTTTATATTTCCTTACCATTTTGTTTCTTCTATCCAGAGTAAATCTAGAACGCGAAGGTTTTCTCTTTGATTCAGGTGTTTGTTCTAAACCAAACTGGAAACAAAAATCTCCTAATTCTTTATCTCCAGAATATTTTCTCATTTTTTCAGCTTGTTTACTGATCTTTAAATCAGTACAAAGATTCATGCCAACTTTGTTAATTCTTTGTATAATTCCTCCGAAAGTCAGCAAACTATAATTAATAGTACCATGCATTTCTTCTCTCAGGGAATTACGCACCTTTTCAGCAAATAGGGGTGGTAATCCTGAAATAAATCTTTCTTTCCAAATATCAGAATTACAATCATTGAGTTGGTAAACTTTTGATAAGAATACATCTCTATACCAACGGAATTCTCCTAAATTTCTACATCTCAAGCAATGTAATTGCTGCCTATTTTTCTCCTTAATTAGAGAAATTCCTCCAGTGAATTCATTAAGGATGCATAGAAGCAAGACACTAACACAATCAGATTGAGTTTCCCAATTATCAGGGATTTGATTAGTACCTGCTTCAAGCTTAACATTTGGATCAACTAAATTTCCTTTGGTTTTGTCTCTATAAAGGATTCTTCCAAATTCATCCATTTTCACAGCATTTTCTATTTCAAGTCTTTGAGCTCCAGATAATCCATAATTCCATCATCCTCTTAATATTCCATTGAAAGAGGTGGTTATCATAAGGAAAATATTTCTTGGAGTATTTCCTCTGACTTCACAAGTATTACAGTATATTAACATACTGTGAACCATTTGGATGATTTGATATTCTGTTAATCCATATAAATTCCACTCATATAAAGAATTTCCTGAATAGGTTAATTCTGAGGTATAACTGTATGGATCTTTTTCGAGTTGTAGATCAACAGGAGTTGGTCTAGGATAATAATTCTTTGTCTCTGGCAATTTTACCTTGGGATTCCATTTCTTTAGACGATTTATTAATAAATCCTCTGAAGCAGAGACTCTTAGGATGCTAAATCATTTTCCTCCCATATTGAGGCTTTTCATCCTATTAGATAATTCTTTTTGCATTTCGTTTGTCATTATGAATGGTCCTTCTTGCAAAATAATTCCTTCGGGTAATTGTCTGGGAACATATACTGCATTGGCAGAGCTTTCTTCTAATTTTTCTTTTTTTAGATTCGGGTATTGATTTGATGGTTCTTTCTATCCGATCTGTTTGTTCTCCAATGGTTAATAGACATAGATTGGTGTAATTGTTTTGTTCAATTATATCTCCAATACCTATACCTATGTCTTTAGCATTTGGGTCTGGTTTTGATTCATAAATAAATGCATTTTTTACAGGCATGGCATAATTCTTGGTGTCTGTATTAGGGACAGAAATATCAAGTTTCTTCCAAGGTGGGTGAGATTTATCAACTTCTTTCCCTTCAGTGTCTTTCCAAGTTCTTGTTGTTTTTCCTATAACTCTTATCTGTTCTGGGCTTTGATTTTCTTTTTCTTTGATTTTCCCTTTTCTAAAATATTCCATAAACCAATCAAAGAAAGTTATATTTCTTTCTTCTTCCTCCATTTGGGAATACCATAATTCTTTCATCTTATCTTTTTCTTCTGTGTTAAACTTTTTAATGAACCAATCTTTTAAAGGATGATTTTTCAAATTTTCTCTAAGATATGGTTTATCAATTTCAAATTTTTTGACAGGTATTTCTTCTGGCTTTTGAATGCTAATCATTCTTATAGCTCCTTGGAGAAAATGACTCTCACTTGGGTTATAGGTTTTTGCTGATGAGGATCTTTTATATACAGGATGTTCAATTCCACTTTCCTTGTTTCTAAAAACTTTTTGATCCATTTCTTCCTTTTCACTACTCCTTTGGTCATCATCTATTTCTTCTAATTTAAAACTTTTTCTTCCTTCCGTATAACCAGCAAAAGTTTTCTTAGTTTTTTCCATTTTTCTCCTAAAATTGACTTCAACATTACCATTTGGTAATTTGACTATACTTTGTAAATCATCTGTTATTTCATTTACTCTTGGGGTGACATCTTCTATTTGCCAATTTCCTAGGAGAACAACTTCTTCCCAGCTGATGACTTTTGGGATAAAGACATTATTGTTAAAGTTTGTTTCCATGAGAGCTGTAGTTTTTTCTTTATCAACCTTATCTCTATAGGCTATCATGGGAAAGACAGAGATCATGGATTTGTAGAACACACGATAAACTATAGCAAAAGGTTTACTTCTTGGGCTCATCTTTAATCCTTCACTTTGAAATCCAATAGTTGCACAATCGAGAATATCATCATCATGAGCATCAATTGTGATATTAGGAAAGCAGTTAAAATAAACAGGTCCATGACAGAGACTTGATTCAATCATAGCATAAAGAGAATCATCAAATTCATCATGTCTCTGATCTCGCACATAAACACAGACTGCAACATTTAATCCTAATCGAAACAGTTGTTTGATTCCTACCTGAATTAATCCTATGTGCAGGTAGTTGTATTTGGTTCTGATTCAATAATTCTTCTATCAAGAACTTTAATTGTCTGTTTTCCTCCAGAGAGAGAAACAGTTTTTTCAACAGTTTTTATGTGGTAATCATTTTGTTTTTCAAAGTGCCATTGCTATATATTTCTGTTACAGGCAAGGCGGGCAACTTCCAATTTGATATCGCTTGATCAAAATTTTCATATATCATTTCTTCTGAATTTTTTGTTTTTTCTTTCTCTAAACTATTACGGGTAAAACTGGTTAAAGCAGACTGGTAGGATGAAGAAGACGAATTAGATCTATTAGAAGGATACTGAAATGATTTAAACCAATTCTTAAAAAGTTTTGTTTTTCCCTTAGATTTTCCATTTTTGTAGCTCGTTAGAAACAAGAAGAGTTCTGTCAACGATTTACTGCCCTTAACGCCTGATCACGGCCTGAAGCGGGACTTACAACGCGACCACACTCTTGAGAAGATGAACGAGGCACAGAAGTGGAGAGTAAGAATGAAAATAAAAACTCTAAAGAGAATTAGATAGATCAACCTGGCTAAAAAGCTTCAAATCCTGGATAATAGATTTTAATTCATCTAAATCACATTTTTTTAACACAATTTAAATACGAGATAATAATTCTAATTCTTCATTCAGTCTATTACAATATTCTCTTATCTGATTACACAAGCGTACTAACATAGATCGTCTAATAGCTTGAACAGGGATAACAAGATATCCTCCTACAGCTATATTTTCATCAATGTGTCTGATAGCATTTTCTAATCTTCTAAGCTGATTTTCACGTCTTCTTAGATCACGCAATAATTCTTCTCTCCTAATAGAATGAGGAGGCATCTTAGAAGGCCTTAGCTTGTAGCTTTGATTCAGTTCGGAATTTATCTAGTTGGAAGACAGCATAAGAACGCATTAAAACAATCATTCTCCTTTCAAACTCAAGATGGCGAGGATTATTTCTGTGGGCGCAGATTTGCAGATGTCTTCTTATATTGTCTAACAAGGATTCAATTTTTCTTAATATCCGAACATCATCATAGTATCTTCTAAGCAGAGTAAGACGAATAGACATATTCTAGCAAAAGAAACAACATGATTAGATAACAAGTATGTAACATTAAACTTAAAAACTTAATTACTTACAGAAGATGGTACAGGACTTCAAACTCTAGCACACTTAAGCTTCAAACTCACACTCACACTCACACTTATTTTTTACAATGTTATGAGCTATATCTCTGCTTGATTTTCTCCTCTCCACAAATGGAAACACCAGCTCCTTATATAGATGGAGCAAAGACAACCCTGACTTATTCTCTTCCGACCAAGAGAATAAGGCAAACAAGAAAACAAATCTACCGACACAATCTTCCAAAATGGCTTTACAAAAGGAGATTCCCACTTTGGGCACATGTACAATAGGTGGAGCTTCATTTTGCATCTTTTCATAGGAACTTGACATATGGCAACACATGTGGCAGCAACTTTATCTTTTTTTGATGTCAACATGACATGAGGCAACAGACCCCCCCCATAACTTTAACTATTTTTTCAACCAAATGAGATGTACTACGACACCATTGGATATCAACTTTAGACAAGGATGGGACATTTACCAAATCAAGCAACTTTTCTTCAAAGATTTCACCTCCTTTTCTTTATAGTAATGATATCAACTAACACCAACAAAAGTTTTGATAGGATAGCCATCATTGTTTTTCTTCTTTGAATGAAGACCAAATCTTCTCTGCATGACACCTACACACATTTCTTTTCCGATTCTTCTCTGCATGACACCTACACATAGTTCATACTTCACACACACTTCATACTAGCCATTTCTCTGCATGATACTTATGAGAGAATTCTGAATCAAATCTCTCCTCTTGTTAAAGAAGAAATTCCTCTTCCTGAAGAAAAACCTTTTGAGAATGAAATGTTCATGGCTGATTTATTGGCCAAAAAGATTGCCAAAGAAATTGCTCGAGAAAAATCTCCTGAGCCAATGGACATGTCTGTTGACTCCGTCAATTTTGAAGAAAAGATCAAGCGTCTTCGAAAGAAAAAAGTTGGTGATCATGATTGGGATAGTAATCATGATCCAGAAGAAAATCTTGATGATGAAGTTGTGCCCCTTGAAGATCTCCATCCTCGTTGGGACCCTGACTCTCATGTTATTGGGACCCTGACTCTCATGTTAATCCCGATGGATCAGTTACAGAATATTTTCATGGTGGAAATTTTTGGTATTCTTCAGCAAAAGACAAAGGAAAAGAAAAAGAAGTCGAAAAAGAATCTATGTTAGTTGAATTATTCCGTAAAAATTCTGCTAAAGCAAAAGAGCTGATGAAAAAGAAGATTTGAAGTGTTGTGAAGACTTGAGATGATTCCTGTCAAAAATACGATCCCTGCTGTTATTGGTTTCGATTAGGATTAAATGTTTCAGTGTGTGCTTATGTACAAGATCAGAGACATGATGAATTTGATGATTCTCTTTATGCTATGATTGAATCAAGTCTCTGTCATGGACCTGTTTATTTTAACTGCTTTCCCAATATCACAATTGATGCTCATGATGATGATATCCTTGATTGTGCAACTATTGGATTTCAAAGCAAAGGATTAAAAATGAGTCCAAGAAGTAAACCTTTTGCTATAGTTTATCGTGTGTTCTACAAATCCATGATATCTGTCTTTCCCATGATAGCCTATAGATATAAGGTTGATAAAGAAAAAACTATAGTTCTCATGGAAACAAACATTAACAATAATGTGTTTATCCCAAAAGTCATCAGCTGGGAAGAAGATATAAAAAACAGAGAAAATCAGATGAGTTCAATCCATTCAAAAGAAAATCTAGAAAATATTTCAAAAAGAAATACATTAAAGAAAATGTTCCAACTTGTTATACGTGCGGGAAAAAGGGTCATTATGCAAGTAAATGTTTTAAAAAAGAAAATCATTCTAAAAAGAAACTTAGAAAAATCAACTTTAGACAAGGATGGGACATTTACCAAATCAAGCAACTTTTCTTCAAAGATTTCACCTCCTTTTCTTTATAGTAATGATATCAACTAATACCAACAAAAGTTTTGATAGGATAGCCATCATTGTTTTTCTTCTTTGAATGAAGACCAAATCTTCTCTGCATGACACCTACACACATTTCTTACTTCATACTAGCCATATACCCCCACCAAAAGAGATGAGTCCACTGGCTCTGATACCAATTACTGCCAGGATCGAATTATTTGATAGGAATCATCTCAACTTACATTTTAAATACGAGATAATAATTCTAATTCTTCATTAAGTCTATTACAATATTCTCTTACCTGATTACACAAGCGTACTAACATAGATCTTCTAATAGCTTGAACACGGATAACAAGATATCCTCCTACAGCTATATTTTCATCAATTTGTCTGATAGCATTTTCTAATCTTCTAAGCTGGTTTTCACATCTTCTTAGATCACGCAATAATTCTTCTCTCCTAATAGAACGAGGAGGCATCTCAGAAGGCCATAGCTTTTAATTTTGATTCAGTTCGGAATTTATCTAGTTGGAAGACAGCATAAGAATGCATTAAAACAATCCTTCTCCTTTCAAACTCAAGATGGCGAGGATTATTTCTATGGGTGCAGATTTGCAGATGTCTTCTTATATTGTCTAACAAGGATTCAATTTTTCTTAATATCCGAACATCATCATAGTATCTTCTAAGCAGAGTAAGACGAATAGACATATTCTAGCAAAAGAAATAACATGATTAGATAACAAGTATGTAACATTAAACATAAAAACTTAATTACTTACAGAAGATGGTACAAGACTTCAAACTCTAGCACACTTAAGCTTCCCTATGTGCAGGTAGTTGTATTTTGGTTCTGATTTGTTCAATAATTCTTCTATTAAGAACTTTGATTGTCTGTTTTCCTCCAGAGAGAGAAATAGTTTTTTCAACAGTTTTTATGTGATAATCATTTTGTTCTTCAAATGTGCCATTACTATATATTTCTATTATAGGCAATAGCAATTCCTCCAGTGAATTCATTGAGGATGCATAGAAGGAAGACACTAACACAATCAGATTGAGTTTCCCCATTATCAGGGATTTGGTTAATACCTGCTTCAAGCTTAACATTTGGATCAACTAAATTTTCTATGGTTTTGTCTCTATAAAGGATTCTTCCAAATTCATCCATTTTGACAGCATTTTCTATTTCAAGTCTTTGAGCTCCAGATAATCCATAATTTTACCATCCTCTTAATATTCCATTGAAAGAGGTGGTTATCATCAGAAAGATATTTCTTGGAGTATTTCCTCTAACTTCACAAGCATTACAGTATATTAACATACTGTGAACCATTTGGATGATTTGATATTCTGTTAATCCAGTTAAATTCCACTCATATAAAGAATTTCCTGAATAGGTTAATTCCGAGGTATAACTGTATGGAGCTTATTCGAGTTGTAGATCAACAGGGGTTGGTCTAGGATAATAATTCTTTGTCTCTGGCAATTTTACCTGGGGATTCCATTTCTTTAGACGATTTATTAATAAATCCTCTGAAGCAGAGACTCTTAGGATGCTAAATCCTTTTCCTCCCATATTGAGGCTTTCCATCCTATTGGATAATTCTTTTTGCATTTCGTCTGTCATTATGAATGGTCCTTCTTGCAAAATAATTCCTTCAGGTAATTGTCTGGGAACATATACTGCATTGGCAGAGCTTTCTTCTAATTTTTCTTTTTTAGATTCGGGTATTGATTTGATGGTTTTTTCTATCCGATCTGTTTGTTCTCCAACGGCTAATAGACATAGATTGGTGTAATTGTTTTGTTCAATTATATCTCCAATACCTATACCTATGTCTTTGCATTTGGGTCTGGTTTTGATTCATAAATAGATGCATTTTTTACAGGCATAGCATAATTCTTGGTTTCTGTATTAGGGACAGAAATATCAAGTTTCTTCCAAGGTGAGTGAGATTTATCAACTTATTTTCCTTCAGTGTCTTTCCAAGTTCTTGTTGTTTTTCCTATAACTCTTATCTGTTCTGGGCTTTGATTTTCCTTTTCTTTGATTTTCCCTTTTCTAAAATATTCCATAAACCAATCAAAGAAAGGTATATTTCTTTCTTCTTCCTCCATTTGGGAATACCATAATTCTTTCATCTTATCTTTTTCTTCTGTGTTAAACTTTTTAATGAACCAATCTTTTAAAGGATGATTTTTCAAATTTTCTCTAAGATATGGTTTATCAATTTCAAATTTTTTGACAGGTATTTCTTCTGGCTTTTGAATGCTAATCATTCTTATAGCTCCTTGGAGAAAATGACTCTCACTTGGGTTATAGGTTTTTGCTGATGAGGATCTTTTATATACAGGATGTTCAATTCCACTTTCCTTGTTTCTAAAAACTTTTTGATCCATTTCTTCCTTTTCACTACTCCTTTGGTCATCATCTATTTCTTCTAATTTAAAACTTTTTCTTCCTTCCGTATAACCAACAAAACTTTTCCTAGCTTTTTCCATTTTTCTCCTAAAATTGACTTCAACATTACCATTTGGTAATTTGACTATACTTTGTAAATCATCTGTTATTTCATTTACTCTTGGGGTGACTTCTTCTATTTGCCAATTTCCTGGAAGAACAACTTCTTCCCAGCTGATGACTTTTGGGATAAACACATTATTGTTAAAGTTTGTTTCCATGAAAACTGTAGTTTTTTCTTTATCAACCTTATCTCTATACGCTATCATGGGAAAGACAGAGATAATGGATTTGTAGAACACACGATAAACTATAGCAAAAGGTTTACTTGTTGGACTCATTTTTAATCCTTTGCTTTGAAATCCAATAGTTGCACAATCAAGGATATCATCATCATGAGCATCAATTGTGATATTGGGAAAGCAGTTAAAATAAACAGGTCCATGACAGAGACTTGATTCAATCATAGCATAAAGAGAATCATCAAATTCATCATGTCTCTGATCTCGTACATAAGCACACACTGAAACATTTAATCTTAATCGAAACAGTGGTTTGATTCCTACCTGAATTAATCCTATGTGCATGTAGTTGTATTTGGTTCTGATTTGTTCAATAATTATTCTATCAAGAACTTTGATTGTCATCTGTTATAACTTCTTCCCAGCTGATGACTTTTGGGATAAACACATTATTGTTAAAGTTTGTTTCCATGAAAACTGTAGTTTTTTCTTTATCAACCTTATCTCTATACGCTATCATGGGAAAGACAGAGATAATGGATTTGTAGAACACACGATAAACTATAGCAAAAGGTTTACTTGTTGGACTCATTTTTAATCCTTTGCTTTGAAATCCAATAGTTGCACAATCAAGGATATCATCATCATGAGCATCAATTGTGATATTGGGAAAGCAGTTAAAATAAACAGGTCCATGACAGAGACTTGATTCAATCATAGCATAAAGAGAATCATCAAATTCATCATGTCTCTGATCTCGTACATAAGCACACACTGAAACATTTAATCCTAATCGAAACAGTGGTTTGATTCCTACCTGAATTAATCCTATGTGCATGTAGTTGTATTTGGTTCTGATTTGTTCAATAATTATTCTATCAAGAACTTTGATTGTCTGTTTTCCTCCAGAGAGAGAAACAGTTTTTTCAACAGTTTTTATGTGATAATCATATTGCTCTTCAAACGTGCCATTGCTATATATTTCTGTTACAGGCAAGGCGGGCAACTTCCAATTTGATATCGCTTGATCAAAATTTTCATATATCATTTCTTCTGAATTTTCTTTTTCTAAACTATTACGGGTAAAACTGGTTAAAGCAGACTGGTAGGATGAAGAAGACGAATTAGATCTATTAGATCTTAAAAAGTTTTGTTTTCCCCTTAGAATTTTCCATTTTTGTAGCTCGTGAGAAACAAGAAGAGTTCTGTCAACGATTACTGCCCTTAACGCCTGATCACGGCCTGAAGCGGGACTTACAACGCGACCACACTCTTAAGAAGATGAACGAGGCACAGAAGTGGAGAATAAGAAGGAAAATAAAAAACTCTAAAGAGAATTGGATAGATCAACCTAGCTAAAAAGCTTCAGATCCTGGATAATAGATTTTAATTCATCTAAATCCCTTTTTTTTTTTTTAACACAAATTTAAATACGAGATAATAATTTTAATTCTTCATTCAGTCTATTACAATATTCTTATTTGATTACACAAGCGTACTAACATAGATCGTCTAATAGCTTGAACACAGATAACAATATATATTCTGAAATTCAGACGGAGCATTTTTCAATCCAAAAGGCATAACACTCCATTAATAATGCCCCATTGGAACAGTGAATGCAGTTTTATATCTATCTTCATTTTTTATCTGAATCTGCCAAAATCCTGATTTTAAATCAAATTTTGAGAATATTTTGGCATTGTTTAATCTGTTTAGCAAATCCTGAGTATTAGGTAAAGGATACCTAATAGATTGTAAGACTTTGTTTAAAGGTTTATAATTGATTACCAATCTTGGAACTCCTCTTTCTATTTCAGCGGCTTTTTCAACATAAAATGCTGTACAGCTCCAAGGGGATTTGCTTTTTCTTATTAATCCTTTCTTCAGAAGATCATTGATTTCTTCTTGGTAAAGCTTTAGATGAGCAGCATCCATTTGAGATGGACGAGCTTTAGTAGGAATATCCTTTTCATTAAAATCTTTTACATATGGTAATCCTACGATGTGTCTTTTTCTATTCCAAAAGGCTGATGGTAATTCAGAACAACATTCTTCTTCAATCTGTTTGGTGAATTCTTCTAATTTTGTTTTAAATTCTTTTTTCTCTAATTCTTTTGTCATTTGGACACATTTAATTTCATTTTTTAATCCATTTATTTAATTTTCTCTTGTGGCAATAACCTGATTTATCCTTTGGATTTTCGTCTCACAAGGATCATCTATAAAATCAAGATTTACTTCAATCCCTTTGATATTTGTAGAAATTCCTTTTGTTGTTACAGAAAAAGGTTGGATTTGAAGAATAAATGGGTCATTATTCAAGTAAATGTTTTAAAAAAGAAAATCCTTCTAAGAAGAAACTTAGAAAGATCAATACCAAAAATGATGATGAAAATACTGAAAAAAAACAATCTGATTCAAGTTCCTCAGAAGAGGAAGAAGAATATGAATCCGATTCATCAACTGACATTGAAGAAAATAGTCCTCAGATTCAGCTCATCAAACAATTCCGATCATTTACATGCCATTCAGATGATGAAGAATCTGATGGAGAATGGTCGATACCAATTCGTCTTCTTCATCCTACCAGTCTGCTTTAACCAGTTTTACCCGTAATAGTTTAGGAAAAGAAAATTTAGAAAAAACAAAAAATTCAGAAGAAATGATATATGAGAATTTTGATCAAGCAATATCTAACTGGAAGTTGCCAGCCTTGCTTGTAACAGAAATATATAGCAATGGCACATTTGAAGAACAAAATGTTTACCACATAAAAACTGTTGAAAAAACTGTTTCTCTCTCTGGAGGAAAACAGACAATCAAAGTTCTTGATAGAAGAATTATTGAACAAATCAGAACCAAATACAACTACATGCACATAGGATTAATTCAGATAGGAATCAAACCATTGTTTCGATTAGGATTAAATGTTTCAGTGTGTGCTTATGTGCGAGATCAGAGACATGATGAATTTGATGATTCTCTTTATGCTATGATTGAATCAAGTCTCTGTCATGGACCTGTTTATTTTAACTGCTTTCCCAATATCACAATTGATGCTCATGATGATGATATCCTTGATTGTGCAACTATTGGATTTCAAAGCAAAGGATTAAAAATGAGTCCAAGAAGTAAACCTTTTGCTATAGTTTATCGTGTGTTCTACAAATCCATGATATCTGTCTTTCCTATGATAGCCTATAGAGATAAGGTTGATAAAGAAAAAACTACAGTTCTCATGGAAACAAACTTTAACAATAACGTGTTCATCCCAAAAGTCATCAGTTGGGAAGAAGTTGTTCTCCCAGGAAATTGGCAAATAGAAGATGTCTGTCCAAGAGTAAATATGGCTCTGATACCAATAACAGCAGGGATCGTATTTTTGACAGGAATCATCTCTTTTGGTGGGGGTATATGGCTAGTATGAAGTATGAAGTGTGTGTGAAGTATGAACTGTGTGTAGGTGTCATGGAGAGAAGATTTGTTCTTCATTCAAAGAAGAAAAACAATGATGGCTATCCTATCAAAACTTTTGTTGGTATTAGCTGATATCATTACTATAAAGAAAATGAGGTGATATCTTTGAAGAAAAGTTGCTTGGTTTGGTAAATGTCCCATCAAAAGTTGATAAAAGTTGGTAGGGGCTACCTTTGGTGTTGCCACTTGTAAATAAAGGTGTTGGGTTTGTTTAAATTGGTGTACCTTTATTGCCATATGTCAAAAGTTGTGGGGGTATGATAATCTTATGCTTTCTATGTGGCATAAAGATATTTACCTTGCCCATCAACTTTTGTACCTTGCCCATCAACTATTGAAAAATGTGTTTTGGTGGCAAGTGTCGGTAGCCAACCTTTTACTGTTTTTCTGGGTGTGTAGTCACTCTCATGGTCGGATGAGAGGAATCTCTTATTGTATGCTCCATCTATATAAGGAGCTGGGGGTTTTCCATTTGGAGATATAGTTCAGAAAATTATAAAAAACATAAGTGAAGTTTGAGTGCTAGAGCTTGAGGTTTAAGTGTGCTAGAGTTTGAAGTCTTGTACAATCTTCTGTAAGTGATTAAGTTTTTAAGTTTGATGTTATATGTTTGTTATTATCTAATCATGCTGTTTCTTTTACATTATTTCTATCCGTCTTACTTTGCTTAAGAAATATTATGATGATGTCCAAAGACTAAGAAAATAGAGCGAGCCATTCAAATCATAAGTAGACATTTGCAAACTTGTCCTCATAAGAATAATCCACAACATTATCAACATGAAATAAGAAGGATTCTCTTGCTTCGAGCCTATGTTGTAATAGAATTAGAAGTTTTTAGGATTGAATCAAAGCTACAAGCTATGGCCTTCTAAGATGCCTCCTCGTTCTATTAGGAGAGAAGAATTATTGCGTGATCTAAGAAGACGTGAAAACCAGCTTAGAAGATTAGAAAATGCTATCAGACAAATTGATGAAAATATAGCTGTAGGAGGATATCTTGTTATCCGTGTTCAAGCTATTAGAAGATCTATGTTAGTACATTTGTGTAATCAGGTAAGAGAATATTGTAATAGACTGAATGAAGAATTAGAATTATTATCTCGTATTTAAATCTGAATTAAAAAAAAAAAAGGGATTTAGATGAATTAAATCTATTATCCAGGATTTGAAGCTATTTAGCCAAAGTTGATCTATCCAATTCTCTTTAGAGTTTTTATTTCCTTCTTATTCTCCACTTCTGTGCCTCGTTCATCTTTTTAAAGAGTGTGGTCGCGTTGTAAGTCCGCTTCAGGCCGTGATCAGGCGTCAAGGGCAGTAAATCGTTGACAGAACTCTTCTTGTTTCTAACGAGTTACAAAAATGGAAAATTCTAAGGGAAAAACAAAACTTTTTAAGAATTGGTTTAAATCATTTCAGTATCCTTCTAATAGATCTAATTCGTCTTCTTCATCCTACCAGTCTGCTTTAACCAGTTTTACCCGTAATAGTTTAGAAAAAGAAAATTCAGAAAAAACAAAAAATTCAGAAGAAATGATATAAAAATTTTGACCAAGCAATATCAAATTGGAAGTTGCCAGCCTTGCCTGTAACAAAAATATATAGCAATGGCACATTTGAAGAACAAAATGATTATCACATAAAAACTGTTGAAAAAACTGTTTCTCTCTCTTGAGGAAAACAGACAATCAAAGTTCTTGATAGAAGAATTATTGAACAAATCAGAACCAAATACAACTACCTGCACATAGGATTAATTCAAGTAGGAATCAAATCACTGTTCGATTAGGATTAAATGTTTCAGTGTATGCTTATGTACGAGATCAGAGATATGATGAATTTGATGATTCTCTTTATGCTATGATTGAATCAAGTCTCTGTCATGGACCTGTTTATTTTAACTGCTTTCCCAATATCACAATTGATGCTCATGCTGATGATATCCTTGATTGTGCAACTATTGGATTTCAAAGCAAAGGATTAAAAATGAGTCCAACAAGTAAACCTTTTGTTATAGTTTATCGTGTGTTCTACAAATCCATGATATTTGTCTTTCCCAAGATAGCCTATAGAGATAAGTTTGATAAAGAAAAAACTATAGTTCTCATGGAAACAAACTTTAACAATAACGTGTTCATCCCAAAACTCAACAGTTGGGAAGAAGTTGTTCTCCCAGGAAATTGGCAAATAGAAGATGTCTCTCCAAGAGTAAATGAAATAACAAATGATTTACAAAATATAGTCAAATTACCAAATGGTAATGTTGATCAAAAAGTTTTTAGAAACAAGGAAAGTGGAATTGAACATCCTGTATATAAAAGATCCTCATCAGCAAAAACCTATAACCCAAGTGAGAGTCATTTTCTCCAAGGAGCTATAAAAATGATTAGCATTCAAAAGCCAGAAGAAATACCTGTCAAAAAAATTGAAATTGATAAACCATATCTTAGAGAAAATTTGAAAAATCATCCTTTAAAAGATTGGTTCTTTAAAAAGTTTAACACAGAAGAAAAAGATAAAATGAGAGAATTATGGTATTCCCAAATGGAGGAAGAAGAAAGAAATATACCTTTCTTTGATTGGTTTATGGAATATTTTAGAAAAGGGAAAATCAAAGAAAAAGAAAATCAAAGCCCAGAACAGATAAGAGTTATAGGAAAAACAACAAGAACTTGGAAAGACACTGAAGGGAAAGAAGTTGATAAATCTCACCCACCTTGGAAGAAACTTGATATTTCTGTCCCTAATACAGACACCAAGAATTATGCCATGCCTGTAAAAAATGCATTTATTTATGAATCAAAACCAGACCCAAATGCTAAAGACATAGGTATAGGTATTGGAGATATAATTGAACAAAACAATTACACCAATCTATGTCTATTAACCATTTGAGAACAAAAAGATCGGATAGAAAGAACCATCAAATCAATACCCGAATCTAAAAAAGAAAAATTAGAAGAAAGCTCTGCCAATGCAGTATATGTTCCCAGACAATTACCTAAAGGGATTACTCTGCAAGAAGGACCATTCATAATGACAGACGAAATGCAAAAAGAATTATCCAATAGGGTGGAAAGCCTCAATATGGGAGGAAAAGGATTCAGCATCCTAAGGGTCTCTGCGTCAGAAGATTTATTAATAAATCGCCTAAAGAGATGGAATCCTCAGGTAAAATTGCCAGAAACAAAGAATTATTATCCTAGACTAACCCCTGTTGATCTACAACTCGAAGAAGCTCCATACAGTTACACCTCAGAATTAACCCATTCAGGAAATTCTTTATATGAGTGGAACTTGGATGGATTAACAAAATATCAAATTATCCAAATGATTCACAGTATGTTAATATACTGTAATGCCTGTGAAGTCAGAAGAAATACTCCAAGAAATATCTTTCTGATGATAACCTCCTCTTTCAATGGAATATTAAGAGGATGGTGGAATTATGGATTAACTGGAGCTCAAAGACTTGAAATAGAAAATGCTGTCAAAATGGATGAATTTGGAAGAATCCTTTATAGAAACAAAACCACAGGAAATTTAGTTGATCCAAATATTAAGCTTGAAGCAGGTACTAGTCAAGTCCCTGACAATTGGGAAACTCAATCTGATTGTGTTAGTGTCTTGCTTCTATGCATCCTCAATGAATTCACTGGAGGAATTGCTCTAATTAAGTTGAAAAATAGACAGCAATTACATCGCTTGAGATGTAGAAATTTAGGAGAATTCCGTTGGTATAGAGATGTATTCTTATCAAAAGTTTACCAACTCAATGATTGTAATTCTGATATTTGGAAAGAAAGATTTATTTCAGGATTACCACCCCTATTTGCTGAAAAGGTGTGTAATTCCCTGAGAGAAGAAATGCATGGTACTATTAATTATAGTTTGCTGACTTTCTCGGAGGAATTATACAAAGAATTAACAAAGTTGGCATGAATCTTTGTACTGATTTAAAGATCAGTAAACAAGCTGAAAAAATGAGAAAATATTCTGGAGATAAAGAATTAGGAGATTTTTGTTTCCAGTTTGGTTTAGACCAAACACCTGAATCAAAGAGAGAAAACCTTCGCGTTCTAGATTTACTCCTGATACAAGAAACAATATGGTAAAAAAATATAAACCCGGAAGATATAAAAAACAGAGAAAATCAGATGAGTTTAGTCCATTCAAAAGGAAACCTAGAAAATATTTCAAAAAGAAATACATAAAAGAAAATGTTCCAACTTGCTACACTTGCGGGAAAAAGGGTCATTATTCAAGTAAATGTTTTAAAAAAGAAAATCCTTCTAAGAAGAAACTTAGAAAAATCAATACCAAAATTGATGATGAAAATACTGAAAAGGAACAAACTAATTCAAGTTCTTCTTCTGAGGAAGAAGAATATGAATCTGATTCATCAACTGACATTGAATAAGATAGTCCTCAGATTCAGCTCATCAAACAATTCCAATCATGTACATGCCATTCAGATGATGAAGAATCTGATGGAGAATGGTTGATACCATCTGATGAAGATCTTGGTATCCACATTCGTGTCCTCACTGCCCCTCAAAAATTACTTTTACAAATGGTTGAGAACATCCCTGATCCATAGAAAAAAGCTAAATTTTTAAATCAGATTTCAAATTTGGGGGGAGGAGAAGAAGGAGAAAGTTCACAACAAAAAATTTCCTTTGAAGAAAATGAAAGTGATAATAAAACACCATATTATCCAAAAAGGATAAAGGAGAAAGAAACATTTCAGAAAGAAACATTTCATACACCAACCTATTCCATGATTGACCTCATGAATAGAGCAGAAAAAATTCATACTATAAATAAACCCTTAAGTCTCTCAGACTTACAAAGAGAATTAAATGATCAGAAGAGAGAACTTCGAGAATTAAAGATAGAGTTAACCAAAAAACAAAATGAGCTTGATGAAAGGTTAACTTTGTTAGAAAATGATGGTGCTATTGAAAAATATGAAGAAAAATTTGTCCAAAGAATTAAAGGAGAAATTAGCAAAATCTCTACTGGTGTAATTCTTACAAAATGTATTTACCAACAGTGGAGAGTTCAGGTAAAAATAAAAATAAAAAACTTCGAGAAGATTGTTAATGCCATAATTGACACTGGTGCTGACTTAAATGTTATCAGGCTTGGAATCGTTCCTATTGAATTTACGAGTGAATCAAAACAGTTTGTTTCAGCTGCTAATGGAACGACCATTTCCATTGAAAGAAAAATCCCAAATGTTCATGTTTGCATGAAAGGAGTCTATGTTACTTCACCCTTTATTATTTCAGAAGATATTGTTAATGATGTACTCCTTGGATCTCCATTTATCCTTCAAATCCAACCTTTTTCTGTAACAACAAAAGGAATTTCTACAAATATCAAAGGGATTGAAGTAAATCTTGAATTTATACATGATCCTTGTGAGACGAAAATTCAAAGGATAAATCAAGTTATTGCCACAAGAGAAAATTATATAAATGGATTAAAAAATGAAATTAAATGTATCCAAATAACAAAAGAATTAGAGAAAAAAAATTTAAAATAAAATTAGAATAATTCACCAAACAGATTGAAGAAGAATGTTGTTCTGAATTACCATCAGCCTTTTGGAATAGAAAAAGACGCATAGTAGGATTACCATATGTAAAGGATTTTAATGAAAATGATATTCCTACTAAAGCTCGTCCATCTCAAATGGATGCTGCTCATTTGAAACTTTGTCAAGAAGAAATCAATGATCTTCTGAAGAAAGGATTAATTAGGAAAAGCAAATCCCATTGGAGCTGTACGGTATTTTATGTTGAAAAAGTCACTGAAATTGAAAGAGGAGTTCCAAGATTGGTAATCAATTATAAACCTTTAAACAAAGTGCTTCAATCTATTAGGTATCCTTTGCCTAATACTCAGGATTTGCTAAACAGATTAAACAATGCCAAAATATTCTCAAAATTTGATTTAAAATCAGGATTTTGGTAGATTCAGATAAAAAATGAAGATAGATATAAAACTGCATTCACTGTTCCAATGGGGCATTATGAATGGAATGTTATGCCTTTTGGATTGAAAAATGCTCCGTCTGAATTTCAGAATATTATGAATAATATCTTCTCGTCTTATACTCAGTTTGCCATTGTTTACATTGATGATATTCTTATCTTTTCAGAATCTGTGTTACAACATTGGAAACATTTGAGTATTTTCAAAAGAGTTGTAAAAGAAAATGGATTGGCTTTTATCTAAAAGAAAGATGAATCTCTTTCAGCAGAAAATCAGATTCTTAGGATTTGAGATCCAATACAGAAAAATAACTCCAACCAATAGAGTTATTCAATTTGCTGATAAATTTCCAGATGAAATTAAGGATAAAAATATGCTACAAAGATTTCTTGGATGTCTAAATTATGTTGGATTTTTCTATCAAGATCTGGCAAAAGATAGAAAACTTCTCCAAGAAAGATTAAAGGAAAATCCTAAGGAGTGGTCTATCCATCACACTAATGCAGTAAAAAAATTAAAGAAAGAGTTAAAAATCTTCCTTAGATGTTTATATCTGACCCAGAAGCTTTCAAAATATTTCAATCTGATGCCTCTGATGTCCGATATGGTGGAATCCTTTTACAACAAAAAGACTCCAAAGAAAAATTAATAAGATTTAATTCTGGATTATGGAATGAAGCACAAAGAAATATTCAACTATCAAAAAGGAAGTTCTTGCCATAGTAATTTGTGTGACGAAATTCCAACATGATTTATTAAACAAAGAATTTCTGATAAGAGTTGATGCTAAAGCAGCAAAAGAAATTCTGGAAAAAGATGTCAAAAATTTTGTCTCTAAGCAAATATTTGCTAGATGGCAAGCCATTTTTATCAGTGTTTGAATTTAAAATTGAATTTATTAATGGAAATGCTAACTCTCTCCCTGGCTTTCTTACTAGAGAATTTCTTCAGGGACGACAAAATGGCAAGTAGTTCTTCCCCGTTCATGAAGACAAAAAGGGAATGAGAAATTGGCAGATCAAGAAGAAAGCCAAAAGGGTTTTACTCCAACAAAAGACCCAAGCCAATCAGAATTATATCTTTACACTAGTAACAGAATTCTTGTTACTTCAGATTGTCTTATGGAAGAAAGATCTTTAGAAGATAATGTTTATTTTCTATTTGGGAAGGGGCTTCATTATTATTCCCCTGATAAAAGGAAAACCAGAGATTGGTAACTCAATATTTTACATCAGATGAAAGTGTCCTCATCTTCCACAATAAGAATGCAAATGTATCATCACCTACTAAAAGTTTACTATTCTCAAATCCTTACTGAGGAAGATTGGGATGGTCCCTTGTACATGACAATATCAGTCAAATTATACAATTCGACTGAGTTCTTTAATTATTGGGACTATATTGATGCTTGGAAATATGCTTTGATGTGGCAAAATCGCCAGTATAATCACTCCTGGTTCATCAGATTCAAAGAAGAAAGTCCTGATGTCACTCCTATTCATCGCAATTTTCCATCTTGGTTTCTCTTCACCTGGTGGTCATATTATGGTGCTTCTCAGAAAATCCTTCCTGATAATTTTCGTTATTTATTTATTAAGTTCTCCCAGGTTGAAGAAAAGGTTCCATGTGAAGCCATCAATTCTTCGTTTCTTTGCTAATTTCATATCCCTATATTTTCCAATGAAGTTTGAAGTAAAAAGGACTTATATGATTTACCATCTCTTTATCAGACTTTTTATCAAAAGTGGTGGTCTAAGATTGAAAATGATACTTATGAGAGAATTCTGAATCAAATCTCTCCTCCTGTTAAAGAAGAAATTCCTCTTCCTGAAGAAAAGCCTTTGAGAATGAAATGCTCATGGCTGATCTATTAGCCAAAAAGATTGCCAAAGAAATTGCTCGAGAAAAATCTCCTGAGCCGATGCATATGTCTGTTGACTCTGTAATTGAAGAAAAGATCAAACAAATTTTAGAAGAATATCTCCCAAAGAAAAAAATTGGTGATCATGATTAGGATAGTAATCATGATCCAGAAGAAAATCTTGATGATGAAGTTGTGCCTCTTGAAGATCTCCATCCTCGATGGGACCCTGACTCTCATGTTAATCCTGATGGTTCAGTTACAGATTATCTTCGTGGTGGAAAGTTTTGGTATTCTTCAGCAAAGACAAAGGAAAAGAAAAAGAATCGAAAAAGAATATCGGTTAGCTGAATTATTCCGTAAAATTCTGCTAAAGTAAAAGAGCTGATGAAAAAGAAGATTTGAAGTTTTGTGAAGAGTTGAGATGATTCCTGTCAAAAATACGATCCTGGCAGTAATTGGTATCAGAGCCAGTGGACTCATCTCTTTTGGTGGGGGTATATGGCTAGTATGAAGTATGAACTGTGTGTGAAGTATGAACTGTGTGTAGGTGTCCATGCAGAGAAGAATTGGAAAAGAATGTGTGTAGGTGTCATGCAGAGAAGATTTGGTCTTCATTCAAAGAAGAAAACAATGATGGCATCCTATCAAAACTTTTGTTGGTATTAGTTGATATCATTACTATAAAGAAAGGAGGTGAAATCTTTGAAGAAAAGTTGCTTGATTTGGTAAATGTCCCATCCTTGTCTAAAGTTGATATCCAATGGTGTCGTAGTACATCATCTCATTTGGTTTAAAAAATAGTTAAAGTTATGGTGGGGTTCTGTTGCCTCATGTCATGTTGACATCAAAAGAAGATAAAGTTGCTGCCACATGTGTTGCCATATGTCAAGTTCCTATGAAAAGATGCAAAATGAAGCTCCACCTATTGTACATGTGCCCAAAGTGGGAATCTCCTTTTGTAAAGCCATTTTGGAAGATTGTGTCGGTAGATTTTTTCTTGTTTGCCTTATTCTCTTGGTCGGAAGAGAATAAGTCCGGGTTGTCTTTGCTCCATCTATATAAGGAGCTGGTGTTTCCATTTGTGGGGAGGAGAAAATCAATCAGAGATATAGCTCATAACATTGTAAAAAATAAGTGTGAGTGTGAGTGTGAGCTTGAAGCTTAAGTGTGCTAGAGTTTGAAGTCCTGTACAATCTTCTGTAAGTAATTAAGTTTTTATGTTTAATGTTACATACTTGTTGTTATCTAATCATGTTGTTTCTTTTGCTAGAATATGTCTATTCGTCTTACTCTGCTTAGAAGATACTATGATGATGTTCGGATATTAAGAAAAATTGAATCCTTGTTAGACAATATAAGAAGACATCTGCAAATCTGCACCCACAGAAATAATCCTCGCCATCTTGAGTTTGAAAGGAGAAGGATTGTTTTAAATGCATTCTTACGCTGTCTTCCAACTAGATAAATTCCAAATTGAATCAAAATTAAAAGCTATGGCCTTCTGAGATGCCTCCTCGTTCTATTAGGAGAGAAGAATTATTGCGTGATCTAAGAAGACGTGAAAATCAACTTAGAAGATTAGAAAATGCTATCAGATAAATTGATGAAAATATAGGTGTAGGAGGATATCTTGTTATCCATGTTCAAGCTATTAGAAGATCTATGTTAGCACACCTTGTAATCAGGTAAGAGAATATTGTAATAGACTGAATGAAGAATTAGAATTATTATCTCGTATTAAAATCTGAATTAAAAAAAAAACGGGATTTAAATGAATTAAATCTATTATCCAGGATCTGAAGCTATTTAGCCAAAGTTGATCTACCCAATTCTCTTTAGAGTTTTATTTTCCTTGTTATTCTCCACTTCTGTGCCTCGTTCATCTTTTTAAAGAGTGTGGTCTCGTTGTAAGTCCCGCTTCAGGCCGTGTGATCAGGCATCATGGGCAGTAAAATCGTTGACAGAACTCTTTTGTTTCTAACGAGTTACAAAAATGGAAAATTCTAAGGGAAAAACAAAACTTTTTAAGAATTGGTTTAAATCATTTCAGTATCCTTCTAATAGATCTAATTCGTCTTCTTCATCCTACCAGTCTGCTTTAACCAGTTTTACCCGTAATAGTTTAGAAAAAGAAAATTCAGAAAAAACAAAAAATTCAGAAGAAATGATATATGAAAATTTTGACCAAGCAATATCAAATTGGAAGTTGCCAGCCTTGCCTGTAACAGAAATATATAGCAATGGCACAATTGAAGAACAAAATGATTATCACATAAAAACTGTTGAAAAAACTGTTTCTCTCTCTGGAGGAAAACAGACAATCAAAGTTCTTGATAGAAGAATTATTGAACAAATCAGAACCAAATACAACTACCTGCACATAGGATTAATTCAGGTAGGAATCAAACCACTGTTTCGATTAAGATTAAATGTTTCAGTGTGTGCTTATGTACGAGATCAGAGACATGATGAATTTGATGATTCTCTTTATGCTATGATTGAATCAAGTCCCTGTCATGGACCTGTTTATTTTAACTGCTTTCCCAATATCACAATTGATGCTCATGATGATGATATCCTTGATTGTGCAACTATTAGATTTCAAAGCAAAGGATTAAAAATGAGTCCAAGAAGTAAATCTCTTACTATAGTTTATCGTGTGTTCTACACAAATCCATGATATCTGTCTTTCCCAGGATAGCCTATAGAGATAAGGTTGATAAAGAAAAACTACAGTTCTTATTGAAACAAACTTTAACAATAACGTGTTCATCCCAAAAGTCATCAGTTGGGAAGAAGTTGTTCTCCCAGGAAATTGGCAAATAAAAGATGTCTCTCCAAGAGTAAATGAAATAACAAATGATTTACAAAATATAGTCAAATTACCAAATGGTAATGTTGAAGTCAATTTTAGGAGAAAAATGGAAAAAGCTAGGAGAAGTTTTGCCGGTTATACGGAAGGAAGAAAAAGTTTTAAATTAGAAGAAATAGATGATGACCAAAGGAGTAGTGAAAAGGAAGAAATGGATCAAAAAGTTTTTAAAAACAAGGAAAGTGGAATTGAACATCCTGTATATAAAAGATCCTCATCAGCAAAAACCTATAACCCAAGTGAGAGTGATTTTCTCCAAGGAGCTATAAGAATGATTAGCATTCAAAAGGCAGAAGAAATACCTGTCAAAAAATTTGAAATTGATAAACCATATCTTAGAGAAAATTTGAAAAATCATCCTTTAAAAGATTGGTTCTTTAAAAAGTTTAACACAGAAGAAAAAGATAAAATGAGAGAATTATAGTATTCCCAAATGGAGGAAGAGAAAGAAATATACCTTTCTTTGATTGGTTTATGGAATATTTTAGAAAAAGGAAAATCAAAGAAAAAGAAAATCAAAGCCCAGAACAGATAAGAGTTATAGGAAAAACAACAAGAACTTGGAAAGACACTGAAGGAAAAGAATTTGATAAATCTCACCCACCTTGGAAGAAACTTGATATTTCTGTCCCTAATACAGAAACCAAGAATTATGCTATGCCTGTAAAAAATGCTTCTATTTATGAATCAAAACCAGACCCAAATGCTAAAGACATAGGTATAGGTATTGGAGATATAATTGAACAAAACAATTACACCAATCTATGTCTATTAACCATTGGAGAACAAACAGATCGATAGAAGAACCATCAAATCAATACCCAAATCTAAAAAGAAAAATTAGAAGAAAGCTCTGCCAATGCAGTTTATGTTCCCAGACAATTACCTAAAGGGATTACTCTGCAAGAAGGACCATTTATAATGACAGACGAAATGCAAAAAGAATTATCTAATAGGATGAAAAGCCTTAATATGGGAGGAAAAGGATTTAGCATCCTAAGAGTCTCTGCTTGAGAGGATTTATTAATAAATCGTCTAAAGAAATGGAATCCCCAGGTAAAATTGCCAGAGACAAAGAATTATTATCCTAGACCAACCCTGTTGATCTACAACTCGAAGAAGCTCCATACAGTTATACCTCAGAATTAACCTATTTAGGAAATTCTTTATATGAGTGGAATTTAGATGGATTAACAGAATATGAAATCATCCAAATGGTTCATAGTATGTTAATATACTGTAATGCTTGTGAAGTCAGAGGAAATACTCCAAGAAATATTTTCCTCATGATAACCACCTCTTTCAATGGAATATTAAGAGGATGGTGGAATTATGGATTATCTGGAGCTGAAAGACTTGAAATAGAAAATGCTGTCAAAATGGATGAATTTGGAAGAATCCTTTATAGAGACAAAACCACAGGAAATTTAGTTGATCCAAATATTAAGCTTGAAGCAGGTACTAGTCAAGTCCCTGACAATTGGGAAACTCAATCTGATTGTGTTAGTGTCTTGCTTCTATGCATCCTCAATGAATTCACTGGAGGAATTGCTCTAATTAAGGAGAAAAATAGACAGCAATTACATCGCTTGAGATGTGGAAATTTAGGAGAATTCCGTTGGTATAGAGATGTATTCTTATCAAAAGTTTACCAACTCAATGATTGTAATTCCGATATTTGGAAAAAAAGATTTATTTCAGGATTACCACCCCTATTTGCTGAAAAGGTGCGTAAATCCCTGAGAGAAGAAATGCATGGTACTATTAATTATAATTTGCTGACTTTCGGAGGAATTATACAAAGAATTAACAAAGTTGGCATGAATCTTTGTACTGATTTGAAGATCAGTAAACAAGCTGAAAAAATGAGAAAATATTCTGGAGATAAAGAATTAGGAGATTTTTGTTTCCAGTTTGGTTTAGAACAAACACCTGAATCAAAGAGAAAACCTTCGCGTTCTATATTTACTCCGGATACAAGAAACAAAATGGTAAGGAAATATAAACCCGGAAGATATAAAAAACAGAGAAAATCAGATGAGTTTAGTCCATTCAAAAGAAAATCTAGAAAATATTTCAAAAAGAAATACATAAAAGAAAATGTTCCAACTTGCTACACTTGCGGGAAAAAGGGTCATTATTCAAGTAAATGTTTTAAAAAAGAAAATCCTTCTAAGAAGAAACTTAGAAAGATCAATACCAAAAATGATGATGAAAATACTGAAAAGAACAATCTGATTCAAGTTCCTCAGAAGAGGAAGAAGAATATGAATTTGATTCATCAACTGACATTGAAGAAAATAGTCCTCAGATTCAGCTCATCAAGCAATTCCAATCATGTACATGCCATTCAGATGATGAAGAATCTGATGGAGAATGGTCGATACCATCTGATGAAGATCTTGGTATCCACATTCGTGTCCTCACTGCCCCTCAAAAATTACTTTTAGAAATGGTTGATAACATCCCTGATCCAGAGAAAAGAGTTCAATTTTTAAATCAGATTTCAAATTTTGGGGGAGGAGAAGAAGGAGAAAGTTCACAACAAAAAATTTCCTTTGAAGAAAATGAAAGTGATAATAAAACACCATATTATCCAAAAAGGATAAAGGAGAAAGAAACATTTTTGAAAGAAACATTTCATACACTAACCTATTCCATGATTGACCTCATGAATAGAGCAGAAAAAATTCATACTATAAATAAACCCTTAACTCTCTCAGACTTACAAAGAGAATTAAATGATCAGAAGAGAGAACTTCGAGAATTAAAGATAGAGTTAACCAAAAAACAAAATGAGCTTGATGAAAGGTTAACTTTGTTAGAAAATGATGGTGCTATTGAAAAATATGATGAAGAAAAATTTGTCCAAAGAATTAAAGGAGAAATTGGCAAAATCTCTACTGGTGTAATTCCTACAAAATGTATTTACCAACAGTGGAGAGTTCAGGTAAAGATAAAGATAAAAAACTTTGAGAAGATTGTCAATGCCATAATTGATACTGGTGCTGACTTAAATGTTATCAGGCTTGGAATCGTTCCTATTGAATTTACGAGTGAATCAAAACAGTTTGTTTCAGCTTCTAATGGAACGACCATTTCCATAGAAAGAAAAATCCCAAATGTTCATGTTTGCATGAAAGGAGTCTATGTTACTTCACCCTTTATTATTTCAGAAGATATTGTTAATGATGTACTCCTTGGATCTCCATTTATCCTTCAAATCCAACCTTTTTCTGTAACAACAAAAGGAATTTCTACAAATATCAAAGGGATTGAAGTAAATCTTGAATTTATACATGATCCTTGTGAGACGAAAATTCAAAGGATAAATCAAGTTATTGCCACAAGAGAAAATTATTATAAATGGATTAAAAAATGAAATTAAATGTATCCAAATAACAAAAGAATTAGAGAAAAAAAAATTTAAAATAAAATTAGAATAATTCACCAAACAGATTGAAGAAGAATGTTGTTCTGAATTACCATCAGCCTTTTGGAATAGAAAAAGACGCATAGTAGGATTACCATATGTAAAGGATTTTAATGAAAATGATATTCCTACTAAAGCTCGTCCATCTCAAATGGATGCTGCTCATCTAAAGCTTTGCCAAGAAGAAATCAATGATCTTCTGAAGAAAGGATTAATTAGGAAAAGCAAATCCCCTTGGAGCTGTACGGTATTTTATGTTGAAAAAGTCGCTGAAATCGAAAGAGGGAGTTCCAAGATTGGTAATCAATTATAAACCTTTAAACAAAGTGCTTCAATCTATTAGGTATCATTTGCCTAATACTCAGGATTTACTAAACATATTAAACAATGCCAAAATATTCTCAAAATTTGATTTAAAATCAGGATTTTGGCAGATTCAGATAAAAAATGAAGATAGATATAAAACTGCATTCACTGTTCCAATGGTGCATTATGAATGGAATGTTATGCCTTTTGGATTGAAAAATGCTCCGTCTGAATTTCAGAATATTATGAATAATATCTTCTCGTCTTATACTCAGTTTGCCATTGTTTACATTGATGATATTCTTATCTTTTCAGAATCTGTGTTACAACATTGAAAACATTTGAGTATTTTCAAAAGAGTTGTAAAAGAAAATGGATTGGCTTTATCCAAAAGAAAAATGAATCTCTTTCAGCAGAAAATCAGATTCTTAGGATTTGAGATCCAAGACAGAAAAATAACTCCAACCAATAGAGTTATTCAATTTGCTGATAAATTTCCAGATGAAATTAAGGATAAAAATATGCTACAAAGATTTCTTGGATGTCTAAATTATGTTGGATTTTTTTATCAAAATTTGGCAAAAGATAGAAAGCTTCTCCAGGAAAGATTAAAGAAAAATCCTAAGGAGTTGTCTATCCATCACACTAATGCAGTAAATAAGATTAAAGAAAGAGTTAAAAATTCTTCTGTGTAGATGTTATCTGACCCAGAAGCTTTCAAAATAGTTCAAACTGATGCCTCTGATGTCGGATATGGTGGAATCCTTTTACAACAAAAAGATTCACAAGAAGAATTAATAAGATTTAATTCAGGATTATGGACTGAAGCTCAAAAGAAATATTCAACCATCAAAAAGGAAGTTCTTGCCATAGTTATTTGTGTGACGAAATTCCAACATGATTTATTAAACAAAGAATTTCTGATAAGAGTTGATGCTAAAGCAGCAAAAGAAATTCTGGAAAAAGATGTCAAAAATCTTGTCTCTAAGCAAATATTTGCTAGATGGCAAGCCATTTTAAATTCAAACACTGATAAAATGGCTTGCCATCTAGCAAATATTTTGAAAGCTTTTGGGTCAGATAAACATCTATAAGGAAGATTTTTAACTCTTTCTTTAATCTTTTTTACTGCATTAGTATGATGGATAGACCATTCCTGAGGATTTTTCTTTAATCTTTCCTTGAGAAGCTTTCTATCTTTTGCCAAATCTTGATAGAAAAATCCAACATAATTTAGACATCCAAGAAATCTTTGTAGCATATTTTTATCCTTAATTTCATCTGGAAATTTATCAGCAAATTGAATAACTCTATTGGTTGGAGTTATTTTTCTGTCTTGGATCTCAAATCCTAAGAATCTGATTTTCTGCTGAAAGAGATTCATCTTTCTTTTAGATAAAGCCAATCCATTTTCTTTTACAACTCTTTTGAAAATATTCAAATGTTTCCAATGTTGTAACACAGATTCTGAAAAGATAAGAATATCATCAATGTAAACAATGGCAAACTGAGTATAAGACGAGAATATATTATTCATAATATTCTGAAATTCAGACGGAGCATTTTTCAATCCAAAAGGCATAACATTCCATTCATAATGCCCCATTGGAACAGTGAATGCAGTTTTATATCTATCTTCATTTTTTATCTGAATCTGCGAAAATCCTGATTTTAAATCAAATTTTGAGAATATTTTGGCATTATTTAATCTGTTTAGCAAATCCTGAGTATTAGGCAAAGGATACCTAATAGATTGAAGCACTTTGTTTAAAGGTTTATAATTGATTACCAATCTTGGAACTCCTCTTTCGATTTCAGCGACTTTTTCAACATAAAATACCGTACAGCTCCAAGGGGATTTGCTTTTCCTAATTAATCCTTTCTTCAGAAGATCATTGATTTCTTCTTGGCAAAGCTTTAGATGAGCAGCATCCATTTGAGATGGACGAGCTTTAGTAGGAATATCATTTTCATTAAAATCCTTTACATATGGTAATCCTACTATGCGTCTTTTTCTATTCCAAAAGGCTGATGGTAATTCAGAACAACATTCTTCTTCAATCTGTTTGGTGAATTATTCTAATTTTATTTTAAATTTTTTTTTCTCTAATTCTTTTGTTATTTGGATACATTTAATTTCATTTTTTAATCCATTTATATAATTTTCTCTTGTGGCAATAACTTGATTTATCCTTTGAATTTTCGTCTCACAAGGATCATGTATAAATTCAAGATTTACTTCAATCCCTTTGATATTTGTAGAAATTCCTTTTGTTGTTACAGAAAAAGGTTGGATTTGAAGAATAAATGGAGATCCGAGGAGTACATCATTAACAATATCTTTTGAAATAATAAAGGGTGAAGAACACAGACTCCTTTCATGCAAACATGAACATTTGGGATTTTTCCTTTTATGGAAATGGTCGTTCCATTAGCAGCTGAAACAAATTGTTTTGATTCACTCGTAAATTCAATAGGAACGATTTCAAGTCTGATTACATTTAAGTCAGCACCAGTGTCAATTATGGCATCAACAATCTTCTCGAAGTTTTTTATTTTTGTTTTTACCTGAACTCTCCGCTGTTGGTAAATACATTTTGTAGGAATTACACCAGTAGAGATTTTGCTAATTTCTCCTTTAATTCTTTGGACAAATTTTTCTTCATCATATTTTTCAATAGCACCATCATTTTCTAACCAAGTTAACCTTTCATCAAGCTCATTTTGCTTTTTGGTTAACTCAATTCTTAATTCACGGAGTTCTCTCTTCTGATCATTTAATTCTCTTTGTAAATCTGAGAGAGTTAAAGGTTTATTTATAGTATGAATTTTTTCTGCTCTATTCATAAGGTCAATCATGGAATAGGTTGGTGTGTGAAATGTTTCTTTCTGAAATGTTTACCAACAGTGGAGAGTTGAGGTAAAATTAAAAATAAAAAACTTCGAGAAGAGTGTTGATGCCATAATTGACACTGGTGCTGACTTAAATGTTATCAGACTTGGAACCGTTCCTATTGAATTTACGACTGAATCAAAACAATTTGTTTCAGCTGCTAATGGAACGACCATTTCCATAGAAAGAAAAATCCCAAATGTTCATGTTTGCATGAAAGGAGTCTGTGTTCCATTAGCAGCTGAAACAAACTGTTTTGATTCACTCGTAAATTCAATAGGAAAGATTCCAAGCCTGATAACATTTAACTCTGCACCAGTATCAATTATGGCATTGACAATCTTCTCAAAGTTTTTTATCTTTATCTTTACCTGAACTCTCCACTGTTCGTAAATACATTTTGTAGGAATTACAGCAGTAGAGATTTTGCTAATTTCTCCTTTAATTCTTTGGACAAATTTTTCTTCATTATATTTTTCAATAGCACCATCATTTTCTAACAAAGTTAACCTTTCATCAAGCTCATTTTGTTTTTTGGTTAACTCTATCTTTAATTCTTGAAGTTCTCTCTTCTGATCATTTAATTCTCTTTGTATTCCCAAATGAAGGAAGAAGAAAGAAATATACTATAAATGAGAGAATTATGGTATTCCCAAATGAAGGAAGAAGAAAGAAATATACCTTTCTTTGATTGGTTTATGGAATATTTTAGAAAAGGGAAAATCAAAGAAAAGGAAAATCAAGCCCAGAACAGATAAGAGTTATAGGAAACAACAAGAACTTGGAAAGACACTGAAGGAAAAGAAGTTGATAAATCTCACCCACCGTGGAAGAAACTTGATATTTCTGTCCCTAATACAGAAACCAATAATTATGCTATGCCTGTAAAAATGCATCTTTATGAATCAAAACCAGACCCAATGCTAAAGACATAGGTATAAAATTCATACTATAAATAAACCCTTAACTCTCTCAGACTTACAAAGAGAATTAAATGATCAGAAGAGAGAACTTCAAGAATTAAAGATAGAGTTAACCAAAAAACAAAATGAGCTTGATGAAAGGTTAACTTTGTTAGAAAATGATGGTGCTATTGAAAAATATAATGAAGAAAAATTTGTCCAAAGAATTAAAGGAGAAATTAGCAAAATCTCTACTGCTGTAATTCCTACAAAATGTATTTACGAACAGTGGAGAGTTCAGGTAAAGATAAAGATAAAAAACTTTGAGAAGATTGTCAATGCCATAATTGATACTGGTGCAGAGTTAAATGTTATCAGGCTTGGAATCTTTCCTATTGAATTTACGAGTGAATCAAAACAATTTGTTTTAGCTGCTAATGGAACGACCATTTCCATAGAAAGAAAAATCCCAAATGTTCATGTTTGCATGAAAGGAGTCTGTGTTCCATTAGCAGCTGAAACAAACTGTTTTGATTCACTCGTAAATTCAATAGGAAAGATTCCAAGCCTGATAACATTTAACTCTGCACCAGTATCAATTATGGCATTGACAATCTTCTCAAAGTTTTTTATCTTTATCTTTACCTGAACTCTCCACTGTTCGTAAATACATTTTGTAGGAATTACAGCAGTAGAGATTTTGCTAATTTCTCCTTTAATTCTTTGGACAAATTTTTCTTCATTATATTTTTCAATAGCACCATCATTTTCTAACAAAGTTAACCTTTCATCAAGCTCATTTTGTTTTTTGGTTAACTCTATCTTTAATTCTTGAAGTTCTCTCTTCTGATCATTTAATTCTCTTTGTAAGTCTGAGAGAGTTAAGGGTTATTTATAGTATGAATTTTATACCTATGTCTTTTAGCATTTGGGTCTGGTTTTGATTTATAAATAGATGCATTTTTTACAGGCATAGCATAATTATTGGTTTCTGTATTAGGGACAGAAATATCAAGTTTTCCTTCGGTGGGTGAGATTTATCAACTTTTCCTTCAGTGTCTTTCCAAGTTCTTTTTGTTTTTCCTATAACTCTTATCTGTTCTGGGCTTTGATTTTCCTTTTCTTTGATTTTCCCTTTTCTAAAATATTCCATAAACCAATCAAAGAAAGGTATATTTCTTTCTTCTTCCTTCATTGGGAATACCATAATTCTCTCATTTTATCTTTTTCTTCTGTGTTAAACTTTTTAAAGAACCAATCTTTTAAAGGATGATTTTTCAATTTTCTCTAAGATATGGTTTATCAATTTCAAATTTTTTGACAGGTATTTCTTCTGGCTTTTGAATGCTAATCATTCTTATAGCTCCTTGGAGAAAATCACTCTCACTTGGGTTATAGGTTTTTGCTGATGAGGATCTTTTATATACAGGATGTTCAATTCCACTTTCCTTGTTTCTAAAAACTTTTTGATCCATTTCTTCCTTTTCACTACTCCTTTGGTCATTATCTATTTCTTCTAATTTAAAACTTTTTCTTCCTTCCGTATAACCGGCAAAACTTCTCCTAACTTTTTCCATTTTTCTCCTAAAATTGACTTCAACATTACCATTTGGTCCAATTCTTCATGTTCGTCCATTTTGTCCAATGCATGCAATTCCTCTAGTTGGTCCAATTCATGCAATTTGTCCAGTTCGTCTAGTTTGTTCAGTTGGTCCAGTTTGTCCAGTTCTTCCAGTTTGTCTAGTTCGTCCAGTTTGTTCAGATCGTCCAGATTTTCCAATTTGTTCAGTTTTTCCTATTTGTCCATTTTTTCAATCTCGCCCACTATGCCTCTTTCTAGTTGGACGAGTTTGTCTAGTTCTTCATGTTCGTCCATTTATGTCCAATTCATGCAATTCCTCTAGTTGGTCCATTTTGTCCAGTTTGTCCAATTTGTTTAGTTTGTCCAAGTCGTCAAGTTTGTCCAGTACCTCCAATTTGCCCAGTTGGTCCAGTTTCTCGAGTTCATCCAGTTCGTTTAGTTTGTTATGTTCATCCAGTTTGTCCAGTTCGTCCAGATTTTCCTATTCGTTCAATTTGTCCCGTTTGTCCAATTTTTCGAGCTCGCCAAGTATGTATGTCTCGTTAGTCAAATTGGTCCAATTCGTCCTGTACGTCCATTTATGTCCAATTCGTCCAATTCCTCTAGTTCATCCCATTCGTCCAGTTTGTCCAATTGTTTAGTTTCTCCAGTTTGTCCAGTACGTCCAATTTGTCCAGTTCATCCAGTTTCACCAATTTGTCCGGCTGGTCCTGTTCATCCTGTTCTTCCTGTTCGTCCATTATGTCCAACTCGTCCAATTCATCTAGTTGGTCCAATTCGTCTAGTTTGTCAAGTTTGTCCAGCTTGTCAACTTCGTTAAGTTCTTCCAGTTTCTTCAGTTCGTCGAGTTTCTCCAATTCGTCCAGATTTTCCAATTCTTTCATTTTTCCTGTTTGTCTAGTTTCTCGAGCTCGCCTAGTATGTCTCGTTGGTCCAGTTCATCCTGTTCGTCCATTATGGCCAATTAGTCCAACTCCTCTACTTGGTCCAATTCGTCTAGATTGTTCAATTTGTTTAGTTTTTGCAGTTTGTCACGTTTGTCCAGTTTGTCCAGTTGGTCCAATTTCTAAAATTCGTCCAGTTTGTTTAGTTCCTCCAGTTCGTTTAGATTTTCTATTCATTCAGTTTGTCCTGCTTGTCCATTTTTTCCAGCTCGCCCAGTATGTCTCCGTTGTCCAGTTGGTCGAGTTCTTCCTGTTCGTCCATTTTGTCCAATGCATGCAATTCCTCTAGTTGGTCCAATTCGTGCAGTTTGTCCAGTTCGTCTAGTTCAGTTGGTCCAGTTTGTCCAGTTCTTCCAGTTTGTCTAGTTCGTCCAGTTTGTTCAGATCGTCCAGATTTTCCAATTTGTTCAGTTTTTCCTCTTTGTCCATTTTTTCAATCTCGCCCACTTCGTCTAGTTGGACGAGTTTGTCTACTTCTTCATGTTCGTCCATTATGTCCAATTCATGCAATTCCTCTAGTTGGTCCATTTTGTCCAGTTTGTCCAATTTGTTTAGTTTGTCCAAGTCGTCAAGTTTGTCCAATACCTCCAATTTGCCCAGTTGGTCCAGTTTCTCGAGTTCATCCAGTTCGTTTAGTTTGTTATGTTCATCCAGTTTGTCCAGTTCGTCCAGATTTTCCTATTCGTTCAATTTGTCCCGTTTGTCCAATTTTTCGAGCTCGCCAAGTATGTATGTCTCGTTAGTCAAATTGGTCCAATTCGTCCTGTACGTCCATTATGTCCAATTCGTCCAATTCCTCTAGTTCATCCCATTCGTCCAGTTTGTCCAATTTGTTTAGTTCTCCAGTTTGTCCAGTACGTCCAATTTGTCCAGTTCATCCAGTTTCACCAATTTGTCCGGCTGGTCCTGTTCATCCTGTTCTTCCTGTTCGTCCATTATGTCCAACTCGTCCAATTCATCTAGTTGGTCCAATTCGTCTAGTTTGTCAAGTTTGTCCAGCTTGTCAACTTCGTTAAGTTCTTCCAGTTTCTTCAGTTCGTCGAGTTTCTCCAATTCGTCCAGATTTTCCAATTCTTTCATTTTTCCTGTTTGTCTAGTTTCTCGAGCTCGTCTAGTATGTCTCGTTGGTCCAGTTCATCCTGTTCGTCCATTATGGCCAATTAGTCCAACTCCTCTACTTGGTCCAATTCGTCTAGATTGTTCAATTTGTTTTAGTTTTTGCAGTTTGTCACGTTGTCCACTTTGTCCAGTTGGTCCAATTTCTAAATTCGTCCAGTTTGTTTAGTTCCTCCAGTTCGTTTAGATTTTCTATTCATTCAGTTTGTCCTGCTTGTCCATTTTTTCCAGCTCGCCCAGTATGTCTCCGTTGTCCAGTTGGTCGAGTTCTTCCTGTTCGTCCATTTTGTCCAATGCATGCAATTCCTCTAGTTGGTCCAATTCGTGCAGTTTGTCCAGTTCGTCTAGTTCAGTTGGTCCAGTTTGTCCAGTTCTTCCAGTTTGTCTAGTTCGTCCAGTTTGTTCAGATCGTCCAGATTTTCCAATTTGTTCAGTTTTTCCTCTTTGTCCATTTTTTCAATCTCGCCCACTATGCCTCTTTCGTCTAGTTGGACGAGTTTGTCTACTTCTTCATGTTCGTCCATTATGTCCAATTCATGCAATTCCTCTAGTTGGTCCATTTTGTCCAGTTTGTCCAATTTGTTTAGTTTGTCCAAGTCGTCAAGTTTGTCCAGTACCTCCAATTTGCCCAGTTGGTCCGTTTCTCGAGTTCATCCAGTTCGTTTAGTTTGTTATGTTCATCCAGTTTGTCCAGTTCGTCCAGATTTTCCTATTCGTTCAATTTGTCCCGTTTGTCCAATTTTTCGAGCTCGCCAAGTATGTATGTCTCGTTAGTCAAATTGGTCCAATTCGTCCTGTACGTCCATTATGTCCAATTCGTCCAATTCCTCTAGTTCATCCCATTCGTCCAGTTTGTCCAATTTGTTTAGTTTCTCCAGTTTGTCCAGTACGTCCAATTTGTCCAGTTCATCCAGTTTCACCAATTTGTCCGGCTGGTCCTGTTCATCCTGTTCTTCCTGTTCGTCCATTATGTCCAACTCGTCCAATTCATCTAGTTGGTCCAATTCGTCTAGTTTGTCAAGTTTGTCCAGCTTGTCGACTTCCTTAAGTTCTTCCAGTTTCTTCAGTTCGTCGAGTTTCTCCAATTCGTCCAGATTTTCCAATTCTTTCATTTTTCCTGTTTGTCTAGTTTCTCGAGCTCGCCTAGTATGTCTCGTTGGTCCAGTTCATCCTGTTCGTCCATTATGGCCAATTAGTCCAACTCCTCTACTTGGTCCAATTCGTCTAGATTGTTCAATTTGTTTAGTTTTGCAGTTTGTCACGTTTGTCCAGTTTGTCCAGTTGGTCCAATTTCTAAATTCGTCCAGTTTGTTTAGTTCCTCCAGTTCGTTTAGATTTTCTATTCATTCAGTTTGTCCTGCTTGTCCATTTTTTCCAGCTCGCCCAGTATGTCTCCGTTGTCCAGTTGGTCGAGTTCTTCCTGTTCGTCCATTTTGTCCAATGCATGCAATTCCTCTAGTTGGTCCAATTCGTGCAGTTTGTCCAGTTCGTCTAGTTCAGTTGGTCCAGTTTGTCCAGTTCTTCCAGTTTGTCTAGTTCGTCCAGTTTGTTCAGATCGTCCAGATTTTCCAATTTGTTCGGTTTTTCCTCTTTGTCCATTTTTTCAATCTCGCCCACTATGCCTCTTTCGTCTAGTTGGACGAGTTTGTCTAGTTCTTCATGTTCGTCCATTATGTCCAATTATGCAATTCCTCTAGTTGGTCCATTTTGTCCAGTTTGTCCAATTTGTTTAGTTTGTCCAAGTCGTCAAGTTTGTCCAGTACCTCCAATTTGCCCAGTTGGTCCAGTTTCTCGAGTTCATCCAGTTCGTTTAGTTTGTTATGTTCATCCAGTTTGTCCAGTTCGTCCAGATTTTCCTATTTCGTTCAATTTGTCCCGTTTGTCCAATTTTTCGAGCTCGCCAAGTATGTATGTCTCGTTAGTCAAATTGGTCCAATTCGTCCTGTACGTCCATTATGTCCAATTCGTCCAATTCCTCTAGTTCATCCCATTCGTCCAGTTTGTCCAATTTGTTTAGTTTCTCCAGTTTGTCCAGTACGTCCAATTTGTCCAGTTCATCCAGTTTCACCAATTTGTCCGGCTGGTCCTGTTCATCCTGTTCTTCCTGTTCGTCCATTATGTCCAACTCGTCCAATTCATCTAGTTGGTCCAATTCGTCTAGTTTGTCAAGTTTATCCAGCTTGTCGACTTCGTTAAGTTCTTCCAGTTTCTTCAGTTCGTCGAGTTTCTCCAATTCGTCCAGATTTTCCAATTCTTCATTTTTCCTGTTTGTCTAGTTTCTCGAGCTCGCCTAGTATGTCTCGTTGGTCCAGTTCATCCTGTTCGTCCATTATGGCCAATTAGTCCAACTCCTCTACTTGGTCCAATTCGTCTAGATTGTTCAATTTGTTTAGTTTTTGCAGTTTGTCACGTTTGTCCAGTTTGTCCAGTTGGTCCAATTTAAAATTCGTCCAGTTTGTTTAGTTCCTCCAGTTCGTTTAGATTTTCTATTCATTCAGTTTGTCCTGCTTGTCCATTTTTTCCAGCTCGCCCAGTATGTCTCCGTTGTCCAGTTGGTCGAGTTCTTCCTGTTCGTCCATTTTGTCCAATGCATGCAATTCCTCTAGTTGGTCCAATTCGTGCAGTTTGTCCAGTTCGTCTAGTTCAGTTGGTCCAGTTTGTCCAGTTCTTCCAGTTTGTCTAGTTCGTCCAGTTTGTTCAGATCGTCCAGATTTTCCAATTTGTTCAGTTTTTCCTCTTTGTCCATTTTTTCAATCTCGCCCACTATGCCTATTTCGTCTAGTTGGACGAGTTTGTCTACTTCTTCATGTTCGTCCATTATGTCCAATTCATGCAATTCCTCTAGTTGGTCCATTTTGTCCAGTTTGTCCAATTTGTTTAGTTTGTCCAAGTCGTCAAGTTTGTCCAGTACCTCCAATTTGCCCAGTTGGTCCAGTTTCTCGAGTTCATCCAGTTCGTTTAGTTGTTTATGTTCATCCAGTTTTGTCCAGTTCGTCCAGATTTTCCTATTCGTTCAATTTGTCCCGTTTGTCCAATTTTTCGAGCTCGCCAAGTATGTATGTCTCGTTAGTCAAATTGGTCCAATTCGTCCTGTACGTCCATTATGTCCAATTCGTCCAATTCCTCTAGTTCATCCCATTCGTCCAGTTTGTCCAATTTGTTTAGTTTCTCCAGTTTGTCCAGTACGTCCAATTTGTCCAGTTCATCCAGTTTCACCAATTTGTCCGGCTGGTCCTGTTCATCCTGTTCTTCCTGTTCGTCCATTATGTCCAACTCGTCCAATTCATCTAGTTGGTCCAATTCGTCTAGTTTGTCAAGTTTGTCCAGCTTGTCGACTTCGTTAAGTTCTTCCAGTTTCTTCAGTTCGTCGAGTTTCTCCAATTCGTCCAGATTTTCCAATTCTTTCATTTTTCCTGTTTGTCTAGTTTCTCGAGCTCGCCTAGTATGTCTCGTTGGTCCAGTTCATCCTGTTCGTCCATTATGGCCAATTAGTCCAACTCCTCTACTTGGTCCAATTCGTCTAGATTGTTCAATTTGTTTAGTTTTTGCAGTTTGTCACGTTTGTCCAGTTTGTCCAGTTGGTCCAATTTCTAAAATTCGTCCAGTTTGTTTAGTTCCTCCAGTTCGTTTAGATTTTCTATTCATTCAGTTTTGTCCTGCTTGTCCATTTTTTCCAGCTCGCCCAGTATGTCTCCGTTGTCCAGTTGGTCGAGTTCTTCCTGTTCGTCCATTTTGTCCAATGCATGCAATTCCTCTAGTTGGTCCAATTCGTGCAGTTTGTCCAGTTCGTCTAGTTCAGTTGGTCCAGTTTGTCCAGTTCTTCCAGTTTGTCTAGTTCGTCCAGCTTGTTCAGATCGTCCAGATTTTCCAATTTGTTCAGTTTTTCCTCTTTGTCCATTTTTTCAATCTCGCCCACTATGCCTCTTTCGTCTAGTTGGACGAGTTTGTCTACTTCTTCATGTTCGTCCATTATGTCCAATTCATGCAATTCCTCTAGTTGGTCCATTTTGTCCAGTTTGTCCAAGTCGTCAAGTTTGTCCAGTACCTCCAATTTGCCCAGTTGGTCCAGTTTCTCGAGTTCATCCAGTTCGTTTAGTTTGTTATGTTCATCCAGTTTGTCCAGTTCGTCCAGATTTTCCTATTCGTTCAATTTCCCGTTTGTCCAATTTTTCGAGCTCGCCAAGTATGTATGTCTCGTTAGTCAAATTGGTCCAATTCGTCCTGTACGTCCATTATGTCCAATTCGTCCAATTCCTCTAGTTCATCCCATTCGTCCAGTTTGTCCAATTTGTTTAGTTTCTCCAGTTTGTCCAGTACGTCCAATTTGTCCAGTTCATCCAGTTTCACCAATTTGTCCGGCTGGTCCTGTTCATCCTGTTCTTCCTGTTCGTCCATTATGTCCAACTCGTCCAATTCATCTAGTTGGTCCAATTCGTCTAGTTTGTCAAGTTTGTCCAGCTTGTCGACTTCGTTAAGTTCTTCCAGTTTCTTCAGTTCGTCGAGTTTCTCCAATTCATCCAGATTTTCCAATTCTTTCATTTTTCCTGTTTGTCTAGTTTCTCGAGCTCGCCTAGTATGTCTCGTTGGTCCAGTTCATCCTGTTCGTCCATTTGGCCAATTAGTCCAACTCCTCTACTTGGTCCAATTCGTCTAGATTGTTCAATTTGTTTAGTTTTTGCAGTTTGTCACGTTTGTCCAGTTTGTCCAGTTGGTCCAATTTCTAAAATTCGTCCAGTTTGTTTAGTTCCTCCAGTTTGTTTAGATTTTCTATTCATTCAGTTTGTCCTGCTTGTCCATTTTTTCCAGCTCGCCCAGTATGCCTCCGTTGTCCAGTTGGTCGAGTTCTTCCTGTTCGTCCATTTGTCCAATGCATGCAATTCCTCTAGTTGGTCCAATTCGTGCAGTTTGTCCAGTTCGTCTAGTTCAGTTGGTCCAGTTTGTCCAGTTCTTCCAGTTTGTCTAGTTCGTCCAGTTTGTTCAGATCGTCCAGATTTTCCAATTTGTTCCGTTTTTCCTCTTTGTCCATTTTTTCAATCTCGCCCACTATGCCTCTTTCGTCTAGTTGGACGAGTTTGTCTACTTCTTCATGTTCGTCCATTATGTCCAATTCATGCAATTCCTCTAGTTGGTCCATTTTGTCCAGTTTGTCCAATTTGTTTAGTTTGTCCAAGTCGTCAAGTTTGTCCAGTACCTCCAATTTGCCCAGTTGGTCCAGTTTCTCGAGTTCATCCAGTTCGTTTAGTTTGTTATGTTCATCCAGTTTGTCCAGTTCGTCCAGATTTTCCTATTCGTTCAATTTGTCCCGTTTGTCCAATTTTTCGAGCTCGCCAAGTATGTATGTCTCGTTAGTCAAATTGGTCCAATTCGTCCTGTACGTCCATTATGTCCAATTCGTCCAATTCCTTAGTTCATCCCATTCGTCCAGTTTGTCCAATTTGTTTAGTTTCTCCAGTTTGTCCAGTACGTCCAATTTGTCCAGTTCATCCAGTTTCACCAATTTGTCCGGCTGGTCCTGTTCATCCTGTTCTTCCTGTTCGTCCATTATGTCCAACTCGTCCAATTCATCTAGTTGGTCCAATTCGTCTAGTTTGTCAAGTGTCCAGCTTGTCGACTTCGTTAAGTTTCCAGTTTATTCTGTTCGTCGAGTTTCTCCAATTCGTCCAGATTTTCCAATTCTTTCATTTTTCCTGTTTGTCTAGTTTCTCGAGCTCGCCTAGTATGTCTCGTTGGTCCAGTTCATCCTGTTCGTCCATTATGGCCAATTAGTCCAACTCCTCTACTTGGTCCAATTCGTCTAGATTGTTCAATTTGTTTAGTTTTTGCAGTTTGTCACGTTTGTCCAGTTTGTCCAGTTGGTCCAATTTCTAAAATTCGTCCAGTTTGTTTAGTTCCTCCAGTTCGTTTAGATTTTCTATTCATTCAGTTTGTCCTGCTTGTCCATTTTTTCCAGCTCGCCCAGTATGTCTCCGTTGTCCAGTTGGTCGAGTTCTTCCTGTTCGTCCATTTTGTCCAATGCATGCAATTCCTCTAGTTGGTCCAATTCGTGCAGTTGTCCAGTTCGTCTAGTTCAGTTGGTCCAGTTTGTCCAGTCTTCCAGTTTGTCTAGTTCGTCCAGCTTGTTCAGATCGTCCAGATTTTCCAATTTGTTCAGTTTTTCCTCTTTGTCCATTTTTTTCAATCTCGCCCACTATGCCTCTTTCGTTCTAGTTGGACGAGTTTCTCTACTTCTTCATGTTCGTCCATTATGTCCAATTCATGCAATTCCTCTAGTTGGTCCATTTTGTCCAGTTTGTCCAATTTGTTTAGTTTGTCCAAGTCGTCAAGTTTGTCCAGTACCTCCAATTTGCCCAGTTGGTCCAGTTTCTCGAGTTCATCCAGTTCGTTTAGTTTGTTAATGTTCATCCAGTTTGTCCAGTTCGTCCAGATTTTCCTATTCGTTCAATTTGTCCCGTTTGTCCAATTTTTCGAGCTCGCCAATATGTATGTCTCGTTAGTCAAATTGGTCCAATTCGTCCTGTACGTCCATTATGTCCAAATTCGTCCAATTCCTCTAGTTCATCCATTCGTCCAGTTTGTCCAATTTGTTTAGTTTTCTCCAGTTTGTCCAGTACGTCCAATTTGTCCAGTTCATCCAGTTTCACCAATTGTCCGGTTGGTCCTGTTCATCCTGTTCTTCCTGTTCGTCCATTATGTCCAACTCGTCCAATTCATCTATTGGTCCAATTCGTCTAGTTTGTCAAGTTTGTCTGCTTGTCAACTTCGTTAAGTTCTTCCAGTTTCTTCAGTTCGTCGAGTTTCTCCAATTCGTCCAGATTTTCCAATTCTTTCATTTTTCCTGTTTGTCTAGTTTCTCGAGCTCGCCTAGTATGTCTCGTTGGTCCAGTTCATCCTGTTCCGTCCATTATGGCCAATTAGTCCAACTCCTACTTGGTCCAATTCGTCTAGATTGTTCAATTTTGTTAGTTTTTGCAGTTTGTCACGTTTGTCCAGTTTGTCCAGTTGGTCCAATTTCTAAAATTCGTCCAGTTTGTTTAGTTCCTCCAGTTCGTTAGATTTTCTATTCATTCAGTTGTCCTGCATGTCCATTTTTTCCAGCTCGCCCAGTATGTCTCCGTTGTCCAGTTGGTCGAGTTCTTCCTGTTCGTCCATTTTGTCCAATGCATGCAATTCCTCTAGTTGGTCCAATTCGTGCAGTTTGTCCAGTTCGTCTAGTTCAGTTGGTCCAGTTTGTCCAGTTCTTCCAGTTTGTCTAGTTCGTCCAGCTTGTTCAGATCGTCCAGATTTTCCAATTTGTTCAGTTTTTCCTCTTTGTCCATTTTTTCAATCTCGCCCACTATGCCTCTTTCGTCTAGTTGGACGAGTTTGTCTACTTCTTCATGTTCGTCCATTATGTCCAATTCATGCAATTCTCTAGTTGGTCCATTTTGTCCAGTTTGTCCAATTTGTTTAGTTTGTCCAAGTCGTCAAGTTTGTCCAGTACCTCCAATTTGCCCAGTTGGTCCAGTTTCTCGAGTTCATCCAGTTCGTTTAGTTTGTTATGTTCATCCAGTTTGTCCAGTTCGTCCAGATTTTCCTATTCGTTCAATTTGTCCCGTTTGTCCAATTTTTCGAGCTCGCCAAGTATGTATGTCTCGTTAGTCAAATTGGTCCAATTCGTCCTGTACGTCCATTATGTCCAATTCGTCCAATTCCTCTAGTTCATCCCATTCGTCCAGTTTGTCCAATTTGTTTAGTTTCTCCAGTTTGTCCAGTACGTCCAATTTGTCCAGTTCATCCAGTTTCACCAATTTGTCCGGCTGGTCCTGTTCATCCTGTTCTTCCTGTTCGTCCATTATGTCCAACTCGTCCAATTCATCTAGTTGGTCCAATTCGTCTAGTTTGTCAAGTTTGTCCAGCTTGTCAACTTCGTTAAGTTCTTCCAGTTTCTTCAGTTCGTCGAGTTTCTCCAATTCGTCCAGATTTTCCAATTCTTTCATTTTTCCTGTTTGTCTAGTTTCTCGAGCTCGCCTAGTATGTCTCGTTGGTCCAGTTCATCCTGTTCGTCCATTATGGCCAATTAGTCCAACTCCTCTACTTGGTCCAATTCGTCTAGATTGTTCAATTTGTTTAGTTTTTGCAGTTTGTCACGTTTGTCCAGTTTGTCCAGTTGGTCCAATTTCTAAAATTCGTCCAGTTTGTTTAGTTCCTCCAGTTCGTTTAGATTTTCTATTCATTCAGTTTGTCCTGCTTGTCCATTTTTTCCAGCTCGCCCAGTATGTCTCCGTTGTCCAGTTGGTCGAGTTCTTCCTGTTCGTCCATTTTGTCCAATGCATGCAATTCCTCTAGTTGGTCCAATTCGTGCAGTTTGTCCAGTTCGTCTAGTTCAGTTGGTCCAGTTTGTCCAGTTCTTCCAGTTTGTCTAGTTCGTCCAGTTTGTTCAGATCGTCCAGATTTTCCAATTTGTTCAGTTTTTCCTCTTTGTCCATTTTTTTAATCTCGCCCACTATGCCTCTTTCGTCTAGTTGGACGAGTTTGTCTACTTTTCATGTTCGTCCATTATGTCCAATTCATGCAATTCCTCTAGTTGGTCCATTTTGTCCAGTTTGTCCAATTTGTTTAGTTTGTCCAAGTCGTCAAGTTTGTCCAGTACCTCCAATTTGCCCAGTTGGTCCAGTTTCTCGAGTTCATCCAGTTCGTTTAGTTTGTTATGTTCATCCAGTTTGTCCAGTTCGTCCAGATTTTCCTATTCGTTCAATTTGTCCCGTTTGTCCAATTTTTCGAGCTCGCCAAGTATGTATGTCTCGTTAGTCAAATTGGTCCAATTCGTCCTGTACGTCCATTATGTCCAATTCGTCCAATTCCTCTAGTTCATCCCATTCGTCCAGTTTGTCCAATTTGTTTAGTTTCTCCAGTTTGTCCAGTACGTCCAATTTGTCCAGTTCATCCAGTTTCACCAATTTGTCCGGCTGGTCCTGTTCATCCTGTTCTTCCTGTTCGTCCATTATGTCCAACTCGTCCAATTCATCTAGTTGGTCCAATTCGTCTAGTTTGTCAAGTTTGTCCAGCTTGTCAACTTCGTTAAGTTCTTCCAGTTTCTTCAGTTCGTCGAGTTTCTCCAATTCGTCCAGATTTTCCAATTCTTTCATTTTTCCTGTTTGTCTAGTTTCTCGAGCTCGCCTAGTATGTCTCGTTGGTCCAGTTCATCCTGTTCGTCCATTATGGCCAATTAGTCCAACTCCTCTACTTGGTCCAATTCGTCTAGATTGTTCAATTTGTTTAGTTTTTGCAGTTTGTCACGTTTGTCCAGTTTGTCCAGTTGGTCCAATTTCTAAAATTCGTCCAGTTTGTTTAGTTCCTCCAGTTCGTTTAGATTTTCTATTCATTCAGTTTGTCCTGCTTGTCCATTTTTTCCAGCTCGCCCAGTATGTCTCCGTTGTCCAGTTGGTCGAGTTCTTCCTGTTCGTCCATTTTGTCCAATGCATGCAATTCCTCTAGTTGGTCCAATTCGTGCAGTTTGTCCAGTTCGTCTAGTTCAGTTGGTCCAGTTTGTCTAGTTCGTCCAGTTTGTTCAGATCGTCCAGATTTTCCAATTTGTTCAGTTTTTCCTCTTTGTCCATTTTTTCAATCTCGCCCACTATGCCTCTTTCGTCTAGTTGGACGAGTTTGTCTAGTTCTTCATGTTCGTCCATTATGTCCAATTCATGCAATTCCTCTAGTTGGTCCATTTTGTCCAGTTTGTCCAATTTGTTTAGTTTGTCCAAGTCGTCAAGTTTGTCCAGTACCTCCAATTTGCCCAGTTGGTCCAGTTTCTCGAGTTCATCCAGTTCGTTTAGTTTGTTATGTTCATCCAGTTTGTCCAGTTCGTCCAGATTTTCCTATTCGTTCAATTTGTCCCGTTTGTCCAATTTTTCGAGCTCGCCAAGTATGTATGTCTCGTTAGTCAAATTGGTCCAATTCGTCCTGTACGTCCATTATGTCCAATTCGTCCAATTCCTCTAGTTCATCCCATTCGTCCAGTTTGTCCAATTTGTTTAGTTTCTCCAGTTTGTCCAGTACGTCCAATTTGTCCAGTTCATCCAGTTTCACCAATTTGTCCGGCTGGTCCTGTTCATCCTATTCTTCCTGTTCGTCCATTATGTCCAACTCGTCCAATTCATCTAGTTGGTCCAATTCGTCTAGTTTGTCAAGTTTGTCCAGCTTGTCAACTTCGTTAAGTTCTTCCAGTTTCTTCAGTTCGTCGAGTTTCTCCAATTCGTCCAGATTTTCCAATTCTTTCATTTTTCCTGTTTGTCTAGTTTCTCGAGCTCGCCTAGTATGTCTCGTTGGTCCAGTTCATCCTGTTCGTCCATTATGGCCAATTAGTCCAACTCCTCTACTTGGTCCAATTCGTCTAGATTGTTCAATTTGTTTAGTTTTTGCAGTTTGTCACGTTTGTCCAGTTTGTCCAGTTGGTCCAATTTCTAAAATTCGTCCAGTTTGTTTAGTTCCTCCAGTTCGTTTAGATTTTCTATTCATTCAGTTTGTCCTGCTTGTCCATTTTTTCCAGCTCGCCCAGTATGTCTCCGTTGTCCAGTTGGTCGAGTTCTTCCTGTTCGTCCATTTTTGTCCAATGCATGCAATTCCTCTAGTTGGTCCAATTCGTGCAGTTTGTCCAGTTCGTCTAGTTCAGTTGGTCCAGTTTGTCCAGTTCTTCCAGTTTGTCTAGTTCGTCCAGTTTGTTCAGATCGTCCAGATTTTCCAATTTGTTCAGTTTTTCCTCTTTGTCCATTTTTTCAATCTCGCCCACTATGCCTCTTTCGTCTAGTTGGACGAGTTTGTCTAGTTCTTCATGTTCGTCCATTATGTCCAATTCATGCAATTCCTCTAGTTGGTCCATTTTGTCCAGTTTGTCCAATTTGTTTAGTTTGTCCAAGTCGTCAAGTTTGTCCAGTACCTCCAATTTGCCCAGTTGATCCAGTTTCTCGAGTTCATCCAGTTCGTTTAGTTTGTTATGTTCATCCAGTTTGTCCAGTTCGTCCAGATTTTCCTATTCGTTCAATTTGTCCCGTTTGTCCAATTTTTCGAGCTCGCCAAGTATGTATGTCTCGTTAGTCAAATTGGTCCAATTCGTCCTGTACGTCCATTATGTCCAATTCGTCCAATTCCTCTAGTTCATCCCATTCGTCCAGTTTGTCCAATTTGTTTAGTTTTCCAGTTTGTCCAGTACGTCCAATTTGTCCAGTTCATCCAGTTTCACCAATTTGTCCGGCTGGTCCTGTTCATCCTGTTCTTCCTGTTCGTCCATTATGTCCAACTCGTCCAATTCATCTAGTTGGTCCAATTCGTCTAGTTTGTCAAGTTTGTCCAGCTTGTCAACTTCGTTAAGTTCTTCCAGTTTCTTCAGTTTGTCGAGTTTCTCCAATTCGTCCAGATTTTCCAATTCTTTCATTTTTCCTGTTTGTCTAGTTTCTCGAGCTCGCCTAGTATGTCTCGTTGGTCCAGTTCATCCTGTTCGTCCATTATGGCCAATTAGTCCAACTCCTCTACTTGGTCCAATTCGTCTAGATTGTTCAATTTGTTTAGTTTTTGCAGTTTGTCACGTTTGTCCAGTTTGTCCAGTTGGTCCAATTTCTAAAATTCGTCCAGTTTGTTTAGTTCCTCCAGTTCGTTTAGATTTTCTATTCATTCAGTTTGTCCTGCTTGTCCATTTTTTCCAGCTCGCCCAGTATGTCTCCGTTGTCCAGTTGGTCGAGTTCTTCCTGTTCGTCCATTTTGTCCAATGCATGCAATTCCTCTAGTTGGTCCAATTCGTGCAGTTTGTCCAGTTCGTCTAGTTCAGTTGGTCCAGTTTGTCCAGTTCTTCCAGTTTGTCTAGTTCGTCCAGTTTGTTCAGATCATCCAGATTTTCCAATTTGTTCAGTTTTTCCTCTTTGTCCATTTTTTCAATCTCGCCCACTATGCCTCTTTCGTCTAGTTGGACGAGTTTGTCTAGTTCTTCATGTTCGTCCATTATGTCCAATTCATGCAATTCCTCTAGTTGGTCCATTTTGTCTAGTTTGTCCAATTTGTTTAGTTTGTCCAAGTCGTCAAGTTTGTCCAGTACCTCCAATTTGCCCAGTTGATCCAGTTTCTCGAGTTCATCCAGTTCGTTTAGTTTGTTATGTTCATCCAGTTTGTCCAGTTCGTCCAGATTTTCCTATTCGTTCAATTTGTCCCGTTTGTCCAATTTTTCGGGCTCGCCAAGTATGTATGTCTCGTTAGTCAAATTGGTCCAATTCGTCCTGTACGTCCATTATGTCCAATTCGTCCAATTCCTCTAGTTCATCCCATTCGTCCAGTTTGTCCAATTTGTTTAGTTTCTCCAGTTTGTCCAGTACGTCCAATTTGTCCAGTTCATCCAGTTTCACCAATTTGTCCGGCTGGTCCTGTTCATCCTGTTCTTCCTGTTCGTCCATTATGTCCAACTCGTCCAATTCATCTAGTTGGTCCAATTCGTCTAGTTTGTCAAGTTTGTCCAGCTTGTCAACTTCGTTAAGTTCTTCCAGTTTCTTCAGTTCGTCGAGTTTCTCCAATTCGTCCAGATTTTCCAATTCTTTCATTTTTCCTGTTTGTCTAGTTTCTCGAGCTCGCCTAGTATGTCTCGTTGGTCCAGTTCATCCTGTTCGTCCATTATGGCCAATTAGTCCAACTCCTCTACTTGGTCCAATTCGTCTAGATTGTTCAATTTGTTTAGTTTTTGCAGTTTGTCACGTTTGTCCAGTTTGTCCAGTTGGTCCAATTTCTAAAATTCGTCCAGTTTGTTTAGTTCCTCCAGTTCGTTTAGATTTTCTATTCATTCAGTTTGTCCTGCTTGTCCATTTTTTCCAGCTCGCCCAGTATGTCTCCGTTGTCCAGTTTGTCGAGTTCTTCCTGTTCGTCCATTTTGTCCAATGCATGCAATTCCTCTAGTTGGTCCAATTCGTGCAGTTTGTCCAGTTCGTCTAGTTCAGTTGGTCCAGTTTGTCCAGTTCTTCCAGTTTGTCTAGTTCGTCCAGTTTGTTCAGATCGTCCAGATTTTCCAATTTGTTCAGTTTTTCCTCTTTGTCCATTTTTTCAATCTCGCCCACTATGCCTCTTTCGTCTAGTTGGACGAGTTTGTCTAGTTCTTCATGTTCGTCCATTATGTCCAATTCATGCAATTCCTCTAGTTGGTCCATTTTGTCCAGTTTGTCCAATTTGTTTAGTTTGTCCAAGTCGTCAAGTTTGTCCAGTACCTCCAATTTGCCCAGTTGGTCCAGTTTCTCGAGTTCATCCAGTTCGTTTAGTTTGTTATGTTCATCCAGTTTGTCCAGTTCGTCCAGATTTTCCTATTCGTTCAATTTGTCCCGTTTGTCCAATTTTTCGAGCTCGCCAAGTATGTATGTCTCGTTAGTCAAATTGGTCCAATTCGTCCTGTACGTCCATTATGTCCAATTCGTCCAATTCCTCTAGTTCATCCCATTCGTCCAGTTTGTCCAATTTGTTTAGTTTCTCCAGTTTGTCCAGTACGTCCAATTTGTCCAGTTCATCCAGTTTCACCAATTTGTCCGGCTGGTCCTGTTCATCCTGTTCTTCCTGTTCGTCCATTATGTCCAACTCGTCCAATTCATCTAGTTGGTCCAATTCGTCTAGTTTGTCAAGTTTGTCCAGCTTGTCGACTTCGTTAAGTTCTTCCAGTTTCTTCAGTTCGTCGAGTTTCTCCAATTCGTCCAGATTTTCCAATTCTTTCATTTTTCCTGTTTGTCTAGTTTCTCGAGCTCGCCTAGTATGTCTCGTTGGTCCAGTTCATCCTGTTCGTCCATTATGGCCAATTAGTCCAACTCCTCTACTTGGTCCAATTCGTCTAGATTGTTCAATTTGTTTAGTTTTTGCAGTTTGTCACGTTTGTCCAGTTTGTCCAGTTGGTCCAATTTCTAAAATTCGTCCAGTTTGTTTAGTTCCTCCAGTTCGTTTAGATTTTCTATTCATTCAGTTTGTCCTGCTTGTCCATTTTTTCCAGCTCGCCCAGTATGTCTCCGTTGTCCAGTTGGTCGAGTTCTTCCTGTTCGTCCATTTTGTCCAATGCATGCAATTCCTCTAGTTGGTCCAATTCGTGCAGTTTGTCCAGTTCGTCTAGTTCAGTTGGTCCAGTTTGTCCAGTTCTTCCAGTTTGTCTAGTTCGTCCAGTTTGTTCAGATCGTCCAGATTTTCCAATTTGTTCAGTTTTTCCTCTTTGTCCATTTTTTCAATCTCGCCCACTATGCCTCTTTCGTCTAGTTGGACGAGTTTGTCTAGTTCTTCATGTTCGTCCATTATGTCCAATTCATGCAATTCCTCTAGTTGGTCCATTTTGTCCAGTTTGTCCAATTTGTTTAGTTTGTCCAAGTCGTCAAGTTTGTCCAGTACCTTTCTTCTCTCAGGGAATTACGCACATTTTCAGCAAATAAGGGTGGTAATCCTGAAATGAATCTTTCTTTCCAAATATCGGAATTACAATCATTGAGTTGGTAAACTTTTGACAAGAATACATCTCTGTACCAACGAAATTCTCCTAAATTTCTACATCTCAAACGATGTAATTGCTGTCTATTTTTCTCCTTAATTAGAGCAATTCCTCCAGTGAAGTACTGACAGGATCGAATTATTGGATTAGAATCATCTCTTTTTACATCTTCTTTTTCATTAATTCTTTTGCTTTAGCAGAATTTTTCCGGAATAATTCAGCTAACCGAGATTCCTTTTCGACTTCTTTTTCTTTCCCTTTATTTTTTGCTGAAGAGTACCAAAACTTTCCACCACGAAGATGTTCTGTAACTGAGCCATCGGGATTAACATGAGAGTCAGGGTCCCAACGAGGATGGAGATCTTCAAGAGGCACAACTTCATCATCAAGATTTTCATCTGGATCATGGTTACTATCCCAATCATGATCACCAACTTTTTTCCGTGGAAGATATTCTTCTAAAATTTGCTTGATCTTTTCTTCAAAATTGACGGAGTCAACAGACATATCCATCGGTTCAGGAGATTTTTCTCGAGCAATTTCTTTGGCAATCTTTTTGGCTAATAGATCAGCCATGAGCGTTTCATTCTCAAAAGGCTTTTCTTCAAGATGAGGAATTTCTTCTTTAACAGGAGGAGAGATTTGATTCAGAATTCTCTCATAAGTATCATTTTCAATTTTAGACCACCACTTTTGATAAAAAGTCTGATAAAGAGATGGTGAATCATATAAGTCCTTTTTTACTTCAAACTTCCATTGGAAAATATAAGGGATATGAAATTTAGCAAAGAAGCGAAGCATATTGATGGCTTCACATGGAACCTTTTCTTCAACCTGAGAAAACTTAATAAACAAATAACGAAAATTATCAGGAAGGATTTTCTGAGAAGCACCATAATATGACCACCATGTGAAGAGAAACCAGGATGGAAAATTGCGATGAATAGGAGTGAAATCAGGACTTTCTTCTTTGAATCTGATGAACCAGGAGTGATTATACTGACGATTTTGCCACATCAAAGCATATTTCCAGGCATCAATATAATCCCAATAATTATAGAACTCAGTCGAATTATATAGTCTGACTGATTTTGTCATGTACAAGGGACCATCCCAATCTTCCTCAGTAAGGATTTTGAGAATAGTGAACTTTGAATAAGTGATGATACCATTTGCATTCTTGTTGTGGAAGATGAGGACACTTTTCGTCTGATGCAAAATATTGAGATACCAATCTCTGGTTTTCTTTTTATCAGGGGAATAATAATGAAGCCCCTTTCCAAAGAGAAAATAAACATTATCTTCTACAGATCTTTCTTCCATAAGACAATCTGAAGTAACAAGAATTCTGTTACCGGTGTAAAGATATAATTCTGATTGACTTGGGTCTTTTGTTGGAATAAAACCCTTTTGGCTTTCTTCTTGATCTGCCAAATTCTCAAACCCTTTCTTCTTTATGAACGGGGAAGAACTACTTGCCATTTTGTCGTCCTGAAGAAATTCTCTAGTAAGAAAGTCAGGGAGAGAGTTAGAATTTCCATTAATAAATTCAATTTTAAATTCAAACACTGATAAAATGGCTTGCCATCTAGCAAATATTTGCTTAGAGACAAGATTTTTGACATCTTTTTCCAGAATTTCTTTTGCAGCCTTAGCATCAACTCTGATCAGAAATTCTTTGTTTAATAAATCATGCTGGAATTTCGTCACACAAATAACTATGGCAAGAACTTCCTTTTGATGGTTGAATATTTCTTTTGAGCTTCATTCCATAATCCTGAATTAAATCTTATTAATTCTTCTTGTGAATCTTTTTGTTGTAAAAGGATTCCACCATATCCGACATCAGAGGCATCAGTTTGAACTATTTTGAAAGCTTCTGGGTCAGATAAACATCTACAAGGAAGATTTTTAACTCTTTCCTTAATCTTCTTTACTGCATTAGTATGATGGATAGACCACTCCTTAGGATTTTTCTTTAATCTTTCTTGGAGAAGTTTTCTATCTTTTGCCAAATCTTGATAGAAAAATCCAACATAGTTTAGACATCCAAGAAATCTTTGTAGCATATTTTTATCCTTAATTTCATCTGGAAATTTATCAGCAAATTGGATAACTCTATTAGTCGGAGTTATTTTTCTGTCTTGGATTTCAAATCCTAAGAACCTGATTTTCTGCTGAAAGAGATTCATCTTTCTTTTAGATAAAGCCAATCCATTTTCTTTTATGACTCTTTTGAAGATATTCAAATGTTTCCAATGTTGTAACACAGATTCTGAAAAGATAAGAATATCATCAATGTAAACAATGGCAAACTGGGTATAAGACGAGAAGATATTATTCATAATATTCTGAAATTCAGATGGAGCATTTTTCAATCCAAAAGGCATAACATTCCATTCATAATGCCCCATTGGAACAGTGAATGCAGTTTTATATCTATCTTCTTCTTTTATCTGAATCTGCCAAAATCCTGATTTTAAATCAAATTTTGAAAATATTTTGGCATTGTTTAATCTGTTTAGCAAATCTTGAGTATTAGGTAAAGGATACCTAATAGATTGTAAGACTTTGTTTAAAGGTTTATAATTGATTACCAATCTTGGAACTCCTCTTTCAATTTCAGCGGCCTTTTCAACATAAAATGCCGTACAGCTCCAAGGGGATTTGCTTTTTCTAATTAATCCTTTCTTCAAAAGATCATTGATTTCTTCTTAGCAAAGCTTCAAATGGGCAGCATCCATTTGAGATGGACGAGCTTTAGTAGGAATATCCTTTTCATTAAAATCTTTTACATATGGTAATCCTACTATGTGTCTTTTTCTATTCCAAAAGGCTGATGGTAATTCAGAACAGCATTCTTCTTCAATCTGTTTGGTGAATTCTTCTAATTTTGTTTTAAATTTTTTTTCTCCAATTCTTTTGTCATTTGGACACATTTAATTTCATTTTTTAATCCATTTATGTAATTTTCTCTTGTGGCAATAACCTGATTTATCCTTTGGATTTTCGTCTCACAAGGATCATCTATAAAATCAAGATTTACTTCAATCCCTCTGATATTCGTAGAAATTCCTTTTGTTGTTACAGAAAAAGGTTGGATTTGAAGAATAAATGGAGATCCAAGGAGTACATCATTAACAATATCTTCTGAAATAATAAAGGGTGAAGTGACACAGACTCCTTTCATGCAAACATGAACATTTGGAATTTTTCTTTCTATGGAAATGGTCGTTCCATTAGCAGCAGACACAAATTGTTTTGATTCACTTGTAAATTCAATAGGAACGATTCCAAGTCTGATAACATTTAAGTCAGCACCAGTGTCAATTATGGCATTAACAATCTTCTCGAAGTTTTTAATTTTTATTTTTACTTGAACTCTCCACTGTTGGTAAATACATTTTGTAGGAATTACACCAGTAGAGATTTTGCTAATTTCTCCTTTAATTCTTTGGACAAATTTTTCTTCATCATATTTTTCAATAGCACCATCACTTTCTAACCAAGTTAACCTTTCATCAAGCTCATTTTATTTTTTGGTTAACTCAATCCTTAATTCACGGAGTTCTCTTTTTTGATCATTTAATTCTCTTTGTAAATCTGAGAGAGTTAAGGGTTTATTTATAGTATGAATTTTTTCTGCTCTATTCATGAGGTTAATCATGGAATAGGTTGGTGTATGAAATGTTTCTTTCTCCTTTATCCTTTTTGAATAATATGGTGTTTTATTATCATTTTCATTTTCTTCAAAGGAAATTTTTTGTTGTGAACTTTCTCCTTCTTCTCCTCCCCCCAATTTTGAAATCTGATTTAAAAATTGAACTTTTTTCTCTGGATCAGGTATGTTATCAATCATTTCTAAAAGTAATTTTTGAGGGGCCGTGAGGACACGAATGTGGATACCAAGATCTTCATCAGATGGTATCGACCATTCTCCTTCAGATTCTTCATCATCTGAATGACATGTACACGATTGGAATTGTTTGATGAGCTGAATCTGAGGACTATCTTCTTCAGTATCAGTTGATGAATCAGATTCATATTCTTCTTCTTCTTCTGAGGAACTTGAATCAGTTTGTTCCTTTTCAGTATTTTCATCATCATTTTTGGTATTGATTTTTCGAAGTTTCTTTTTAGAGGGATTTTCTTTTTTAAAACATTTACTTGCATAATGACCCTTCTTCCCGCAATTATAACAAGTTGGAACATTTTCTTTTATATATTTCTTTTTGAAATATTTTCTGGATTTTCTTTTGAATGGGAAGAGATCATTGGATTTCCTTCCTTTTTTATATCTTCCGGGTTTATACTTTTTTACCATTTTGTTTTTCTATCAGGAGTAAATCTAGGACGCAAAGGTTTTCGCTTTGATTCAGGCGTTTGATCTAAACCAAACTGGAAACAAAAATCTCCTAATTCTTTATCTCCAGAATATTTTCTCATTTTTTCAGCTTGTTTACTGATCTTTAAATCAGTACAAAGATTCATGCCAACTTTGTTAATTCTCTGTATGATTCCTCCGAAAGTCAGCAAACTATAATTAATAGTACCATGCATTTCTTCTCTCAGGGAATTACGCACCTTTTCAGCAAATAAGGGTGGTAATCCTGAAATGAATCTTTCTTTCCAAATATCGGAATTACAATCATTGAGTTGGTAAACTTTTGACAAGAATACATCTCTGTACCAACGAAATTCTCCTAAATTTCTACATCTCAAACGGTGTAATTGCTGTCTATTTTTCTCCTTAATTAGAGCAATTCCTCCAGTGAATTCATTGAGGATGCATATAAGCAAGACACTAACACAATCAGATTGGGTTTCCCAATTATCAGGGATTTGACTAGTACCTGCTTCAAGCTTAACATTTGGATCAACTAAATTTCCTGTGTTTTTGTCTCTATAAAGGATTCTTCCAAATTCATCTATTTTGACAGCATTTTCTATTTCAAGTCTTTGAGCTCCAGATAATCCATAATTCCACCATCCTCTTAATATTCCATTGAAAGAGGTGGTTATCATCAGAAAGATATTTTTTGGAGTATTTCCTCTGACTTCACAGGCATTACAGTATATTAACATACTGTGAACCATTTGGACAATTTGATATTCTGTTAATCCATCTAAATTCCACTCATATAAAGAATTTCCTGAATAGGTTAATTCTGAGGTATAACTGTATGGAGCTTCTTCAAGTTGTAGATCAACAGGGGTTGGTCTAGGATAATAATTCTTTGTTTCTGGCAATTTTACCTGAGGATTCCATTTCTTTAGGCGATTTATTAATATATCTTCAGACGCAGAGACCCTTAGGATACTGAATCCTTTTCCTCCCATATTGAGACTTTCCATCCTATTGGATAATTCTTTTTGCATTTCGTCTGTCAATATGAATGGTCCTTCTTGCAGAGTAATCCCTTTAGGTAATTGTCTGGGAACATAAACTGCATTGGCAGAGCTTTCTTCTAATTTTTCTTTTTTATCTTTACTAAATTCAGATTTTAATTTGATTGTTCTTTATATTCGATCTGTTTGTTCTCCAGTGGTTAGTAGACATAGATTGGTATAATTGTTTTGTTCAATTATATCTCCAATACCTATACTTATGTCTTTAGCATTTGGGTCTGGTTTTGATTCATAAATGGATGCATTTTTTACAGGCATGGCATAATTCTTGGTGTCCGTATTAGGGACAGAAATATCAAGTTTCTTCCAAGGTGGATGAGATTTATCTACTTCTTTTCCTTCAGTGTCTTTCCAAGTTCTTGTTGTTTTTCCTATAACTCTTATCTGTTCTGGGCTTTGATTTTCCTTTTCTTTGATTTTCCCTTTTTTGAAGTATTCCATGAACCAATCAAAGAAAGGTATATTTCTTTCTTCTTCCTCCATTTGGGAATACCATAATTCTCTCATCTTATCCTTTTCTTCTGTGTTAAACTTTTTAAAGAACCAATCTTTTAAAGGATGATTTTTCAAATTTTCTCTAAGATATGGTTTATCAATTTGAAACTTTTTAACAGGTATTTCTTCTGGCTTTAGAATGCTCACCATTCTTATGGCTCCTTGGAGAAAATCACTTGCACTTGGATTATAGGTTTTTGCTGATGAGGATCTTTTATAGATAGGGTGTTCAATTCCACTTTCTTTATTTCTAAAAACTTTTTGATCCATTTCTTCCTTTTCACTACTCCTTTGGTCATCATCTATTTCTTCTAATTTAAAGCTTTTTCTTCCTTCCGTATAACTGGCAAAACTCCTCCTAGCTTTTTCCATTTTTCTCCTAAAATTGACTTCAACATTACCATTTGGTAATTTGACTATACTTTGTAAATCATCTGTTATTTCATTTACTCTTGGGGTGACATCTTCTATTTGCCAATTTCCTGGGAGAACAACTTCTTCCCAGCTGATGACCTTTGGGATGAACACGTTATTGTTAAAGTTTGTTTCCATAAGAACTGTAGTTTTCTCTTTCTCAACCTTATCTCTATAGGCTATCATGGGAAAGACAGATATCATGGATTTGTAGAACACACGATAAACTATAGCAAAAGGTTTACTTCTTGGACTCATTTTTAATCCTTTGCTTTGAAATCCAATAGTTGCAGAATCAAGGATATCTTCATCATGAGCATCAATTGTGATATTGGGAAAGCAATTAAAATAAACAGGTCCATGACAGAGACTTGATTCAATCATAGCATAAAGAGAATCATCAAATTCATCATGTCTCTGATCTCGCACATAAGCACAAACTGCAACATTTAATCCTAATCGAAACAACGGTTTGATTCCTACCTGAATTAATCCTATGTGCAGGTAGTTGTATTTGATTCTGATTTGTTCAATAATTCTTCTATCAAGAACTTTGATTGTCTGTTTTCCTCCAGAGAGAGAAACAGTTTTTTCAACAGTTTTTATGTGATAATCATTTTGCTCTTCAAATGTGCCATTGCTATATATTTCTGTTACAGGCAAGGTTGGCAACTTCCAGTTTGATATTGCTTGGTCAAAATTTTCATATATCATTTCTTCTGAATTTTTTGTTTTTTCTGAATTTTCTTTTTGTAAGCTATTACGGGTAAAACTAGTTAAAGCAGACTGGTAGGATGAAGAAGACGAATAAGATCTATTAGAAGGATGCTGAAATGATTTAAACCAATTCTTGAAAAGTTTTGTTTTTCCCTTAGAATTTTCCATCTTTTGTAACTCGTTAGAAACAAGAAGAGTTCTGTCAACGATTTACTGCCCTTAACGCCTGATCACGGCCTGAAGCGGGACTTACAACGCGACCACACACTCTTTTAAAAAGATGAACGAGGCACAGAAGTGGTAAATAAGAAGGAAAATAAAAACTCTAAAGAGAATTTGGCTGAAAAGCTTCAGATCCTGAATAATAGATTTAATTCATCTAAATCACATTTTTTTTTTTTTTTTTTTTTTTTTTTAACACAAATTTAAATACGAGATAATAATTCTAATTCTTCATTCAGTCTATTACAATATTCTCTTACCTGATTACACAAGCGTACTAACATAGATCGTCTAATAGTTTGAACACGGATAACAAGATATCCTCCTGCAGCTATATTTTCATCAATTTGTCTGATAGCATTCTCTAATGTCCTAAGCTGATTTTCACGTCTTCTTAGATCACGCAATAGTTCTTCTCTTCTAATAGAACGAGGTGGCATCTCAGAGGGCCATAGCTTGTAGTGTTGATTTAGTTCGGAATTTATCTAGTTGGAAGATGGCATAAGAACGCTTTAAAACAATCCTTCTCCTTTCAAACTCACGATGGCGAGGATTATTTCTGTGGGTACAGGTTTGCAGATGTCTTCTTATGTTGTCTAACAAGAATTCAATTTTTCTTAATATCCGAACATCATCATAGTATCTTTTAAGCAGAGTAAGACGAATAGACATGTTCTAGCAAGAGAAACAACATGATTAGATAATAACAAGCATATAACATTAAACTTGTAAAAACTTAATCACTTACAGGAGATTTGTACAAGACTTCAGACTCTAGCACACTTAGACTTCAAGTTCTAGTACTCCAACTTCAAACTCACACTCACACTCACACTTATGTTTTTTTTTTTTTACAATTTTTTGGAGATGATCCCCAAAGGAAACCCCCAGCTCCTTATATAGATGGAGCATACAAAAGATCCCTCCTCTCATCCGACCATGAGAGGACTTACACCAAAAGCAACAGAAAAAGGAATGGTTCCCCACACAAACTTCCAAACACATCTTTCAAAGGTTGATGGGCAAGGTACAAAAGTTGATGGGCAAGGTACATGAGGTGAAATATCTATATGCCACATGGAAGGCATAAGATAAACATACCCCCACAACTTCACCAACTTTTGACATTTGGCAATGAAGCACCCCCACAACATTTACAAACCCAATACCTTTATTTACAAATGTCAACACAAGAGGCAGCCCCTACCAACTTAATTTACATGTGGCAACTTTAAAAGGCAGCCCCTACCAACAAAATATATTCTCTGTTGGCAAGATGACAACTTTTCTTCTCAAGCATCATTATGTGTCTATTCCAAAATTCTTCTTCGTATGACACCTACACATATCATACAAGTCAGGCAATGATGAGTAGCACCATTTCTTCAATGCATATCAAGATATTATTATCTAACATTGATGTGACCACTTTTCTTCCAGTTTCTTCAGTTCGTCGAGTTTCTCCAATTCGTCCAGATTTTCCAATTCTTTCATTTTTCCTGTTTGTCTAGTTTCTCGAGCTCGCCTAGTATGTCTCGTTGGTCCAGTTCATCCTGTTCGTCCATTATGGCCAATTAGTCCAACTCCTCTACTTGGTCCAATTCGTCTAGATTGTTCAATTTGTTTAGTTTTTGCAGTTTGTCACGTTTGTCCAGTTTGTCCAGTTGGTCCAATTTCTAAAATTCGTCCAGTTTGTTTAGTTCCTCCAGTTCGTTTAGATTTTCTATTCATTCAGTTTGTCCTGCTTGTCCATTTTTTCCAGCTCGCCCAGTATGTCTCCGTTGTCCAGTTGGTCGAGTTCTTCCTGTTCGTCCATTTTGTCCAATGCATGCAATTCCTCTAGTTGGTCCAATTCGTGCAGTTTGTCCAGTTCGTCTAGTTCAGTTGGTCCAGTTTGTCCAGTTCTTCCAGTTTGTCTAGTTCGTCCAGTTTGTTCAGATCGTCCAGATTTTCCAATTTGTTCAGTTTTTCCTCTTTGTCCATTTTTTCAATCTCGCCCACTATGCCTCTTTCGTCTAGTTGGACGAGTTTGTCTAGTTCTTCATGTTCGTCCATTATGTCCAATTCATGCAATTCCTCTAGTTGGTCCATTTTGTCCAGTTTGTCCAATTTGTTTAGTTTGTCCAAGTCGTCAAGTTTGTCCAGTACCTCCAATTTGCCCAGTTGGTCCAGTTTCTCGAGTTCATCCAGTTCGTTTAGTTTGTTATGTTCATCCAGTTTGTCCAGTTCGTCCAGATTTTCCTATTCGTTCAATTTGTCCCGTTTGTCCAATTTTTCGAGCTCGCCAAGTATGTATGTCTCGTTAGTCAAATTGGTCCAATTCGTCCTGTACGTCCATTATGTCCAATTCGTCCAATTCCTCTAGTTCATCCCATTCGTCCAGTTTGTCCAATTTGTTTAGTTTCTCCAGTTTGTCCAGTACGTCCAATTTGTCCAGTTCATCCAGTTTCACCAATTTGTCCGGCTGGTCCTGTTCATCCTGTTCTTCCTGTTCGTCCATTATGTCCAACTCGTCCAATTCATCTAGTTGGTCCAATTCGTCTAGTTTGTCAAGTTTGTCCAGCTTGTCGACTTCGTTAAGTTCTTCCAGTTTCTTCAGTTCGTCGAGTTTCTCCAATTCGTCCAGATTTTCCAATTCTTTCATTTTTCCTGTTTGTCTAGTTTCTCGAGCTCGCCTAGTATGTCTCGTTGGTCCAGTTCATCCTGTTCGTCCATTATGGCCAATTAGTCCAACTCTCTACTTGGTCCAATTCGTCTAGATTGTTCAATTTGTTTAGTTTTTGCAGTTTGTCACGTTTGTCCAGTTTGTCCAGTTGGTCCAATTTCTAAAATTCGTCCAGTTTGTTTAGTTCCTCCAGTTCGTTTAGATTTTCTATTCATTCAGTTTGTCCTGCTTGTCCATTTTTTCCAGCTCGCCCAGTATGTCTCCGTTGTCCAGTTGGTCGAGTTCTTCCTGTTCGTCCATTTTGTCCAATGCATGCAATTCCTCTAGTTGGTCCAATTCGTGCAGTTTGTCCAGTTCGTCTAGTTCAGTTGGTCCAGTTTGTCCAGTTCTTCCAGTTTGTCTAGTTCGTCCAGCTTGTTCAGATCGTCCAGATTTTCCAATTTGTTCAGTTTTTCCTCTTTGTCCATTTTTTCAATCTCGCCCACTATGCCTCTTTCGTCTAGTTGGACGAGTTTGTCTACTTCTTCATGTTCGTCCATTATGTCCAATTCATGCAATTCCTCTAGTTGGTCCATTTTGTCCAGTTTGTCCAATTTGTTTAGTTTGTCCAAGTCGTCAAGTTTGTCCAGTACCTCCAATTTGCCCAGTTGGTCCAGTTTCTCGAGTTCATCCAGTTCGTTTAGTTTGTTATGTTCATCCAGTTTGTCCAGTTCGTCCAGATTTTCCTATTCGTTCAATTTGTCCCGTTTGTCCAATTTTTCGAGCTCGCCAAGTATGTATGTCTCGTTAGTCAAATTGGTCCAATTCGTCCTGTACGTCCATTATGTCCAATTCGTCCAATTCCTCTAGTTCATCCCATTCGTCCAGTTTGTCCAATTTGTTTAGTTTCTCCAGTTTGTCCAGTACGTCCAATTTGTCCAGTTCATCCAGTTTCACCAATTTGTCCGGCTGGTCCTGTTCATCCTGTTCTTCCTGTTCGTCCATTATGTCCAACTCGTCCAATTCATCTAGTTGGTCCAATTCGTCTAGTTTGTCAAGTTTGTCCAGCTTGTCAACTTCGTTAAGTTCTTCCAGTTTCTTCAGTTCGTCGAGTTTCTCCAATTCGTCCAGATTTTCCAATTCTTTCATTTTTCCTGTTTGTCTAGTTTCTCGAGCTCGCCTAGTATGTCTCGTTGGTCCAGTTCATCCTGTTCGTCCATTATGGCCAATTAGTCCAACTCCTCTACTTGGTCCAATTCGTCTAGATTGTTCAATTTGTTTAGTTTTTGCAGTTTGTCATGTTTGTCCAGTTTGTCCAGTTGGTCCAATTTCTAAAATTCGTCCAGTTTGTTTAGTTCCTCCAGTTCGTTTAGATTTTCTATTCATTCAGTTTGTCCTGCTTGCCCATTTTTTCCAGCTCGCCCAGTATGTCTCCGTTGTCCAGTTGGTCGAGTTCTTCCTGTTCGTCCATTTTGTCCAATGCATGCAATTCCTCTAGTTGGTCCAATTCGTGCAGTTTGTCCAGTTCGTCTAGTTCAGTTGGTCCAGTTTGTCTAGTTCGTCCAGTTTGTTCAGATCGTCCAGATTTTCCAATTTGTTCAGTTTTTCCTCTTTGTCCATTTTTTCAATCTCGCCCACTATGCCTCTTTCGTCTAGTTGGACGAGTTTGTCTAGTTCTTCATGTTCGTCCATTATGTCCAATTCATGCAATTCCTCTAGTTGGTCCATTTTGTCCAGTTTGTCCAATTTGTTTAGTTTGTCCAAGTCGTCAAGTTTGTCCAGTACCTCCAATTTGCCCAGTTGGTCCAGTTTCTCGAGTTCATCCAGTTCGTTTAGTTTGTTATGTTCATCCAGTTTGTCCAGTTCGTCCAGATTTTCCTATTCGTTCAATTTGTCCCGTTTGTCCAATTTTTCGAGCTCGCCAAGTATGTATGTCTCGTTAGTCAAATTGGTCCAATTCGTCCTGTACGTCCATTATGTCCAATTCGTCCAATTCCTCTAGTTCATCCCATTCGTCCAGTTTGTCCAATTTGTTTAGTTTCTCCAGTTTGTCCAGTACGTCCAATTTGTCCAGTTCATCCAGTTTCACCAATTTGTCCGGCTGGTCCTGTTCATCCTGTTCTTCCTGTTCGTCCATTATGTCCAACTCGTCCAATTCATCTAGTTGGTCCAATTCGTCTAGTTTGTCAAGTTTGTCCAGCTTGTCAACTTCGTTAAGTTCTTCCAGTTTCTTCAGTTCGTCGAGTTTCTCCAATTCGTCCAGATTTTCCAATTCTTTCATTTTTCCTGTTTGTCTAGTTTCTCGAGCTCGCCTAGTATGTCTCGTTGGTCCAGTTCATCCTGTCCGTCCATTATGGCCAATTAGTCCAACTCCTCTACTTGGTCCAATTCGTCTAGATTGTTCACTTTGTTTAGTTTTTGCAGTTTGTCATGTTTGTCCAGTTTGTCCAGTTGGTCCAATTTCTAAAATTCTTCCAGTTTGTTTAGTTCCTCCAGTTCGTTTAGATTTTCTATTCATTCAGTTTGTCCTGCTTGTCCATTTTTTCCAGCTCGCCCAGTATGTCTCCGTTGTCCAGTTGGTCGAGTTCTTCCTGTTCGTCCATTTTGTCCAATGCATGCAATTCCTCTAGTTGGTCCAATTCGTGCAGTTTGTCCAGTTCGTCTAGTTCAGTTGGTCCAGTTTGTCCAGTTCTTCCAGTTTGTCTAGTTCGTCCAGCTTGTTCAGATCGTCCAGATTTTCCAATTTGTTCAGTTTTCCTCTTTGTCCATTTTTTCAATCTCGCCCACTATGCCTCTTTCGTCTAGTTGGACGAGTTTGTCTAGTTCTTCATGTTCGTCCATTATGTCCAATTCATGCAATTCCTCTAGTTGGTCCATTTTGTCCAGTTTGTCCAATTTGTTTAGTTTGTCCAAGTCGTCAAGTTTGTCCAGTACCTCCAATTTGCCCAGTTGGTCCAGTTTCTCGAGTTCATCCAGTTCGTTTAGTTTGTTATGTTCATCCAGTTTGTCCAGTTCGTCCAGATTTTCCTATTCATTCAATTTGTCCCGTTTGTCCAATTTTTCGAGCTCGCCAAGTATGTATGTCTCGTTAGTCAAATTGGTCCAATTCGTCCTGTACGTCCATTATGTCCAATTCGTCCAATTCCTCTAGTCCATCCCATTCGTCCAGTTTGTCCAATTTGTTTAGTTTCTCCAGTTTGTCCAGTACGTCCAATTTGTCCAGTTCATCCAGTTTCACCAATTTGTCCGGCTGGTCCTGTTCATTCCTGTTCTTCCTGTTCGTCCATTATGTCCAACTCGTCCAATTCATCTAGTTGGTCCAATTCGTCTAGTTTGTCAAGTTTGTCCAGCTTGTCAACTTCGTTAAGTTCTTCCAGTTTCTTCAGTTCGTCGAGTTTCTCCAATTCGTCCAGATTTTCCAATTCTTTCATTTTTCCTGTTTGTCTAGTTTCTCGAGCTCGCCTAGTATGTCTCGTTGGTCCAGTTCATCCTGTTCGTCCATTATGGCCAATTAGTCCAACTCCTCTACTTGGTCCAATTCGTCTAGATTGTTCAATTTGTTTAGTTTTTGCAGTTTGTCACGTTTGTCCAGTTTGTCCAGTTGGTCCAATTTCTAAAATTCATCCAGTTTGTTTAGTTCCTCCAGTTCGTTTAGATTTTCTATTCATTCAGTTTGTCCTGCTTGTCCATTTTTTCCAGCTCGCCCAGTATGTCTCCGTTGTCCAGTTGGTCGAGTTCTTCCTGTTCGTCCATTTTGTCCAATGCATGCAATTCCTATAGTTGGTCCAATTCGTGCAGTTTGTCCAGTTCGTCTAGTTCAGTTGGTCCAGTTTGTCCAGTTCTTCCAGTTTGTCTAGTTCGTCCAGTTTGTTCAGATCGTCCAGATTTTCCAATTTGTTCAGTTTTTCCTCTTTGTCCATTTTTTCAATCTCGCCCACTATGCCTCTTTCGTCTAGTTGGACGGGTTTGTCTAGTTCTTCATGTTCGTCCATTATGTCCAATTCATGAAATTCCTCTAGTTGGTCCATTGTGTCCAGTTTGTCCAATTTGTTTAGTTTGTCCAAGTCGTCAAGTTTGTCCAGTACCCAATTTGCCCAGTTGGTCCAGTTTCTCGAGTTCATCCAGTTCGTTTAGTTTGTTATGTTCATCCAGTTTGTCCAGTTCGTCCAGATTTTCCTATTCGTTCAATTTGTCCCGTTTGTCCAATTTTTCGAGCTCGCCAAGTATGTATGTCTCGTTAGTCAAATTGGTCCAATTCGTCCTGTACGTCCATTATGTCCAATTCGTCCAATTCCTCTAGTTCATCCCATTCGTCCAGTTTGTCCAATTTGTTTAGTTTCTCCAGTTTGTCCAGTACGTCCAATTTGTCCAGTTCATCCAGTTTCACCAATTTGTCCGGCTGGTCCTGTTCATCCTGTTCTTCCTGTTCGTCCATTATGTCCAACTCGTCCAATTCATCTAGTTGGTCCAATTCGTCTAGTTTGTCAAGTTTGTCCAGCTTGTCAACTTCGTTAAGTTCTTCCAGTTTCTTCAGTTCGTCGAGTTTCTCCAATTCGTCCAGATTTTCCAATTCTTTCATTTTTCCTGTTTGTCTAGTTTCTCGAGCTCGCCTAGTATGTCTCGTTGGTCCAGTTCATCCTGTTCGTCCATTATGGCCAATTAGTCCAACTCCTCTACTTGGTCCAATTCGTCTAGATTGTTCAATTTGTTTAGTTTTTGCAGTTTGTCATGTTTGTCCAGTTTGTCCAGTTGGTCCAATTTCTAAAATTCTTCCAGTTTGTTTAGTTCCTCCAGTTCGTTTAGATTTTCTATTCATTCAGTTTGTCCTGCTTGTCCATTTTTTCCAGCTCGCCCAGTATGTCTCCGTTGTCCAGTTGGTCGAGTTCTTCCTGTTCGTCCATTTTGTCCAATGCATGCAATTCCTCTAGTTGGTCAATTCGTGCAGTTTGTCCAGTTCGTCTAGTTCAGTTGGTCCAGTTTGTCCAGTTCTTCCAGTTTGTCTAGTTCGTCCAGCTTGTTCAGATCGTCCAGATTTTCCAATTTGTTCAGTTTTTCCTCTTTGTCCATTTTTTCAATCTCGCCCACTATGCCTCTTTCGTCTAGTTGGACGAGTTTGTCTAGTTCTTCATGTTCGTCCATTATGTCCAATTCATGCAATTCCTCTAGTTGGTCCATTTTGTCCAGTTTGTCCAATTTGTTTAGTTTGTCCAAGTCGTCAAGTTTGTCCAGTACCTCCAATTTGCCCAGTTGGTCCAGTTTCTCGAGTTCATCCAGTTCGTTTAGTTTGTTATGTTCATCCAGTTTGTCCAGTTCGTCCAGATTTTCCTATTCGTTCAATTTGTCCGTTTGTCCAATTTTTCGAGCTCGCCAAGTATGTATGTCTCGTTAGTCAAATTGGTCCAATTCGTCCTGTACGTCCATTATGTCCAATTCGTCCAATTCTCTAGTTCATCCCATTCGTCCAGTTTGTCCAATTTGTTTAGTTTCTCCAGTTTGTCCAGTACGTCCAATTTGTCCAGTTCATCCAGTTTCACCAATTTGTCCGGCTGGTCTTGTTCATCCTGTTCTTCCTGTTCGTCCATTATGTCCAACTCGTCCAATTCATCTAGTTGGTCCAATTCGTCTAGTTTGTCAAGTTTGTCCAGCTTGTCAACTTCGTTAAGTTCTTCCAGTTTCTTCAGTTCGTCGAGTTTCTCCAATTCGTCCAGATTTTCCAATTCTTTCATTTTTCCTGTTTGTCTAGTTTCTCGAGCTCGCCTAGTATGTCTCGTTGGTCCAGTTCATCCTGTTCGTCCATTATGGCCAATTAGTCCAACTCCTCTACTTGGTCCAATTCGTCTAGATTGTTCAATTTGTTTAGTTTTTGCAGTTTGTCATGTTTGTCCAGTTTGTCCAGTTGGTCCAATTTCTAAAATTCGTCCAGTTTGTTTAGTTCCTCCAGTTCGTTTAGATTTTCTATTCATTCAGTTTGTCCTGCTTGTCCATTTTTTCCAGCTCGCCCAGTATGTCTCCGTTGTCCAGTTGGTCGAGTTCTTCCTGTTCGTCCATTTTGTCCAATGCATGCAATTCCTCTAGTTGGTCCAATTCGTGCAGTTTGTCCAGTTCGTCTAGTTCAGTTGGTCCAGTTTGTCTAGTTCGTCCAGTTTGTTCAGATCGTCCAGATTTTCCAATTTGTTCAGTTTTTCTCTTTGTCCATTTTTTCAATCTCGCCCACTATGCCTCTTTCGTCTAGTTGGACGAGTTTGTCTAGTTCTTCATGTTCGTCCATTATGTCCAATTCATGCAATTCCTCTAGTTGGTCCATTTTGTCCAGTTTGTCCAATTTGTTTAGTTTGTCCAAGTCGTCAAGTTTGTCCAGTACCTCCAATTTGCCCAGTTGGTCCAGTTTCTCGAGTTCATCCAGTTCGTTTAGTTTGTTATGTTCGTCCAGTTTGTCCAGTTCGTCCAGATTTTCCTATTCGTTCAATTTGTCCGTTTGTCCAATTTTTCGAGCTCGCCAAGTATGTATGTCTCGTTAGTCAAATTGGTCCAATTCGTCCTGTACGTCCATTATGTCCAATTCGTCCAATTCCTCTAGTTCATCCCATTCGTCCAGTTTGTCCAATTTGTTTAGTTTCTCCAGTTTGTCCAGTACGTCCAATTTGTCCAGTTCATCCAGTTTCACCAATTTGTCCGGCTGGTCCTGTTCATCCTGTTCTTCCTGTTCGTCCATTATGTCCAACTCGTCCAATTCATCTAGTTGGTCCAATTCGTCTAGTTTGTCAAGTTTGTCCAGCTTGTCAACTTCGTTAAGTTCTTCCAGTTTCTTCAGTTCGTCGAGTTTCTCCAATTCGTCCAGATTTTCCAATTCTTTCATTTTTCCTGTTTGTCTAGTTTCTCGAGCTCGCCTAGTATGTCTCGTTGGTCCAGTTCATCCTGTTCGTCCATTATGGCCAATTAGTCCAACTCCTCTACTTGGTCCAATTCGTCTAGATTGTTCAATTTGTTTAGTTTTTGCAGTTTGTCACGTTTGTCCAGTTTGTCCAGTTGGTCCAATTTCTAAAATTCGTCCAGTTTGTTTAGTTCCTCCAGTTCGTTTAGATTTTCTATTCATTCAGTTTGTCCTGCTTGTCCATTTTTTCCAGCTCGCCCAGTATGTCTCCGTTGTCCAGTTGGTCGAGTTCTTCCTGTTCGTCCATTTTGTCCAATGCATGCAATTCCTCTAGTTGGTCCAATTCGTGCAGTTTGTCCAGTTCGTCTAGTTCAGTTGGTCCAGTTTGTCCAGTTCTTCCAGTTTGTCTAGTTCGTCCAGCTTGTTCAGATCGTCCAGATTTTCCAATTTGTTCAGTTTTTCCTCTTTGTCCATTTTTTCAATCTCGCCCACTATGCCTCTTTCGTCTAGTTGGACGAGTTTGTCTACTTCTTCATGTTCGTCCATTATGTCCAATTCATGCAATTCCTCTAGTTGGTCCATTTTGTCCAGTTTGTCCAATTTGTTTAGTTTGTCCAAGTCGTAAAGTTTGTCCAGTACCTCCAATTTGCCCAGTTGGTCCAGTTTCTCGAGTTCATCCAGTTCGTTTAGTTTGTTATGTTCATCCAGTTTGTCCAGTTCGTCCAGATTTTCCTATTCGTTCAATTTGTCCCGTTTGTCCAATTTTTCGAGCTCGCCAAGTATGTATGTCTCGTTAGTCAAATTGGTCCAATTCGTCCTGTACGTCCATTATGTCCAATTCGTCCAATTCCTCTAGTCCATCCCATTCGCCCAGTTTGTCCAATTTGTTTAGTTTCTCCAGTTTGTCCAGTACGTCCAATTTGTCCAGTTCATCCAGTTTCACCAATTTGTCCGGCTGGTCCTGTTCATCCTGTTCTTCCTGTTCGTCCATTATGTCCAACTCGTCCAATTCATCTAGTTGGTCCAATTCGTCTAGTTTGTCAAGTTTGTCCAGCTTGTCGACTTCGTTAAGTTCTTCCAGTTTCTTCAGTTCGTCGAGTTTCTCCAATTCGTCCAGATTTTCCAATTCTTTCATTTTTCCTGTTTGTCTAGTTTCTCGAGCTCGCCTAGTATGTCTCGTTGGTCCAGTTCATCCTGTTCGTCCATTATGGCCAATTAGTCCAACTCCTCTACTTGGTCCAATTCGTCTAGATTGTTCACTTTGTTTAGTTTTTGCAGTTTGTCATGTTTGTCCAGTTTGTCCAGTTGGTCCAATTTCTAAAATTCTTCCAGTTTGTTTAGTTCCTCCAGTTCGTTTAGATTTTCTATTCATTCAGTTTGTCCTGCTTGTCCATTTTTTCCAGCTCGCCCAGTATGTCTCCGTTGTCCAGTTGGTCGAGTTCTTCCTGTTCGTCCATTTTGTCCAATGCATGCAATTCCTCTAGTTGGTCCAATTCGTGCAGTTTGTCCAGTTCGTCTAGTTCAGTTGGTCCAGTTTGTCCAGTTCTTCCAGTTTGTCTAGTTCGTCCAGTTTGTTCAGATCGTCCAGATTTTCCAATTTGTTCAGTTTTTCCTCTTTGTCCATTTTTTCAATCTCGCCCACTATGCCTCTTTCGTCTAGTTGGACGAGTTTGTCTAGTTCTTCATGTTCGTCCATTATGTCCAATTCATGCAATTCCTCTAGTTGGTCCATTTTGTCCAGTTTGTCCAATTTGTTTAGTTTGTCCAAGTCGTAAAGTTTGTCCAGTACCTCCAATTTGCCCAGTTGGTCCAGTTTCTCGAGTTCATCCAGTTCGTTTAGTTTGTTATGTTCATCCAGTTTGTCCAGTTCGTCCAGATTTTCCTATTCATTCAATTTGTCCCGTTTGTCCAATTTTTCGAGCTCGCCAAGTATGTATGTCTCGTTAGTCAAATTGGTCCAATTCGTCCTGTACGTCCATTATGTCCAATTCGTCCAATTCCTCTAGTCCATCCCATTCGCCCAGTTTGTCCAATTTGTTTAGTTTCTCCAGTTTGTCCAGTACGTCCAATTTGTCCAGTTCATCCAGTTTCACCAATTTGTCCGGCTGGTCCTGTTCATCCTGTTCTTCCTGTTCGTCCATTATGTCCAACTCGTCCAATTCATCTAGTTGGTCCAATTCGTCTAGTTTGTCAAGTTTGTCCAGCTTGTCGACTTCGTTAAGTTCTTCCAGTTTCTTCAGTTCGTCGAGTTTCTCCAATTCGTCCAGATTTTCCAATTCTTTCATTTTTCCTGTTTGTCTAGTTTCTCGAGCTCGCCTAGTATGTCTCGTTGGTCCAGTTCATCCTGTTCGTCCATTATGGCCAATTAGTCCAACTCCTCTACTTGGTCCAATTCGTCTAGATTGTTCACTTTGTTTAGTTTTTGCAGTTTGTCATGTTTGTCCAGTTTGTCCAGTTGGTCCAATTTCTAAAATTCTTCCAGTTTGTTTAGTTCCTCCAGTTCGTTTAGATTTTCTATTCATTCAGTGTGTCCTGCTTGTCCATTTTTTCCAGCTCGCCCAGTATGTCTCCGTTGTCCAGTTGGTCGAGTTCTTCCTGTTCGTCCATTTTGTCCAATGCATGCAATTCCTCTAGTTGGTCCAATTCGTGCAGTTTGTCCAGTTCGTCTAGTTCAGTTGGTCCAGTTTGTCCAGTTCTTCCAGTTTGTCTAGTTCGTCCAGCTTGTTCAGATCGTCCAGATTTTCCAATTTGTTCAGTTTTTCCTCTTTGTCCATTTTTTCAATCTCGCCCACTATGCCTCTTTCGTCTAGTTGGACGAGTTTGTCTAGTTCTTCATGTTCGTCCATTATGTCCAATTCATGCAATTCCTCTAGTTGGTCCATTTTGTCCAGTTTGTCCAATTTGTTTAGTTTGTCCAAGTCGTAAAGTTTGTCCAGTACCTCCAATTTGCCCAGTTGGTCCAGTTTCTCGAGTTCATCCAGTTCGTTTAGTTTGTTATGTTCATCCAGTTTGTCCAGTTCGTCCAGATTTTCCTATTCATTCAATTTGTCCCGTTTGTCCAATTTTTCGAGCTCGCCAAGTATGTATGTCTCGTTAGTCAAATTGGTCCAATTCGTCCTGTACGTCCATTATGTCCAATTCGTCCAATTCCTCTAGTCCATCCCATTCGCCCAGTTTGTCCAATTTGTTTAGTTTCTCCAGTTTGTCCAGTACGTCCAATTTGTCCAGTTCATCCAGTTTCACCAATTTGTCCGGCTGGTCCTGTTCATCCTGTTCTTCCTGTTCGTCCATTATGTCCAACTCGTCCAATTCATCTAGTTGGTCCAATTCGTCTAGTTTGTCAAGTTTGTCCAGCTTGTCAACTTCGTTAAGTTCTTCCAGTTTCTTCAGTTCGTCGAGTTTCTCCAATTCGTCCAGATTTTCCAATTCTTTCATTTTTCCTGTTTGTCTAGTTTCTCGAGCTCGCCTAGTATGTCTCGTTGGTCCAGTTCATCCTGTTCGTCCATTATGGCCAATTAGTCCAACTCCTCTACTTGGTCCAATTCGTCTAGATTGTTCAATTTGTTTAGTTTTTGCAGTTTGTCACGTTTGTCCAGTTTGTCCAGTTGGTCCAATTTCTAAAATTCGTCCAGTTTGTTTAGTTCCTCCAGTTCGTTTAGATTTTCTATTCATTCAGTTTGTCCTGCTTGTCCATTTTTTCCAGCTCGCCCAGTATGTCTCCGTTGTCCAGTTGGTCGAGTTCTTCCTGTTCGTCCATTTTGTCCAATGCATGCAATTCCTATAGTTGGTCCAATTCGTGCAGTTTGTCCAGTTCGTCTAGTTCAGTTGGTCCAGTTTGTCCAGTTCTTCCAGTTTGTCTAGTTCGTCCAGTTTGTTCAGATCGTCCAGATTTTCCAATTTGTTCAGTTTTTCCTCTTTGTCCATTTTTTCAATCTCGCCCACTATGCCTCTTTCGTCTAGTTGGACGAGTTTGTCTAGTTCTTCATGTTCGTCCATTATGTTCAATTCATGAAATTCCTCTAGTTGGTCCATTGTGTCCAGTTTGTCCAATTTGTTTAGTTTGTCCAAGTCGTCAAGTTTGTCCAGTACCTCCAATTTGCCCAGTTGGTCCAGTTTCTCGAGTTCATCCAGTTCGTTTAGTTTGTTATGTTCATCCAGTTTGTCCAGTTCGTCCAGATTTTCCTATTCGTTCAATTTGTCCCGTTTGTCCAATTTTTCGAGCTCGCCAAGTATGTATGTCTCGTTAGTCAAATTGGTCCAATTCGTCCTGTACGTCCATTATGTCCAATTCGTCCAATTCCTCTAGTTCATCCCATTCGTCCAGTTTGTCCAATTTGTTTAGTTTCTCCAGTTTGTCCAGTACGTCCAATTTGTCCAGTTCATCCAGTTTCACCAATTTGTCCGGCTGGTCCTGTTCATCCTGTTCTTCCTGTTCGTCCATTATGTCCAACTCGTCCAATTCATCTAGTTGGTCCAATTCGTCTAGTTTGTCAAGTTTGTCCAGCTTGTCAACTTCGTTAAGTTCTTCCAGTTTCTTCAGTTCGTCGAGTTTCTCCAATTCGTCCAGATTTTCCAATTCTTTCATTTTTCCTGTTTGTCTAGTTTCTCGAGCTCGCCTAGTATGTCTCGTTGGTCCAGTTCATCCTGTTCGTCCATTATGGCCAATTAGTCCAACTCCTCTACTTGGTCCAATTCGTCTAGATTGTTCAATTTGTTTAGTTTTTGCAGTTTGTCATGTTTGTCCAGTTTGTCCAGTTGGTCCAATTTCTAAAATTCTTCCAGTTTGTTTAGTTCCTCCAGTTCGTTTAGATTTTCTATTCATTCAGTTTGTCCTGCTTGTCCATTTTTTCCAGCTCGCCCAGTATGTCTCCGTTGTCCAGTTGGTCGAGTTCTTCCTGTTCGTCCATTTTGTCCAATGCATGCAATTCCTCTAGTTGGTCCAATTCGTGCAGTTTGTCCAGTTCGTCTAGTTCAGTTGGTCCAGTTTGTCCAGTTCTTCCAGTTTGTCTAGTTCGTCCAGCTTGTTCAGATCGTCCAGATTTTCCAATTTGTTCAGTTTTTCCTCTTTGTCCATTTTTTCAATCTCGCCCACTATGCCTCTTTCGTCTAGTTGGACGAGTTTGTCTAGTTCTTCATGTTCGTCCATTATGTCCAATTCATGCAATTCCTCTAGTTGGTCCATTTTGTCCAGTTTGTCCAATTTGTTTAGTTTGTCCAAGTCGTCAAGTTTGTCCAGTACCTCCAATTTGCCCAGTTGGTCCAGTTTCTCGAGTTCATCCAGTTCGTTTAGTTTGTTATGTTCATCCAGTTTGTCCAGTTCGTCCAGATTTTCCTATTCGTTCAATTTGTCCTGTTTGTCCAATTTTTCGGGCTCGCCAAGTATGTATGTCTCGTTAGTCAAATTGGTCCAATTCGTCCTGTACGTCCATTATGTCCAATTCGTCCAATTCCTCTAGTTCATCCCATTCGTCCAGTTTGTCCAATTTGTTTAGTTTCTCCAGTTTGTCCAGTACGTCCAATTTGTCCAGTTCATCCAGTTTCACCAATTTGTCCGGCTGGTCTTGTTCATCCTGTTCTTCCTGTTCGTCCATTATGTCCAACTCGTCCAATTCATCTAGTTGGTCCAATTCGTCTAGTTTGTCAAGTTTGTCCAGCTTGTCAACTTCGTTAAGTTCTTCCAGTTTCTTCAGTTCGTCGAGTTTCTCCAATTCGTCCAGATTTTCCAATTCTTTCATTTTTCCTGTTTGTCTAGTTTCTCGAGCTCGCCTAGTATGTCTCGTTGGTCCAGTTCATCCTGTTCGTCCATTATGGCCAATTAGTCCAACTCCTCTACTTGGTCCAATTCGTCTAGATTGTTCAATTTGTTTAGTTTTTGCAGTTTGTCATGTTTGTCCAGTTTGTCCAGTTGGTCCAATTTCTAAAATTCGTCCAGTTTGTTTAGTTCCTCCAGTTCGTTTAGATTTTCTATTCATTCAGTTTGTCCTGCTTGTCCATTTTTTCCAGCTCGCCCAGTATGTCTCCGTTGTCCAGTTGGTCGAGTTCTTCCTGTTCGTCCATTTTGTCCAATGCATGCAATTCCTCTAGTTGGTCCAATTCGTGCAGTTTGTCCAGTTCGTCTAGTTCAGTTGGTCCAGTTTGTCTAGTTCGTCCAGTTTGTTCAGATCGTCCAGATTTTCCAATTTGTTCAGTTTTTCCTCTTTGTCCATTTTTTCAATCTCGCCCACTATGCCTCTTTCGTCTAGTTGGACGAGTTTGTCTAGTTCTTCATGTTCGTCCATTATGTCCAATTCATGCAATTCCTCTAGTTGGTCCATTTTGTCCAGTTTGTCCAATTTGTTTAGTTTGTCCAAGTCGTCAAGTTTGTCCAGTACCTCCAATTTGCCCAGTTGGTCCAGTTTCTCGAGTTCATCCAGTTCGTTTAGTTTGTTATGTTCATCCAGTTTGTCCAGTTCGTCCAGATTTTCCTATTCGTTCAATTTGTCCCGTTTGTCCAATTTTTCGAGCTCGCCAAGTATGTATGTCTCGTTAGTCAAATTGGTCCAATTCGTCCTGTACGTCCATTATGTCCAATTCGTCCAATTCCTCTAGTTCATCCCATTCGTCCAGTTTGTCCAATTTTGTTTAGTTTCTCCAGTTTGTCCAGTACGTCCAATTTGTCCAGTTCATCCAGTTTCACCAATTTGTCCGGCTGGTCCTGTTCATCCTGTTCGTCCATTATGTCCAACTCGTCCAATTCATCTAGTTGGTCCAATTCGTCTAGTTTGTCAAGTTTGTCCAGCTTGTCAACTTCGTTAAGTTCTTCCAGTTTCTTCAGTTCGTCGAGTTTCTCCAATTCGTCCAGATTTTCCAATTCTTTCAATTTTCCTGTTTGTCTAGTTTCTCGAGCTCGCCTAGTATGTCTCGTTGGTCCAGTTCATCCTGTTCGTCCATTATGGCCAATTAGTCCAACTCCTCTATTTGGTCCAATTCGTCTAGATTGTTCAATTTGTTTAGTTTTTACAGTTTGTCATGTTTGTCCAGTTTGTCCAGTTGGTCCAATTTCTAAAATTCGTCCAGTTTGTTTAGTTCCTCCAGTTCGTTTAGATTTTCTATTCATTCAGTTTGTCCTGCTTGTCCATTTTTTCCAGCTCGCCCAGTATGTCTCCGTTGTCCAGTTGGTCGAGTTCTTCCTGTTCGTCCATTTTGTCCAAAGCATGCAATTCCTCTAGTTGGTCCAATTCGTGCAGTTTGTCCAGTTCGTCTAGTTCAGTTGGTCCAGTTTGTCCAGTTCTTCCAGTTTGTCTAGTTCGTCCAGTTTGTTCAGATCGTCCAGATTTTCCAATTTGTTCAGTTTTTCCTCTTTGTCCATTTTTTCAATCTCGCCCACTTTTCTTCTTCGTATGACACCTACACATATCATACAAGCCAGGCAATGATGAGTAGCACCATTTCTTCAATGCATATCAAGATATTATTATCTAACATTGATGGGACCACTTTTCTTCTTTTCCCACTTTTCTTCATACTAACCATATACCTCCACCAAAAAGAGATGAGTCCACTGGCTCTGATACCAATTACTGACAGGAACGAATTATTTGATTGGAATCATCTCAAATTACATCTTCTTTTTCATTAATTCTTTTGCTTTAGCAGAATTTTTTCGGAATAATTCAGCTAACCGAGATTCCTCTGATGTCGGATATGGTGGAATCCTTTTACAACAAAAAGATTCACAAGAAGAATTAATAAGATTTAATTCAGGATTATGGAATGAAGCTCAAAAGAAATATTCAACTATCAAAAAGGAAGTTCTTGCCATAGTTATTTGTGTGACGAAATTCCAGCATGATTTATTAAACAAAGAATTTCTGATCAGAGTTGATGCTAAGGCTGCAAAAGAAATTCTGGAAAAAGATGTCAAAAATCTTGTCTCTAAGCAAATATTTGCTAGATGGCAAGCCATTTTATCAGTGTTTGAATTTAAAATTGAATTTATTAATGGAAATTCTAACTCTCTCCCTGACTTTCTTACTAGAGAATTTCTTCAGGGACGACAAAATGGCAAGTAGTTCTTCCCCGTTCATAAAGAAGAAAGGGTTTGAGAATTTGGCAGATCAAGAAGAAAGCCAAAAGGGTTTTATTCCAACAAAAGACCCAAGTCAATCAGAATTATATCTTTACACCGGTAACAGAATTCTTGTTACTTCAGATTGTCTTATGGAAGAAAGATCTGTAGAAGATAATGTTTATTTTCTCTTTGGAAAGGGGCTTCATTATTATTCCCCTGATAAAAAGAAAACCAGAGATTGGTATCTCAATATTTTGCATCAGACGAAAAGTGTCCTCATCTTCCACAACAAGAATGCAAATGGTATCATCACTTATTCAAAGTTCACTATTCTCAAAATCCTTACTGAGGAAGATTGGGATGGTCCCTTGTACATGACAAAATCAGTCAGACTATATAATTCGACTGAGTTCTATAATTATTGGGATTATATTGATGCCTGGAAATATGCTTTGATGTGGCAAAATCGTCAGTATAATCACTCCTGGTTCATCAGATTCAAAGAAGAAAGTCCTGATGTCACTCCTATTCATCGCAATTTTCCATCCTGGTTTCTCTTCACATGGTGGTCATATTATGGTGCTTCTCAGAAAATCCTTCCTGATAATTTTCGTTATTTGTTTATTAAGTTTTCTCAGGTTGAAGAAAAGGTTCCATGTGAAGCCATCAATATGCTTCGCTTCTTTGCTAAATTTCATATCCCTTATATTTTCCAATGGAAGTTTGAAGTAAAAAAGGACTTATATGATTCACCATCTCTTTATCAGACTTTTTATCAAAAGTGGTGGTCTAAAATTGAAAATGATACTTATGAGAGAATTCTGAATCAAATCTCTCCTCCTGTTAAAGAAGAAATTCCTCATCCTGAAGAAAAGCCTTTTGAGAATGAAACGCTCATGGCTGATCTATTAGCCAAAAAGATTGCCAAAGAAATTGCTCGAGAAAAATCTCCTGAACCGATGGATATGTCTGTTGACTCCGTCAATTTTGAAGAAAAGATCAAGCAAATTTTAGAAGAATATCTCCCACGGAAAAAAGTTGGTGATCATGATTGGGATAGTAACCATGATCCAGATGAAAATCTAGATGATGAAGTTGTGCCTCTTGAAGATCTCCATCCTCGTTGGGACCCTGACTCTCATGTTAATCCCGATGGCTCAGTTACAGAACATCTTCGTGGTGGAAAGTTTTGGTACTCTTCAGCAAAAAATAAAGGGAAAGAAAAAGAAGTCGAAAAGGAATCTCGGTTAGCTGAATTATTCCGAAAAAATTCTGCTAAAGCAAAAGAATTAATGAAAAAGAAGATGTAATTTGAGATGATTCCAATCAAATAATTCGTTCCTGTCAGCAATTGGTATCAGAGCCAGTGGACTCATCTCTTTTTGGTGGAGGTATATGGTTAGTATGAAGAAAAGTGGGAAAAGAAGAAAAGTGGTCCCATCAATGTTAGATAATAATATCTTGATATGCATTGAAGAAATGGTGCTACTCATCATTGCCTGGCTTGTATGATATGTGTAGGTGTCATACGAAGAAGAATTTTGGAATAGACACATAATGATGCTTGAGAAGAAAAGTTGCTAGCTATCATTGCTTGGAAGAAAAACAAAGGTTTGATTTGAAGAAAAGTTGTCATCTTGCCAACAGAGAATATATTTTGTTGGTAGGGGCTGCCTTTTAAGTTGCCACATGTAAATTAAGTTGGTAGGGGCTGCCTCTTGTGTTGACATTTGTAAATAAAGGTATTGGGTTTGTAAATGTTGTGGGAGTGCTTTATTGCCAAATGTCAAAAGTTGGTGAAGTTGTGGGGGTATGTTTATCTTATGCTTTCCATGTGGCATATAGATATTTCACCTTTTGTACCTTGCCCATCAACCTTTGAAAGATGTGTTTGGAAGTTTGTGTGGGGAACCATTCCTTTTTCTGTTGCTTTTGGTGTAAGTCCTCTCATGGTCGGATGAGAGGAGGGATCTTTTGTATGCTCCATCTATATAAGGAGCTGGGGGTTTCCTTTGGGGATCATCTCCAAAAAATTGTAAAAAAAAAAAAAAAACATAAGTGTGAGTGTGAGTGTGAGTTTGAAGTTGGAGTACTAGAACTTGAAGTCTAAGTGTGCTAGAGTCTGAAGTCTTGTACAAATCTCCTGTAAGTGATTAAGTTTTTACAAGTTTAATGTTATATGCTTGTTATTATCTAATCATGTTGTTTCTTTTGCTAGAACATGTCTATTCGTCTTACTCTGCTTAAAAGATACTATGATGATGTTCGGATATTAAGAAAAATTGAATTCTTGTTAGACAACATAAGAAGACATCTGCAAACCTGTACCCACAGAAATAATCCTCGCCATCGTGAGTTTGAAAGGAGAAGGATTGTTTTAAAGCGTTCTTATGCCATCTTCCAACTAGATAAATTCCGAACTAAATCAACACTACAAGCTATGGCCCTCTGAGATGCCACCTCGTTCTATTAGGAGAGAAGAACTATTGCGTGATCTAAGAAGACGTGAAAATCAGCTTAGGACATTAGAGAATGCTATCAGACAAATTGATGAAAATATAGCTGCAGGAGGATATCTTGTTATCCGTGTTCAAGCTATTAGACGATCTATGTTAGTACGCTTGTGTAATCAGGTAAGAGAATATTGTAATAGACTGAATGAAGAATTAGAATTATTATCTCGTATTTAAATTTGTGTTAAAAAAAAAAAAAAAAAAAAAAAAAAAAAAAAAAACGGGATTTAGATGAATTAAATCTATTATTCTGGATCTGAAGCTTTTTAGCCAAATTCTCTTTAGAGTTTTTATTTTCCTTCTTATTTACCACTTCTGTGCCTCGTTCATCTTTTTAAAAGAGTGTGTAGTCGCGTTGTAAGTCCCGCTTCAGGCCGTGATCAGGCGTTAAGGGCAGTAAATCGTTGACAGAACTCTTCTTGTTTCTAACGAGTTACAAAAGATGGAAAATTCTAAGGGAAAAACAAAACTTTTTAAGAATTGGTTTAAATCATTTCAGCATCCTTCTAATAGATCTTATTCGTCTTCTTCATCCTACCAGTCTGCTTTAACTAGTTTTACCCGTAATAGCTTACAAAAAGAAAATTCAGAAAAAAACAAAAAATTCAGAAGAAATGATATATGAAAATTTTGACCAAGCAATATCAAACTGGAAGTTGCCAACCTTGCCTGTAACAGAAATATATAGCAATGGCACATTTGAAGAGCAAAATGATTATCACATAAAAACTGTTGAAAAAACTGTTTCTCTCTCTGGAGGAAAACAGACAATCAAAGTTCTTGATAGAAGAATTATTGAACAAATCAGAATCAAATACAACTACCTGCACATAGGATTAATTCAGGTAGGAATCAAACCGTTGTTTCGATTAGGATTAAATGTTGCAGTTTGTGCTTATGTGCGAGATCAGAGACATGATGAATTTGATGATTCTCTTTATGCTATGATTGAATCAAGTCTCTGTCATGGACCTGTTTATTTTAATTGCTTTCCCAATATCACAATTGATGCTCATGATGAAGATATCCTTGATTCTGCAACTATTGGATTTCAAAGCAAAGGATTAAAAATGAGTCCAAGAAGTAAACCTTTTGCTATAGTTTATCGTGTGTTCTACAAATCCATGATATCTGTCTTTCCCATGATAGCCTATAGAGATAAGGTTGAGAAAGAGAAAACTACAGTTCTTATGGAAACAAACTTTAACAATAACGTGTTCATCCCAAAGGTCATCAGCTGGGAAGAAGTTGTTCTCCCAGGAAATTGGCAAATAGAAGATGTCACCCCAAGAGTAAATGAAATAACAGATGATTTGCAAAGTATAGTTAAATTACCAAATGGTAATGTTGAAGTCAATTTTAGGAGAAAAATGGAAAAAGCTAGGAGGAGTTTTGCCAGTTATACGGAAGGAAGAAAAAGCTTTAAATTAGAAGAAATAGATGATGACCAAAGGAGTAGTGAAAAGGAAGAAATGGATCAAAAAGTTTTTAGAAATAAAGAAAGTGGAATTGAACACCCTATCTATAAAAGATCCTCATCAGCAAAAACCTATAATCCAAGTGAAAGTGATTTTCTCCAAGGAGCCATAAGAATGGTGAGCATTCTAAAGCCAGAAGAAATACCTGTTAAAAAGTTTCAAATTGATAAACCATATCTTAGAGAAAATTTGAAAAATCATCCTTTAAAAGATTGGTTCTTTAAAAAGTTTAACACAGAAGAAAATGATAAGATGAGAGAATTATGGTATTCCCAAATGGAGGAAGAAGAAAGAAATATACCTTTCTTTGATTGGTTCATGGAATACTTCAAAAAAGGGAAAATCAAAGAAAAGGAAAATCAAAGCCCAGAACAGATAAGAGTTATAGGAAAAACAACAAGAACTTGGAAAGACACTGAAGGAAAAGAAGTAGATAAATCTCATCCACCTTGGAAGAAACTTGATATTTCTGTCCCTAATACGGACACCAAGAATTATGCCATGCCTGTAAAAAATGCATCCATTTATGAATCAAAACCAGACCCAAATGCTAAAGACATAAGTATAGGTATTGGAGATATAATTGAACAAAACAATTATACCAATCTATGTCTATTAACCATTGGAGAACAAACAGATCGAATAGAAAGAACAATCAAATTAAAATCTGAATTTAGTAAAGATAAAAAAGAAAAATTAGAAGAAAGCTCTGCCAATGCAGTTTATGTTCCCAGACAATTACCTAAAGGGATTACTCTGCAAGAAGGACCATTCATATTGACAGACGAAATGCAAAAAGAATTATCCAATAGGATGGAAAGCCTCAATATGGGAGGAAAAGGATTCAGTATCCTAAGGGTCTCTGCGTCTGAAGATATATTAATAAATCGCCTAAAGAAATGGAATCCTCAGGTAAAATTGCCAGAAACAAAGAATTATTATCCTAGACCAACCCCTGTTGATCTACAACTTGAAGAAGCTCCATACAGTTACACCTCAGAATTAACCTATTCAGGAAATTCTTTATATGAGTGGAATTTAGATGGATTAACAGAATATCAAATTGTCCAAATGGTTCACAGTATGTTAATATACTGTAATGCCTGTGAAGTCAGAGGAAATACTCCAAGAAATATCTTTCTGATGATAACCACCTCTTTCAATGGAATATTAAGAGGATGGTGGAATTATGGATTATCTGGAGCTCAAAGACTTGAAATAGAAAATGCTGTCAAAATGGATGAATTTGGAAGAATCCTTTATAGAGACAAAAACACTGGAAATTTAGTTGATCCAAATGTTAAGCTTGAAGCAGGTACTAGTCAAATCCCTGATAATTGGGAAACTCAATCTGATTGTGTTAGTGTCTTGCTTCTATGCATCCTCAATGAATTCACTGGAGGAATTGCTCTAATTAAGGAGAAAAATAGGCAACAATTACACCGTTTGAGATGTAGAAATTTAGGAGAATTTCGTTGGTACAGAGATCTATTCTTGTCAAAAGTTTACCAACTCAATGATTGTAATTCTGATATTTGGAAAGAAAGATTCATTTCAGGATTACCACCCTTATTTGCTGAAAATGTGCGTAATTCCTGAGAGAAGAAATGCATGGTACTATTAATTATAGTTTGCTGACTTTCGGAGGAATCATACAGAGAATTAACAAAGTTGGAATGAATCTTTGTACTGATTTAAAGATCAGTAAACAAGCTGAAAAAATGAGAAAATATTCTGGAGATAAAGAATTAGGAGATTTTTGTTTCCAGTTTGGTTTAGATCAAACGCCTGAATCAAAGCGAAAACCTTTGCGTCCTAGATTTACTCCTGATAGAAGAAACAAAATGGTAAAAAAGTATAAACCCGGAAGATATAAAAAAGGAAGGAAATCCAATGATCTCTTCCCATTCAAAAGAAAATCCAGAAAATATTTCAAAAAGAAATATATAAAAGAAAATGTTCCAACTTGTTATAATTGCGGGAAGAAGGGTCATTATGCAAGTAAATGTTTTAAAAAAGAAAATCCCTCTAAAAAGAAACTTAGAAAAATCAATACCAAAAATGATGATGAAAATACTGAAAAGGAACAAACTGATTCAAGTTCCTCAGAAGAAGAAGAAGAAGAATATGAATCTGATTCATCAACTGATACTGAAGAAGATAGTCCTCAGATTCAGCTCATCAAACAATTCCAATCATGTACATGTCATTCAGATGATGAAGAATCTGAAGGAGAATGGTCGATACCATCTGATGAAGATCTTGGTATCCACATTCGTGTCCTCACTGCCCCTCAAAAATTACTTTTAGAAATGATTGATAACATACCTGATCCAGAGAAAAAAGTTCAATTTTTAAATCAGATTTCAAAATTGGGGAGGAGAAGAAGGAGAAAGTTCACAACAAAAAATTTCCTTTGAAGAAGGAGAAAGTTCACAACAAAAAATTTCCTTTGAAGAAAATGAAAATGATAATAAAACACCATATCATCCAAAAAGGATAAAGGAGAAAGAAACATTTCATACACCAACCTATTCCATGATTGACCTCATGAATAGAGCAGAAAAAATTCATACTATAAATAAACCCTTAACTCTCTCAGATTTACAAAGAGAATTAAATGATCAAAAAAGAGAACTCCGTGAATTAAGGATTGAGTTAACCAAAAAACAAAATGAGCTTGATGAAAGGTTAACTTGGTTAGAAAGTGATGGTGCTATTGAAAAATATGATGAAGAAAAATTTGTCCAAAGAATTAAAGGAGAAATTAGCAAAATCTCTACTGGTGTAATTCCTACAAAATGTATTTACCAACAGTGGAGAGTTCAAGTAAAAATAAAAATTAAAAACTTCGAGAAGATTGTTAATGCCATAATTGACACTGGTGCTGACTTAAATGTTATCAGACTTGGAATCGTTCCTATTGAATTTACAAGTGAATCAAAACAGTTTGTGTCTGCGGCTAATGGAACGACCATTTCCATAGAAAGAAAAATTCCAAATGTTCATGTTTGCATGAAAGGAGTCTGTGTCACTTCACCCTTTATTATTTCAGAAGATATTGTTAATGATGTACTCCTTGGATCTCCATTTATTCTTCAAATCCAACCCTTTTCTGTAACAACAAAAGGAATTTCTACGAATATCAGAGGGATTGAAGTAAATCTTGATTTTATAGATAATCCTTGTGAGACGAAAATCCAAAGGATAAATCAGGTTATTGCCACAAGAGAAAATTACATAAATGGATTAAAAAATGAAATTAAATGTGTCCAAATGACAAAAGAATTGGAGAAAAAAGAATTTAAAACAAAATTAGAAGAATTCACCAAACAGATTGAAGAAGAATGCTGTTCTGAATTACCATCAGCCTTTTGGAATAGAAAAAGACACATAGTAGGATTACCATATGTAAAAGATTTTAATGAAAAGGATATTCCTACTAAAGCTCGTCCATCTCAAATGGATGCTGCCCATTTGAAGCTTTGCCAAGAAGAAATCAATGATCTTTTGAAGAAAGGATTAATTAGAAAAAGCAAATCCCCTTGGAGCTGTACGGCATTTTATGTTGAAAAGGCCGCTGAAATTGAAAGAGAGTTCCAAGATTGGTAATCAATTATAAACCTTTAAACAAAGTCTTACAATCTATTAGGTATCCTTTGCCTAATACTCAGGATTTGCTAAACAGATTAAACAATGCCAAAATATTTTCAAAATTTGATTTAAAATCAGGATTTTGGCAGATTCAGATAAAAGAAGAAGATAGATATAAAACTGCATTCACTGTTCCAATGGGGCATTATGAATGGAATGTTATGCCTTTTGGATTGAAAAATGCTCCATCTGAATTTCAGAATATTATGAATAATATCTTCTCGTCTTATACCCAGTTTGCCATTGTTTACATTGATGATATTCTTATCTTTTCAGAATCTGTGTTACAACATTGGAAACATTTGAATATCTTCAAAAGAGTCATAAAAGAAAATGGATTGGCTTTATCTAAAAGAAAGATGAATCTCTTTCAGCAGAAAATCAGGTTCTTAGGATTTGAAATCCAAGACAGAAAAATAACTCCGACTAATAGAGTTATTCAATTTGCTGATAAATTTCCAGACGAAATTAAGGATAAAAATATGCTACAAAGATTTCTTGGATGTCTAAATTATGTTGGATTTTTCTATCAGGATTTGGCAAAAGATAGAAAACTTCTCCAAGAAAGATTAAAGAAAAATCCTAAGGAGTGGTCTTTCCATCATACTAATGCAGTAAAGAAGATTAAGGAAAGAGTTAAAAATCTTCCTTGTAGATGTTTATCTGACCCAGAAGCTTTCAAAATAGTTCAAACTGATGCCTCTGATGTCGGATATGGTGGAATCCTTTTACAACAAAAAGATTCACAAGAAGAATTAATAAGATTTAATTCAGGATTATGGAATGAAGCTCAAAAGAAATATTCAACCATCAAAAAGGAAGTTCTTGCCATAGTTATTTGTGTGACGAAATTCCAGCATGATTTATTAAACAAAGAATTTCTGATCAGAGTTGATGCTAAGGCTGCAAAAGAAATTCTGGAAAAAGATGTCAAAAATCTTGTCTCTAAGCAAATATTTGCTAGATGGCAAGCCATTTTATCAGTGTTTGAATTTAAAATTGAATTTATTAATGGAAATTCTAACTCTCTCCCTGACTTTCTTACTAGAGAATTTCTTCAGGGACGACAAAATGGCAAGTAGTTCTTCCCCGTTCATAAAGAAGAAAGGGTTTGAGAATTTGGCAGATCAAGAAGAAAGCCAAAAGGGTTTTATTCCAACAAAAGACCCAAGTCAATCAGAATTATATCTTTACACCGGTAACAGAATTCTTGTTACTTCAGATTGTCTTATGGAAGAAAGATCTGTAGAAGATAATGTTTATTTTCTCTTTGGAAAGGGGCTTCATTATTATTCCCCTGATAAAAAGAAAACCAGAGATTGGTATCTCAATATTTTGCATCAGACGAAAAGTGTCCTCATCTTCCACAACAAGAATGCAAATGGTATCATCACTTATTCAAAGTTCACTATTCTCAAAATCCTTACTGAGGAAGATTGGGATGGTCCCTTGTACATGACAAAATCAGTCAGACTATATAATTCGACTGAGTTCTATAATTATTGGGATTATATTGATGCCTGGAAATATGCTTTGATGTGGCAAAATCGTCAGTATAATCACTCCTGGTTCATCAGATTCAAAGAAGAAAGTCCTGATGTCACTCCTATTCATCGCAATTTTCCATCCTGGTTTCTCTTTACATGGTGGTCATATTATGGTGCTTCTCAGAAAATCCTTCCTGATAATTTTCGTTATTTGTTTATTAAGTTTTCTCAGGTTGAAGAAAAGGTTCCATGTGAAGCCATCAATATGCTTCGCTTCTTTGCTAAATTTCATATCCCTTATATTTTCCAATGGAAGTTTGAAGTAAAAAAGGACTTATATGATTCACCATCTCTTTATCAGACTTTTTATCAAAAGTGGTGGTCTAAAATTGAAAATGATACTTATGAGAGAATTCTGAATCAAATCTCTCCTCCTGTTAAAGAAGAAATTCCTCATCCTGAAGAAAAGCCTTTTGAGAATGAAACGCTCATGGCTGATCTATTAGCCAAAAAGATTGCCAAAGAAATTGCTCGAGAAAAATCTCCTGAACCGATGGATATGTCTGTTGACTCCGTCAATTTTGAAGAAAAGATCAAGCAAATTTTAGAAGAATATCTCCCACGGAAAAAAGTTGGTGATCATGATTGGGATAGTAACCATGATCCAGATGAAAATCTAGATGATGAAGTTGTGCCTCTTGAAGATCTCCATCCTCGTTGGGACCCTGACTCTCATGTTAATCCCGATGGCTCAGTTACAGAACATCTTCGTGGTGGAAAGTTTTGGTACTCTTCAGCAAAAAATAAAGGGAAAGAAAAAGAAGTCGAAAAGGAATCTCGGTTAGCTGAATTATTCCGAAAAATTCTGCTAAAGCAAAAGAATTAATGAAAAAGAAGATGTAATTTGAGATGATTCCAATCAAATAATTCGTTCCTGTCAGCAATTGGTATCAGAGCCAGTGGACTCATCTCTTTTTGGTGGAGGTATATGGTTAGTATGAAGAAAAGTGGGAAAAGAAGAAAAGTGGTCCATCAATGTTAGATAATAATATCTTGATATGCATTGAAGAAATGGTGCTACTCATCATTGCCTGGCTTGTATGATATGTGTAGGTGTCATACGAAGAAGAATTTTGGAATAGACACATAATGATGCTTGAGAAGAAAAGTTGCTAGCTATCATTGCTTGGAAGAAAAACAAAGGTTTGATTTGAAGAAAAGTTGTCATCTTGCCAACAGAGAATATATTTTGTTGGTAGGGGCTGCCTTTTAAGTTGCCACATGTAAATTAAGTTGGTAGGGGCTGCCTCTTGTGTTGACATTTGTAAATAAAGGTATTGGGTTTGTAAATGTTGTGGGAGTGCTTTATTGCCAAATGTCAAAAGTTGGTGAAGTTGTGGGGGTATGTTTATCTTATGCTTTCCATGTGGCATATAGATATTTCACCTTTTGTACCTTGCCCATCAACCTTTGAAAGATGTGTTTGGAAGTTTGTGTGGGGAACCATTCCTTTTTCTGTTGCTTTTGGTGTAAGTCCTCTCATGGTCGGATGAGAGGAGGGATCTTTTGTATGCTCCATCTATATAAGGAGCTGGGGGTTTCCTTTGGGGATCATCTCCAAAAAATTGTAAAAAAAAAAAAAAACATAAGTGTGAGTGTGAGTGTGAGTTTGAAGTTGGAGTACTAGAACTTGAAGTCTAAGTGTGCTAGAGTCTGAAGTCTTGTACAAATCTCCTGTAAGTGATTAAGTTTTTACAAGTTTAATGTTATATGCTTGTTATTATCTAATCATGTTGTTTCTTTTGCTAGAACATGTCTATTCGTCTTACTCTGCTTAAAAGATACTATGATGATGTTCGGATATTAAGAAAAATTGAATTCTTGTTAGACAACATAAGAAGACATCTGCAAACCTGTACCCACAGAAATAATCCTCGCCATCGTGAGTTTGAAAGGAGAAGGATTGTTTTAAAGCGTTCTTATGCCATCTTCCAACTAGATAAATTCCGAACTAAATCAACACTACAAGCTATGGCCCTCTGAGATGCCACCTCGTTCTATTAGGAGAGAAGGACTATTGCGTGATCTAAGAAGACGTGAAAATCAGCTTAGGACATTAGAGAATGCTATCAGACAAATTGATGAAAATATAGCTGCAGGAGGATATCTTGTTATCCGTGTTCAAGCTATTAGACGATCTATGTTAGTACGCTTGTGTAATCAGGTAAGAGAATATTGTAATAGACTGAATGAAGAATTAGAATTATTATCTCGTATTTAAATTTGTGTTAAAAAAAAAAAAAAAAAAAAAAAAAAAAAAACGGGATTTAGATGAATTAAATCTATTATTCTGGATCTGAAGCTTTTTAGCCAAATTCTCTTTAGAGTTTTTATTTTCCTTCTTATTTACCACTTCTGTGCCTCGTTCATCTTTTTAAAAGAGTGTGTGGTCGCGTTGTAAGTCCCGCTTCAGGCCGTGATCAGGCGTTAAGGGCAGTAAATCGTTGACAGAACTCTTCTTGTTTCTAACGAGTTACAAAAGATGGAAAATTCTAAGGGAAAAACAAAACTTTTTAAGAATTGGTTTAAATCATTTCAGCATCCTTCTAATAGATCTTATTCGTCTTCTTCATCCTACCAGTCTGCTTTAACTAGTTTTACCCGTAATAGCTTACAAAAAGAAAATTCAGAAAAAACAAAAAATTCAGAAGAAATGATATATGAAAATTTTGACCAAGCAATATCAAACTGGAAGTTGCCAACCTTGCCTGTAACAGAAATATATAGCAATGGCACATTTGAAGAGCAAAATGATTATCACATAAAAACTGTTGAAAAAACTGTTTCTCTCTCTGGAGGAAAACAGACAATCAAAGTTCTTGATAGAAGAATTATTGAACAAATCAGAATCAAATACAACTACCTGCACATAGGATTAATTCAGGTAGGAATCAAACCGTTGTTTCGATTAGGATTAAATGTTGCAGTTTGTGCTTATGTGCGAGATCAGAGACATGATGAATTTGATGATTCTCTTTATGCTATGATTGAATCAAGTCTCTGTCATGGACCTGTTTATTTTAATTGCTTTCCCAATATCACAATTGATGCTCATGATGAAGATATCCTTGATTCTGCAACTATTGGATTTCAAAGCAAAGGATTAAAAATGAGTCCAAGAAGTAAAGCTTTTGCTATAGTTTATCGTGTGTTCTACAAATCCATGATATCTGTCTTTCCCATGATAGCCTATAGAGATAAGGTTGAGAAAGAGAAAACTACAGTTCTTATGGAAACAAACTTTAACAATAACGTGTTCATCCCAAAGGTCATCAGCTGGGAAGAAGTTGTTCTCCCAGGAAATTGGCAAATAGAAGATGTCACCCCAAGAGTAAATGAAATAACAGATGATTTGCAAAGTATAGTTAAATTACCAAATGGTAATGTTGAAGTCAATTTTAGGAGAAAAATGGAAAAAGCTAGGAGGAGTTTTGCCAGTTATACGGAAGGAAGAAAAAGCTTTAAATTAGAAGAAATAGATGATGACCAAAGGAGTAGTGAAAAGGAAGAAATGGATCAAAAAGTTTTTAGAAATAAAGAAAGTGGAATTGAACACCCTATCTATAAAAGATCCTCGTCAGCAAAAACCTATAATCCAAGTGAAAGTGATTTTCTCCAAGGAGCCATAAGAATGGTGAGCATTCTAAAGCCAGAAGAAATACCTGTTAAAAAGTTTCAAATTGATAAACCATATCTTAGAGAAAATTTGAAAAATCATCCTTTAAAAGATTGGTTCTTTAAAAAGTTTAACACAGAAGAAAAGGATAAGATGAGAGAATTATGGTATTCCCAAATGGAGGAAGAAGAAAGAAATATACCTTTCTTTGATTGGTTCATGGAATACTTCAAAAAAGGGAAAATCAAAGAAAAGGAAAATCAAAGCCCAGAACAGATAAGAGTTATAGGAAAAACAACAAGAACTTGGAAAGACACTGAAGGAAAAGAAGTAGATAAATCTCATCCACCTTGGAAGAAACTTGATATTTCTGTCCCTAATACGGACACCAAGAATTATGCCATGCCTGTAAAAAATGCATCCATTTATGAATCAAAACCAGACCCAAATGCTAAAGACATAAGTATAGGTATTGGAGATATAATTGAACAAAACAATTATACCAATCTATGTCTATTAACCATTGGAGAACAAACAGATCGAATAGAAAGAACAATCAAATTAAAATCTGAATTTAGTAAAGATAAAAAAGAAAAATTAGAAGAAAGCTCTGCCAATGCAGTTTATGTTCCCAGACAATTACCTAAAGGGATTACTCTGCAAGAAGGACCATTCATATTGACAGACGAAATGCAAAAAGAATTATCCAATAGGATGGAAAGCCTCAATATGGGAGGAAAAGGATTCAGTATCCTAAGGGTCTCTGCGTCTGAAGATATATTAATAAATCGCCTAAAGAAATGGAATCCTCAGGTAAAATTGCCAGAAACAAAGAATTATTATCCTAGACCAACCCCTGTTGATCTACAACTTGAAGAAGCTCCATACAGTTACACCTCAGAATTAACCTATTCAGGAAATTCTTTATATGAGTGGAATTTAGATGGATTAACAGAATATCAAATTGTCCAAATGGTTCACAGTATGTTAATATACTGTAATGCCTGTGAAGTCAGAGGAAATACTCCAAGAAATATCTTTCTGATGATAACCACCTCTTTCAATGGAATATTAAGAGGATGGTGGAATTATGGATTATCTGGAGCTCAAAGACTTGAAATAGAAAATGCTGTCAAAATGGATGAATTTGGAAGAATCCTTTATAGAGACAAAAACACTGGAAATTTAGTTGATCCAAATGTTAAGCTTGAAGCAGGTACTAGTCAAATCCCTGATAATTGGGAAACTCAATCTGATTGTGTTAGTGTCTTGCTTCTATGCATCCTCAATGAATTCACTGGAGGAATTGCTCTAATTAAGGAGAAAAATAGGCAACAATTACACCGTTTGAGATGTAGAAATTTAGGAGAATTTCGTTGGTACAGAGATGTATTCTTGTCAAAAGTTTACCAACTCAATGATTGTAATTCTGATATTTGGAAAGAAAGATTCATTTCAGGATTACCACCCTTATTTGCTGAAAATGTGCGTAATTCCCTGAGAGAAGAAATGCATGGTACTATTAATTATAGTTTGCTGACTTTCGGAGGAATCATACAGAGAATTAACAAAGTTGGAATGAATCTTTGTACTGATTTAAAGATCAGTAAACAAGCTGAAAAAATGAGAAAATATTCTGGAGATAAAGAATTAGGAGATTTTTGTTTCCAGTTTGGTTTAGATCAAACGCCTGAATCAAAGCGAAAACCTTTGCGTCCTAGATTTACTCCTGATAGAAGAAACAAAATGGTAAAAAAGTATAAACCCGGAAGATATAAAAAAGGAAGGAAATCCAATGATCTCTTCCCATTCAAAAGAAAATCCAGAAAATATTTCAAAAAGAAATATATAAAAGAAAATGTTCCAACTTGTTATAATTGCGGGAAGAAGGGTCATTATGCAAGTAAATGTTTTAAAAAAGAAAATCCCTCTAAAAAGAAACTTAGAAAAATCAATACCAAAAATGATGATGAAAATACTGAAAAGGAACAAACTGATTCAAGTTCCTCAGAAGAAGAAGAAGAAGAATATGAATCTGATTCATCAACTGATACTGAAGAAGATAGTCCTCAGATTCAGCTCATCAAACAATTCCAATCATGTACATGTCATTCAGATGATGAAGAATCTGAAGGAGAATGGTCGATACCATCTGATGAAGATCTTGGTATCCACATTCGTGTCCTCACTGCCCCTCAAAAATTACTTTTAGAAATGATTGATAACATACCTGATCCAGAGAAAAAAGTTCAATTTTTAAATCAGATTTCAAAATTGGGGGGAGGAGAAGAAGGAGAAAGTTCACAACAAAAAATTTCCTTTGAAGAAGGAGAAAGTTCACAACAAAAAATTTCCTTTGAAGAAAATGAAAATGATAATAAAACACCATATCATCCAAAAAGGATAAAGGAGAAAGAAACATTTCATACACCAACCTATTCCATGATTGACCTCATGAATAGAGCAGAAAAAATTCATACTATAAATAAACCCTTAACTCTCTCAGATTTACAAAGAGAATTAAATGATCAAAAAAGAGAACTCCGTGAATTAAGGATTGAGTTAACCAAAAAACAAAATGAGCTTGATGAAAGGTTAACTTGGTTAGAAAGTGATGGTGCTATTGAAAAATATGATGAAGAAAAATTTGTCCAAAGAATTAAAGGAGAAATTAGCAAAATCTCTACTGGTGTAATTCCTACAAAATGTATTTACCAACAGTGGAGAGTTCAAGTAAAAATAAAAATTAAAAACTTCGAGAAGATTGTTAATGCCATAATTGACACTGGTGCTGACTTAAATGTTATCAGACTTGGAATCGTTCCTATTGAATTTACAAGTGAATCAAAACAGTTTGTGTCTGCTGCTAATGGAACGACCATTTCCATAGAAAGAAAAATTCCAAATGTTCATGTTTGCATGAAAGGAGTCTGTGTCACTTCACCCTTTATTATTTCAGAAGATATTGTTAATGATGTACTCCTTGGATCTCCATTTATTCTTCAAATCCAACCTTTTTCTGTAACAACAAAAGGAATTTCTACGAATATCAGAGGGATTGAAGTAAATCTTGATTTTATAGATGATCCTTGTGAGACGAAAATCCAAAGGATAAATCAGGTTATTGCCACAAGAGAAAATTACATAAATGGATTAAAAAATGAAATTAAATGTGTCCAAATGACAAAAGAATTGGAGAAAAAAGAATTCAAAATAAAATTAGAAGAATTCACCAAACAGATTGAAGAAGAATGTTGTTCTGAATTACCATCAGCCTTTTGGAATAGAAAAAGACACATAGTAGGATTACCATATGTAAAAGATTTTAATGAAAAGGATATTCCTACTAAAGCTCGTCCATCTCAAATGGATGCTGCCCATTTGAAGCTTTGCCAAGAAGAAATCAATGATCTTTTGAAGAAAGGATTAATTAGAAAAAGCAAATCCCCTTGGAGCTGTACGGCATTTTATGTTGAAAAGGCCGCTGAAATTGAAAGAGGAGTTCCAAGATTGGTAATCAATTATAAACCTTTAAACAAAGTCTTACAATCTATTAGGTATCCTTTGCCTAATACTCAGGATTTGCTAAACAGATTAAACAATGCCAAAATATTTTCAAAATTTGATTTAAAATCAGGATTTTGGCAGATTCAGATAAAAGAAGAAGATAGATATAAAACTGCATTCACTGTTCCAATGGGGCATTATGAATGGAATGTTATGCCTTTTGGATTGAAAAATGCTCCATCTGAATTTCAGAATATTATGAATAATATCTTCTCGTCTTATACCCAGTTTGCCATTGTTTACATTGATGATATTCTTATCTTTTCAGAATCTGTGTTACAACATTGGAAACATTTGAATATCTTCAAAAGAGTCATAAAAGAAAATGGATTGGCTTTATCTAAAAGAAAGATGAATCTCTTTCAGCAGAAAATCAGGTTCTTAGGATTTGAAATCCAAGACAGAAAAATAACTCCGACTAATAGAGTTATTCAATTTGCTGATAAATTTCCAGACGAAATTAAGGATAAAAATATGCTACAAAGATTTCTTGGATGTCTAAATTATGTTGGATTTTTCTATCAGGATTTGGCAAAAGATAGAAAACTTCTCCAAGAAAGATTAAAGAAAAATCCTAAGGAGTGGTCTTTCCATCATACTAATGCAGTAAAGAAGATTAAGGAAAGAGTTAAAAATCTTCCTTGTAGATGTTTATCTGACCCAGAAGCTTTCAAAATAGTTCAAACTGATGCCTCTGATGTCGGATATGGTGGAATCCTTTTACAACAAAAAGATTCACAAGAAGAATTAATAAGATTTAATTCAGGATTATGGAATGAAGCTCAAAAGAAATATTCAACCATCAAAAAGGAAGTTCTTGCCATAGTTATTTGTGTGACGAAATTCCAGCATGATTTATTAAACAAAGAATTTCTGATCAGAGTTGATGCTAAGGCTGCAAAAGAAATTCTGGAAAAAAGATGTCAAAAATCTTGTCTCTAAGCAAATATTTGCTAGATGGCAAGCCATTTTATCATGTTTGAATTTAAATTGAATTTATTAATGGAAATTCTAACTCTCTCCCTGACTTTCTTACTAGAGAATTTCTTCAGGGACGACAAAATGGCAAGTAGTTCTTCCCCGTTCATAAAGAAGAAAGGGTTTGAGAATTTGGCAGATCAAGAAGAAAGCCAAAAGGGTTTTATTCCAACAAAAGACCCAAGTCAATCAGAATTATATCTTTACACCGGTAACAGAATTCTTGTTACTTCAGATTGTCTTATGGAAGAAAGATCTGTAGAAGATAATGTTTATTTTCTCTTTGGAAAGGGGCTTCATTATTATTCCCCTGATAAAAAGAAAACCAGAGATTGGTATCTCAATATTTTGCATCAGACGAAAAGTGTCCTCATCTTCCACAACAAGAATGCAAATGGTATCATCACTTATTCAAAGTTCACTATTCTCAAAATCCTTACTGAGGAAGATTGGGATGGTCCCTTGTACATGACAAAATCAGTCAGACTATATAATTCGACTGAGTTCTATAATTATTGGGATTATATTGATGCCTGGAAATATGCTTTGATGTGGCAAAATCGTCAGTATAATCACTCCTGGTTCATCAGATTCAAAGAAGAAAGTCCTGATGTCACTCCTATTCATCGCAATTTTCCATCCTGGTTCTCTTCACATGGTGGTCATATTATGGTGCTTCTCAGAAAATCCTTCCTGATAATTTTCGTTATTTGTTTATTAAGTTTTCTCAGGTTGAAGAAAAGGTTCCATGTGAAGCCATCAATATGCTTCGCTTCTTTGCTAAATTTCATATCCCTTATATTTTCCAATGGAAGTTTGAAGTAAAAAAGGACTTATATGATTCACCATCTCTTTATCAGACTTTTTATCAAAAGTGGTGGTCTAAAATTGAAAATGATACTTATGAGAGAATTCTGAATCAAATCTCTCCTGTTAAAGAAGAAATTCCTCATCCTGAAGAAAAGCCTTTTGAGAATGAAACGCTCATGGCTGATCTATTAGCCAAAAAGATTGCCAAAGAAATTGCTCGAGAAAAATCTCCTGAACCGATGGATATGTCTGTTGACTCCGTCAATTTTGAAGAAAAGATCAAGCAAATTTTAGAAGAATATCTCCCACGGAAAAAAGTTGGTGATCATGATTGGGATAGTAACCATGATCCAGATGAAAATCTTGATGATGAAGTTGTGCCTCTTGAAGATCTCCATCCTCGTTGGGACCCTGACTCTCATGTTAATCCCGATGGCTCAGTTACAGAACATCTTCGTGGTGGAAAGTTTTGGTACTCTTCAGCAAAAAATAAAGGGAAAGAAAAAGAAGTCGAAAAGGAATCTCGGTTAGCTGAATTATTCCGAAAAAATTCTGCTAAAGCAAAAGAATTAATGAAAAAGAAGATGTAATTTGAGATGATTCCAATCAAATAATTTACCAGTTTGTCTAGTTCTTCATGTTCGTCCATTATGTCCAATTCATGCAATTCCTCTAGTTGGTCCATTTTGTCCAGTTTGTCCAATTTGTTTAGTTTGTCCAAGTCTTCAAGTTTGTCCAGTACCTCCAATTTGCCCAGTTGGTCCAGTTTCTCGAGTTCATCCAGTTCGTTTAGTTTGTTATGTTCATCCAGTTTGTCCAGTTCGTCCCAGATTTTCCTATTCGTTCAATTTGTCCCGTTTGTCCAATTTTTCGAGCTCGCCAAGTATGTATGTCTCGTTAGTCAAATTGGTCCAATTCGTCCTAACGTCCATTATGTCCAATTCGTCCAATTCCTCTAGTTCATCCCATTCGTCCAGTTTGTCCAATTTGTTTAGTTTCTCCAGTTTGTCCAGTACGTCCAATTTGTCCAGTTCATCCAGTTTCACCAATTTGTCCGGCTGGTCCTGTTCATCCTGTTCTTCCTGTTCGTCCATTATGTCCAACTCGTCCAATTCATCTAGTTGGTCCAATTCGTCTAGTTTGTCAAGTTTGTCCAGCTTGTCAACTTCGTTAAGTTCTTCCAGTTTCTTCAGTTCGTCGAGTTTCTCCAATTCGTCCAGATTTTCCAATTCTTTCATTTTTCCTGTTGTCTAGTTTTCTCGAGCTCGCCTAGTATGTCTCGTTGGTCCAGTTCATCCTGTTCGTCCATTATGGCCAATTAGTCCAACTCCTCTACTTGGTCCAATTCGTCTAGATTGTTCAATTTGTTTAGTTTTTGCAGTTTGTCATGTTTGTCCAGTTTGTCCAGTTGGTCCAATTTCTAAAATTCGTCCAGTTTGTTTAGTTCCTCCAGTTCGTTTAGATTTTCTATTCATTCAGTTTGTCCTGCTTGTCCATTTTTTCCAGCTCGCCCAGTATGTCTCCGTTGTCCAGTTGGTCGAGTTCTTCCTGTTCGTCCATTTGTCCAAATGCATGCAATTCCTCTAGTTGGTCCAATTCGTGCAGTTTGTCCAGTTCGTCTAGTTCAGTTGGTCCAGTTTGTCCAGTTCTTCGAGTTTGTCTAGTTCGTCCAGTTTGTTCAGGTCGTCCAGATTTTCCAATTTGTTCAGTTTTTCCTGTTTGTCCACTTTTTCAAACTCGCCCACTATGCCTCTTTCGTCTAGTTGGACCAGTTTGTCTAGTTCTTCCTGTTCGTCCATTATGTCCAATTCATGCAATTCCTCTAGTTTGTCCAGTTTGTCCAATTTGTCCAATTTGTTTAGCTTGTCCAAGTCGGCAAGTTCGTCCAGTACCTCCAATTTGCCCAGTTGGTCCAGCATTTCGAGTTCATCCAGTTCGTTTAGTTTGTTATGTTCATCCAGTTTGTCCAGTTCGTCCAGATTTTCCTATTCGTTCAATTTGTCCCGTTTGTCCAGTTTTTCGAGCTCGCCAAGTATGTATGTCTTGTTAGTCAAATTGGTCCAATTCGTCCTGTACGTCCATTATGTCCAATTCGTCCAATTCCTCTAGTTCATCCCATTCGTCCAGTTTGTCCAATTTGTTTCGTTTCTCCAGTTTGTCCAGTACGTCCAATTTGTCCAGTTCATCCAGTTTCTCCAATTTGTCCTGCTGGTCCAGTTCATCCAGTTCTTCCTGTTTGTCCATTATGTCCAACTCGTCCAATTCATCTAGTTGGTCCAATTCGTCCAGTTTGTCCAGTTTGTCAAGTTTGTCCAGCTTGTCCAGTTCGTTAAGTTCTTCCAGTTTCTTCAGTTCGTCGAGTTTCTCCAATTCGTCCAGATTTTCCAATTCGTTCTTATGCTATTAGGAGAGAAGAATTATTGCGTGATCTAAGAAGACGTGAAAACCAGCTTAGAAGATTAGAAAATGCTATCAGACAAATTGATGAAAATATAACTGTAGGAGGATATCTTGTTATCCGTGTTCAAGCTATTAGAAGATCTATGTTAGTACGCTTGTGTAATCAGGTAAGAGAATATTGTAATAGACTGAATGAAGAATTAGAATTATTATCTCGTATTTAAATCTGAATTAAAAAAAAAAACGGGATTTAGATGAATTAAATCTATTATCCAGGATCTGAAGCTATTTAGCCAAAGTTGATCTACCCAATTCTCTTTAGAGTTTTTATTTTCCTTGTTATTCTCCACTTCTATGCCTCGTTCATCTTTTTAAAGAGTGTGGTCGTGTTGTAAGTCCCGCTTCAGGCCGTGATCAGGCGTTAAGGGTAGTAAATCGTTGACAGAACTCTTCTTGTTTCTAACGAGCTACAAAAATGGAAAATTCTAAGGGAAAAACAAAACTTTTTAAGAATTTGTTTAAATCATTCAGTATCCTTCTAATAGATCTAATTCGTCTTCTTCATCCTACCAATCTGCTTTAACCAGTTTTACCCGTAATAGTTTAGAAAAAGAAAATTCAGAAAAAAAAAAATTTCAGAAGAAATGATATATGAGAATTTTGATCAAGCAATATCTAACTGGAAGTTGCCAGCCTTGCCTGTAACAGAAATATATAGCAATGGCACATTTGAAGAACAAAATGATTACCACATAAAAACTGTTGAAAAAACTGTTTCTCTCTCTGGAGGAAAACAGACAATTAAAGTTCTTGATAGAAGAATTATTGAACAAATCAGAACCAAATACAACTACCTGCACATAGAATTAATTCAGGTAGGAATCAAATCACTGTTTCGATTAGGATTAAATGTTTCAGTGTGTGCTTATGTACGAGATCAGAGACATGATGAATTTGATGATTCTCTTTATGCTATGATTGAATCAAGTCTCTGTCATGGACCTGTTTATTTTAACTGCTTTCCGAATATCACAATTGATGCTCATGATGATGATATTCTTGATTGTGCAACTATTGGATTTCAAAGCAAAGGATTAAAAATGAGTCCAAGAAGTAAACCTTTTGCTATAGTTTATCGTGTGTTCTACAAATCCCATGATATCTGTCTTTCCCATGAGCCTATAGAGATAAGGTTGATAAAGAAAAAACTACAGTTCTCATGGAAACAAACTTTAACAATAACGTGTTCATCCCAAAAGTCATCAGTTGGGAAGAAGTTGTTCTCCCAGGAAATTGGCAAATAGAAGATGTCTCTCCAAGAGTAAATGAAATAACAGATGATTTACAAAGTATAGTCAAATTACCAAATGGTAATGTTGAAGTCAATTTTAGAGAAAAATGGAAAAAGCTAGGAGTAGTTTTGCAGGTTATACGGAAGGAAGAAAAAGTTTTAAATTAGAAGAAATAGATGATGACCAAAGGAGTAGTGAAAAGGAAGAAATGGATCAAAAAGTTTTTAGAAACAAGGAAAGTGGAATTGAACATCCTGTATATAAAAGATCCTCATCAGCAAAAATCTATAACCCAAATGAGAGTGATTTTTCTCCAAGGAACTATAAGAATGATTAGCATTCAAAAGACAGAAGAAATACCTATCAAAAAATTTGAAATTGATAAACCATATCTTAGAGAAAATTTGAAAAATCATCCTTTAAAAGAGTGGTTCTTTAAAAAGTTTAACACAGAAGAAAAAGATAAAATGAGAGAATTATGGTATTCCCAAATGGAGGAAGAAGAAAGAAATAGAATTTTCTTTGATTGGTTTATGGAATATTTTAGAAAAGGGAAAATCAAAGAAAAGGAAAATCAAAGCCCAGAACAGATAAGAGTTATAGGAAAAACAACAAGAACTTGGAAAGACACTGAAGGAAAGAAGTTGATAAATCTCACCCACCTTGGAAGAAACTTGATATTTCTGTCCCTAATACAGAAACCAATAATTATGCTATGCCTGTAAAAAATGCATCTATTTATGAATCAAAACCAGACCCAAATGCTAAAGACATAGGTATAGGTATTGGAGATATAATTGAACAAAACCATTACACCAATCTATGTCTATTAACCATTGGAGAACAAACAGATCGGATAGAAAGAACCATCAAATCAATACCCGAATCTAAAAAAGAAAAATTAGAAGAAAGCTCTGCCAATGCAATTTATGTTCCCAGACAATTACCTAAAGGGATTACTCTGCAAGAAGGACCATTCATAATGACAGACGAAATGCAAAAAGAATTATCCAATAGGATGAAAAGCCTCAATATGGGAGGAAAAGGATTCAATATCCTAAGGGTCTCTGCGTCAGAAGATTATTAATAAATCGCCTAAAGAAATGGAATCTCAGGTAAAATTGCCAGAAACAAAGAATTATTATCCTAGACCAACCCCTGTTGATCTACAACTCGAAGAAGCTCCATACAGTTACACCTCAGAATTAACCTATTCAGGAAATTCTTTATATGAGTGGCACTTGGATGGATTAACAGAATATCAAATTATCCAAATGGTTCACAATATGTTAATATACTGTAATGCCTGTGAAGTCAGAGGAAATACTCCAAGAAATATCTTTCTGATGATAACCACCTCTTTCAATGGAATATTGAGAGGATGGTGGAATTATGGATTAACTGGAGCTCAAAGACTTGAAATAAAAAATGCTGTCAAAATGGATGAATTTGGAAGAATCCTTTATAGAAACAAAACCATAGGAAATTTAGTTGATCCAAATATTAAGCTTGAAGCAGGTACTAGTCAAGTCCCTGATAATTGGGAAATTCAATCTGATTGTGTTAGTGTCTTGCTTCTATGCATCCTCAATGAATTCACTACAGGAATTGCTCTAATTAAGGAGAAAAATAGACAGCAATTACATCGCTTGAGATGTAGAAATTTAGGAGAATTCAATTGGTATAGAGATGTATTCTTATCAAAAGTTTACCAACTCAATGATTATAATTCTGATATTTGGAAAGAAAGATTTATTTCAGGATTACCACCCCTATTTACTGAAAAGGTGCGTAATTCCTTGAGAGAAGAAATGCATGGTATTATTAATTACAGTTTGCTGACTTTCGGAGGAATCGTACAAAGAATTAACAAAGTTGGCATGAATCTTTGTACTGATTTAAAGATCAATAAACAAGCTGAAAAAATGAGAAAATATTCTGGAGATAAAGAATTAGGAGATTTTTGTTTCCAGTTCGGTTTAGAACAAACACCTGAATCAAAGAGAAAACCTTCGCGTTCGAATTTACTCCGGATAGAAGAAATAAAATGGTAAGGAAATATAAACCCGGAAGATATAAAAAATAGAGAAAATCCGATGAGTTCAGTCCATTCAAAAGAAAATCTAGAAAATATTTCAAAAAGAAATACATAAAAGAAAATTTTCCAACTTGCTACACTTGCGGGAAAAAGGGTCATTATTCAAGTAAATGTTTTAAAAAAGAAAATCCTTCTAAGAAGAAACTTAGAAAGATCAATACCAAAAATGATGATGAAAATACTGAAAAAGAACAATCTGATTCAAGTTCCTCAGAAGAGGAAGAAGAATATGAATTTGATTCATCAACTGACATTGAAAAAAATAGACCTCAGATTCAACTCATCAAACAATTCCAATCATGTACATGCCATTCAGATGATGAAGAATCTGATTGAGAATGGTCAATACCATCTGATGAAGATCTTGGTATCCACATTCGTGTCCTCACTGCCCCTCAAAAATTACTTTTAGAAATGATTGATAACATACCTGATCCAGAGAAAAAAGTTCAATTTTTAAATCAGATTTCAAAATTGGTGGGAGGAGAAGAAGGAGAAAGTTCACAACAAAAAATTTCCTTTGAAGAAAATGAAAATGATAATAAAACACCATATTATCCAAAAAGGATAAAGGAGAGAAACATTTCATACACCAACCTATTCCATGATTGACCTCATGAATAGAGCAGAAAAAATTCATACTATAAATAAACCCTTAACTCTCTCAGACTTACAAAGAGAATTAAATGATCAGGAGAGAGAACTTCGAGAATTAAAGATAGAGTTAACCAGAAAACAAAATGAGCTTGATGAAAGGTTAACTTTGTTAGAAAATGATAGTGCTATTGAAAAATATGATGAAGAAAAATTTGTCCAAAGAATTAAAGGAGAATTTAGTAAAATCTCTACTGGTGTAATTCCTACAAAATGTATTTACCAATAGTGGAGAGTTCAGGTAAAGATAAAGATAAAAAACTTTGAGAAGATTGTCAATGCCATAATTGATACTGGTGTAGACTTAAATGTTATCAGGCTTGGAATCGTTCCTATTGAATTTACGAGTGAATCAAAACAGTTTGTTTCAGCTGCTAATGGAACGACCATTTCCATAGAAAGAAAATCCCAAATGTTCATGTTTGCTTGAAACGAGTCTGTGTTACTTCACCCTTTATTATTTCAGAAGATATTGTTAATGATGTACTCCTTGGATCTCCATTTATTCTTCAAATCCAACCTTTTTCTGTAACAACAAAAGGAATTTCTACAAATATCAAAGGGATTGAAGTAAATCTTGATTTTATAGATGATCCTTGTGAGACGAAAATCCAAAGGATAAATTAGGTTATTGCCACAAGAGAAAATTACATAAATGGATTAAAAAATGAAATTAAATGTGTCCAAATGACAAAAGAATTAGAGAAAAAAGAATTTAAAACAAAATTAGAAGAATTCACCAAACAGATTGAAGAAGAATGATGTTCTGAATTTACCATGAGCCTTTTGGAATAGAAAAAGACACATAGTAGGATTACGATATGTAAAAGATTTTAATGAAAAGGATATTCCTACTAAAGCTCGTCCATCTCAAATGGATGCTGCTCATCTAAAACTTTGCCAAGAAGAAATCAATGATCTTCTGAAGAAAGGATTAATAAGAAAAAGCAAATCCCCTTGGAGCTGTACAACATTTATATTGAAAAAGGCGCTGAAATAGAAAGAGGAGTTCCAAGATTGGTAATCAATTATAAACCTTCAAACAAAGTCTTACAATCTATTAGGTATCCTTTACCTAATACTCAGGATTTGCTAAACAGATTAAACAATGCCAAAATATTTTCAAAATTTGATTTAAAATCAGGATTTTGGCAGATTCAGATAAAAGAAGAAGATAGATATAAAACTGCATTCACTGTTCCAATGGGGCATTATGAATGGAATGTTATGCCTTTTGGATTGAAAAATGCTCCGTCTGAATTTCAGAATATTATGAATAATATATTCTCGTCTTATACCCAGTTTGCCATTGTTTACATTGATGATATTCTTATCTTTTCAGAATCTGTGATACAACATTGGAAACATTTGAGTATTTTCAAAAGAGTTGTAAAAGAAAATGGATTGGCTTTATCCAAAAGAAAAATGAATCTTTTTCAGCAGAAAATCAGATTCTTAGGATTTGAGATCAAAGACAGAAAAATAACTCTAACCAATAGAGTTATTCAATTTGCTGATAAATTTCCAGATGAAATTAAGTATAAAAATATGCTACAAAGATTTCTTGGATGTCTAAATTATGTTGGATTTTTTTATCAAGATTTGGCAAAAGATAGAAAGCTTCTCCAGGAAAGATTAAAGAAAAATCCTAAGGAGTGGTCTATCCATCATACTAATGCAGTAAAAAAGATTAAAGAAAGAGTTAAAAAATCTTCCGTGTAGATGTTTATCTGACCCAGAAGCTTTCAAAATAGTTCAAACTGATGCCTCTGATGTCGGATATGGTGGAATCCTTTTACAACAAAAAGATTCACAAGAAGAATTAATAAGATTTAATTCAGGAAAATGAAATGAAGCTCAAAAGAAATATTCAACCATCAAAAAGGAAGTTCTTGCCATAGTTATTTGTGTGACAAAATTCCAACATGATTTATTAAACAAAGAATTTCTGATCAGAGTTGATGCTAAAGTAGCAAAAGAAATTCTGGAAAAAGATGTCAAAAATCTTGTCTCTAAGCAAATATTTGCTAGATGGCAAGCCATTTTATGAGTGTTTGAATTTAAAATTGAATTTATTAATGGAAATGCTAACTCTCTCCATGACTTTCTTACTAGAGAATTTCTTCAGGGACGACAAAATGGCAAGTAGTTCTTCCCCGTTCATGAAGAAAAAAGGAATGAGAAATTGGCAGATCAAGAAGAAAGCCAAAAGGGTTTTACTCCAACAAAAGACCCAAGCCAATCAGAATTATATCTTTACACTGGTAACAGAATTCTTGTTACTTCAGATTGTCTTATGGAAGAAAGATCTGTACAAGATAATGTTTATTTTCTATTTGGGAAGGGGTTTCATTATTATTCCCCTGATAAAAGGAAAACCAGAGATTGGTATCTCAATATTTTACATCAGACGAAAATTGTCCTCATCTTCCACAACAAGAATGCAAATGGTATCATCACTTACTCAAAGTTCACTATTCTCAAAATCCTTACTGAGGAAGATTGGGATGGTCCCTTGTACATGACAATATCAGTCCGATTATTCAATTCGACTGAGTTCTTTAATTATTGGGATTATATTGATGCCTGGAAATTTGCTTTCATGTGGCAAAATCGCCAGTATAATCATTCCTGGTTCATCAGATTCAAAGAAGAAAGTCATGATGTCATGCCTATCCACCGCAGTGTTCCTTCATGGTTTCTCTTTACCTGGTGGTCATATTTTGGTGCTTCTCAAAAAATCCTTCCTGATAATTTTCGTTATTTATTTATTAAGTTCTATGAAGTAGAAGAAAAAGTTCCCTGTGAAGCATTTAATGTTCTTCGCTTCTTTGCAAAGTTCCATATTCCATATATTTTCTAGTGGAAGTTTGAAGTAAAAAAGAACTTTTTCGATCTCCCGTCTTTGTATCGGACTTTTTACCAAAAATGGTGGTCAAAAATTGAAAATTATACTTATGAGAGAATTCTGAATCAAATCTCTCCTCCTGTTAAAGAAAAAATTCCTCTTCCTGAAGAAAAACCTTTTGAGAATGAAATGCTCATGGCTGATCTATTGGCCAAAAAGATTGCCTAAGAAATTGCTCGAGAAAAATCTCCTGAGCCAATGGACATGTCTGTTGACTCCGTCAATTTTGAAGAAAAGATCAAGCAAATTTTAGAAGAATATCATTCAAAGAAAAAAGTTGGTGATCATGATTGGGATAGTAATCATGATCCAGAAGAAAATTTTGATGATGAAGTTGTGCCCCTTGAAGATCTCCATCCTCGTTGGGACCCTGACTCTCATGTTAATCCCGATGGATCAGTTACAAAATATCTTCGTGGTGAAAATTTTTGGTATTCTTCAGCAAAAGACAAAGGAAAAGAAAAAGAAGTCGAAAAAGAATCTCGGTTAGCTGAATTATTCCGTAAAAATTCTGCTAAAGCAAAAGAGCTGATGAAAAGAAGATTTGAAGTGTTGTGAAGAGTTGAGATGATTCCTGTCAAAAATACGATCCCTACTGTCTTCGTCTTTTTGACAGGAATCATCTCAACTCTTCACAAACTTCAAATCTTCTTTTTCATCAGCTCTTTTGCTTTAGCAGAATTTTTACGGAATAATTCAGCTAACCGAGATTCTCTTTCGACTTCTTCTTCTTTTCCTTTGTCTTTTACTGAAGAATTCCAAAACTTTCCACCACGAAGATAATCTGTAACTGAACCCTCAGGATTAACATGAGAGTCAGGGTCCCATCGAGGATGGAGATCTTCAAGAGGCACAACTTCATCATCAAGATTTTCTTCTGGATCATGATTACTATCCCAATTATGATCACCAATTTTTTTCTTTGTGAGATATTCTTCTAAAATTTGCTTGATCTTTTCTTCAAAATTGACGGAGTCAACAGACATATCCATCGGCTCAGGAGATTTTTCTCGAGCAATTTCTTTGGCAATCTTTTTGGCTAATAGATCAGCCATGAACATTTCATTCTCAAAAGGCTTTTCTTCAGGAAGAGGAATTTCTTTTTTAACAGGAGGAGAGATTTGATTCAGAATTCTCTCATAAGTATCATTTTCAATCTTAGACCACCACTTTTGATAAAAAGTTTGATAAAGAGATGGTAAATCATATAAGTCCTTTTTTACTTCAAACTTCCATTGGAAAATATAAGTAATATGAAATTTAGCAAAGAAACGAATCATATTGATGACTTCACATGGAACCTTTTCTTCAACCTGAAAGAACTTAATAAACAAATAACGAAAATTATCAGGAAGGATTTTTGAGAAGCACCATAATATGACCACCAGGTGAAGAGAAACCAAGATGGAAAATTACGATGAATAGGAGTGACATCAGGACTTTCTTCTTTGAATCTGATGAACCAGGAGTGATTATACTGGCGATTTTGCCAGATCAAAGCATATTTCCAGGCATCAATATAGTCCCAATAATTAAAGAATTCAGTCGAATTGAATAATCGGACTGATTTTGTCATGTACAAGGGACCATCCCAATCTTCCTCAGTAAGGATTTTGAGAATAGTGAACTTTGAGTAAGTGATGATACCATTTGCATTCTTATTGTGGAAGATGAGGACACTTTTCGTCTGATGTAAAATATTGAGATACCAATCTCTGGTTTTCCTTTTATCAGGGGAATAATAATGAAACCCCTTTCCAAAGAGAAGATAAACATTATCTTCTACAGATCTTTCTTCCATAAGACAATCTGAAGTAACAAGAATTCTATTACCAATGTAAAGATATAATTCTGATTGGCTTGGGTCTTTTGTTGGAGTAAAACCCTTTTGGCTTTCTTCTTGATCTACCAATTTCTCATTCCCTTTTTTTCTTCATGAATGGGGAAGAACTACTTGCCATTTTGTCGTCCCTGAAGAAATTCTCTAGTAAGAAAGTCAGGGAGAGAGTTAGCATTTCCATTAATAAATTCAATTTTAAATTCAAACACTGATAAAATGGCTTGCCATCTAGCAAATATTTGCTTTGAGACAAGATTTTTGACATCTTTTTCCAGAATTTCTTTTGCTGCTTTAGCATCAACTCTGATCAGAAATTCTTTGTTTAATAAATTATGTTGGAATTTCGTCACACAAATAACTATGGCAAGAACTTCCTTTTTGATGGTTGAATATTTCTTTTGAGCTTCATTCCATTATCCTGAATTAAATCTTATTAATTCTTCTTGTGAATCTTTTTGTTGTAAAAGGATTCCACCATATCCGACATCAGAGGCATCAGTTTGAACTATTTTGAAAGTTTCTGGGTCAGATAAACATCTACACGGAAGATTTTTAACTCTTTCTTTAATCTTCTTTACTGCATTAGTATGATGGATAGACCACTCCTTAGGATTTTTCTTTAATCTTTCCTGGAGAAGCTTTCTATCTTTTGCCAAATCTTGATCGAAAAATCCAAAGTAATTTAGACATCCAAGAAATCTTTGTAGCATATTTTTATCCTTAATTTCATCTGGAAATTTATCAGCAAATTGAATAACTCTATTGGTTGGAGTTATTTTTCTGTCTTTGATCTCAAATCCTAAGAATCTGATTTTCTGCTGAAAAAGATTCATTTTTCTTTTGGATAAAGCCAATCCATTTTCTTTTACAACTCTTTTGAAAATAATCAAATGTTTCCAATGTTGTAACACAGATTTTGAAAAGATAAGAATATCATCAATGTAAACAATGGCAAACTAAGTATAAGACGAGAAGATATTATTCATAATATTTTGAAATTCAGACGGAGCATTTTTCAATCCAAAAGGCATAACATTCCATTCATAATGCCCAATTGGAACAGTGAATGCAGTTTTATATATATCTTCATTTTTTATCTGAATCTGCCAAAATCCTGATTTTAAATCAAATTTTGAGAATATTTTGGCATTGTTTAATCTTTTTAGCAAATCCTGAGTATTAGGCAAAGGATACCTAATAGATTGAAGCACTTTGTTTAAAGGTTTATAATTGATTACCAATCTTGGAACTCCTCTTTCGATTTCAGCGGTTTTTTTCAACATAAAATGCCCTACAGCTCCAAGGGGATTTGCTTCCTAATTAATCCTTTCTTCAGAAGATCATTGATTTTCTTCTTGGCAAAGTTTCAAATGAACAGCATCCATTTGAGATGGACGAGGTTTAGTAGGAATATCCTTTTCATTAAAATCCTTTACATATGGTAATCCTACTATGTGTCTTTTTCTATTCCAAAAGGCTGATGGTAATTCAGAACAGCATTCTTCTTTAATCTGTTTGGTGAATTCTTCTAATTTTGTTTTAAATTCTTATTTCTCTAATTCTTTTGTCATTTGGACACATTTAATTTCATTTTTTAATCCATTTATGTAATTTTCTCTTGTGGCAATAACCTGATTTATCCTTTGGATTTTCGTCTCACAAGGATCATCTATAAAATCAAGATTTACTTCAATCCCTTTGATATTTGTAGAAATTCCTTTTGTTGTTACAGAAAAAGGTTGGATTTGAAGAATAAATGGAGATCCGAGGAGTACATCATTAACAATATCTTCTGAAATAATAAAGGGTGAAGAACACAGACTCCTTTCATGCAAACATGAACATTTGGGATTTTTCCTTTTATGGAAATGGTCGTTCCATTAGCAGCTGAAACAAATTGTTTTGATTCACTCGTAAATTCAATAGGAACGATTCCAAGTCTGATAACATTTAAGTCAGCACCAGTGTCAATTATGGCATCAACAATTCTCGAAGTTTTTTATTTTGTTTTTACCTGAACTCTCCGCTGTTGGTAAATACATTTTGTAGGAATTACACCAGTAGAGATTTTGCTAATTTCTCCTTTAATTCTTTGGACAAATTTTTCTTCATCATATTTTTCAATAGCACCATCATTTTCTAACCAAGTTAACCTTTCATCAAGCTCATTTTGATTTTTGGTTAACTCAATTCTTAATTCACGGAGTTCTCTCTTCTGATCATTTAATTCTCTTTGTAAATCTGAGAGAGTTAAGGGTTTATTTATAGTATGAATTTTTTCTGCTCTATTCATAAGGTCAATCATGGAATAGGTTGGTGTGTGAAATGTTTCTTTCTCCTTTATCCTTTTTGGATAATATGGTGTTTTATTATCATTTTCATTTTCTTCAAAGGAAATTTTTTGTTGTGAACTTTCTCCTTCTTCTCCTCCCCCCAATTTTGAAATCTGATTTAAAAATTGAACTTTTTTCTCTGGATCAGGGATGTTATCAACCATTTCTAAAATTAATTTTTGAAGGGCAGTGAGGACACGAATGTGGATACCAAGATCTTCATCAGCTGGAATCGACCATTCTCCATCAGATTCTTCATCATCTGAATGGCATGTACATGATTGGAATTGTTTGATGAGCTGAATCTGAGGACTATCTTCTTCAATGTCAGATGAATCAGATTCATATTCTTCCTCTGAAGAAGAACTTGAATCAGTTTGTTCCTGTTCAGTATTTTCATCATCAATTTTGGTATTGATTTTTCTAAGTTTCTTCTTAGAAGGATTTTCTTTTTTAAAACGTTTACTTGAATAATGACCCTTTTTCCCACAAGTGTAGCAAGTTGGAACATTTTCTTTTATGTATTTCTTTTTGAAATATTTTCTAGATTTTCTTTTGAATGGACTGAACTCATCGGATTTTCTCTATTTATTATATCTTCTGGGTTTATATTTCCTTATCATTTTGTTTCTTCTATCCGGAGTAAATCTAGAACGCGAAAGTTTTCTCTTTGATTCAGCTGTTTGTTCTAAACCAAACTGGAAACAAAAATCTCCTAATTCTTTATGTCTAGAATATTTTCTCATTTTTTCAGCTTGTTTACTGATCTTCAAATCAGCACAAAGATTCATGCCAACTTTGTTAATTCTTTGTATAATTCCTCCGAAAGTCAGCAAACTATAATTAATAGTACCATGATCATTCTTTAGGGGAATTACGTACCCTTTCAGCAAATAGGGGTGGTAATCCTGAAATAAATCTTTCTTCCAAATATCAGAATTACAATCATTGAGTTGGTAACTTTTGATAAACATCTCTATAAACAATGGAATTCTCCTAAATTTCACATCTCAAGCTCTGTTGTCTATTTTTCTCCTTAATTAGAGCAATTCCTCCATGAATTCATTGAGGATGCATAGAAGAAAGACACAAACACAATCAGATTGAGTTTCCCAATTATCAGGGAAGTTGACATAGCTTCATTAATATTTGGATCAACTAAATTTCCTGTGGTTTGTTTCTATAAAGGATTCTTCCAATTCATCCATTTTGACAGCACACACCAACCTATTCCATGATTGACCTTATGAATAGAGCAAAAAAATTCATATTATAAATAAACCCTTAACTCTCTCAGATTTACAAAGAGAATTAAATGATCAGAAGAGAGAACTCCGTGAATTAAGGATTGTGTTAACCAAAAAACAAAATGAGCTTGATGAAAGGTTAACTTGGTTAGAAAATGATGGTGCTATTGAAAAATATGATGAAGAAAAATTAGTCCAAAGAATTAAAGGAAAATTAGCAAAATCTCTACTGTGTAATTCCTACAAAATTATTTACCAATAGGAGAGTTCAGGTAAAAATAAAGATAAAAAACTTCGAGAAGATTGTTGATGCCATAATAGACAATGGTGCGACTTAAATGTTATCAACTTGCAATCGTTCCTATTGAATTTACGAGTGAATCAAAACAATTTGTTTCAGCTGCTAATGGAACGACCATTTCCATAGAAAAAAAATCCCAAATGTTCATGTTTGCATGAAGGACGTGTTCCATTAGCAGCTGAAACAAGCTGTTTTGATTCACTCGTAAATTCAATAGGAACGATTCCAAGCCTGATAACATTTAAGTCTGCACCAGTATCAATTATGGCATTGACAATCTTCTCAAAGTTTTTATCTTTATCTTTACCTGAACTCTCCACTGTTGGTAAATACATTTTTATAGGAATTACACCAGTAGAGTTTGCTAATTTCTCATTTAATTTTTTGGACAAATGTTTCTTCATCATATTTTTCAATAGCACCATCATTTTCTAACAAAGTTAACCTTTCATCAAGCTCATTTTGTTTTTTGGTTAACTCTATCTTTAATTCTCGAAGTTACTCTCTTCTGATCATTTAATTCTCTTTTTAAGTCTGAGAGAGAGTTAAGGTTTATTTATATATAATTTATACCTATGTATTTAGCATGTGGGTCTGGTTTTGATTCATAAATAGATGCATTTTTTACAGCATAGCATAATTCTTGGTTTCTCTATTAGGGACAGAAATATCAAGTTTCTTCCAAGGTGGGTGAGATTTATCAACTTCTTTTCTTTCAGTGTCTTTCCAAGTTCTTGTTGTTTTTCCTATAACTCTATCTGTTCTGGCTTTGATTTTCCTTTCTAAAATATTCCATAAACCAATCAAAGAAAGGTATATTTCTTTCTTTTCCTCCATTTGGGAATACCATAATTCCTCTCATTTATCTTTTTCTTCTGTGTTAAACTTTTTAAAGAACCAATCTTTTAAAGATTTTTCAAATTTTCTCTAAGATATGGTTTATCAATTTCAATTTTTTGACAAGTATTTCTTCTGATTTTGAATGCTAATCATTCTTATAGCTCCTTGAGAAAATCACTCTCACTTGGGTTATAGGTTTTTGTTGATGAGATCTTTTATAACTGGATGTTCAATTTCACTTTCCTTGTTTCTAAAAACATTTTGATCCATTTCTTCCTTTTCACTACTCCTTTGGTCATCATCTATTTCTTCAAATTTAAAACTTTTTCTTCCTTCCGTATAACTGCAAAACTTCTCTTAGCTTTTTCCATTTTTCTCCTAAAATTGACTTCAACATTACCATTTGGTCCAGTTCTTCCTGTTCGTCCATTTTGTCCAATGCATGCAATTCCTCTAGTTGTCCAATACGTGCAGTTTGTCCAGTTCGTCTAGTTTGTTCAGTTCGTCCAGTTTGTCCAGTTCTTCCAGTTTGTCTAGTTCGTCCAGTTTGTTCAGGTCGTCCAGATTTTCCAATTTGTTCAGTTTTTTCCTGTCTATCCATTTTTTCAATCTCGCCCACTATGTCTCTTTTCGTCTAGTTGGTCCAGTTTGTCTAGTTCTTCCTGTTCGTCCATTATATCCAATTCATGCAATTCCTATAGTTGGTCCATTTTGTCCAGTTTGCCCAATTTGATTAGTTTGTCCAAGTCGTCAAGTTTGTCCAGTACCTCCAATTTGCCCAGTTGGTCCAGTTTTTCGAGTTCATCCAGTTCGTTTAGTTTGTTATGTTCATCCAGTTTGTCCAGTTCGTCCAGATTTTCCTATTTGTTCAATTGTCCCGTTGTCCAATTTTTCGAGCTCGCCAAGTATGTATGTCTCGTTAGTCAAATTGGTCCAATTCGTCTTGTACGTCCATTATGTCCAATTCGTCCAATTCCTCTAGTTCATCCCATTCGTCCAGTTTGTCCAATTTGTTTAGTTTCTCCCAGTTTGTCCAGTACGTCCAATTTGTCCAGTTCATCCATTTTCCAATTTGTCCGCTGGTCCAGTTCATCCAGTTCTTCCTGTTCGTCCATTATGTCCAACTCGTCCAATTCATCCTGTTCGTCCATTATGGCCAATTAGTCCAACTCCTCTACTTGATCCAATTCGTCTAGATTGTCCAATTTGTTTAGTTTTTGCAGTTCGTCATGTTTGTCCAGTTTCCAGTCCAATTTCTAAAATTCGTCCAGTTTGTTTAGTTGGTCCAGTTCGTCCAGATTTTCTATTCATTCATTTGTCCTGCTTGTCCATTTTTCCCAGCTCGCCCAGTATGTCCTTTGTCTAGTTGGTCCAGTTCTTCCTGTTCGTCCATTTTGTCCAATGCCTGCAATTCCTCTAGTTGGTCCAATTCGTGCAGTTTGTCCAGTTCGTCTAGTTTTGTTCAATTCGTCCAGTTTGTCCAGTTCTTCCAGTTTGTCTAGTTCGTCTATTTTTTGTTCAGGTTGTCCAGATTTTCCAATTTGTTCAGTTTTTCCTGTCTGTCCATTTTTTCAATCTCGCCCACTATGTCTCTTTCGTCTAGTTGGTTCAGTTTTGTCTATTCTTCCTGTTCGTCCATTATGTCTAGTTCATGCAATTCCTCTAGTTGGTCCATTTTGTCCAGTTTGTCCAATTTTTTTAGTTTGTCCAAGTCGTCAAGTTTGTCCAATACCTCCAATTTGCCCAGTTGGTCCAGTTTTTCAAGTTCATCCAGTTCGTTTAGTTTGTCATGTTCATCCAGTTTTCCAGTTTCGTCCAGATTTCCTATTCGTTCAATTTGTCCCGTTTTTCGAGTTCGCCAAGTATGTATGTCTCGTTAGTCAAATTAGTCCAATTCGTCCTGTACGTCCATTATGTCCAATTCGTCCAATTCCTCTAGTTCATCCCATTCGTCCAGTTTGTCCAATTTGTTTAGTTTCTCCAGTTTGTCCAGTACGTCCAATTTGTCCAGTTCATCCATTTCTCCAATTTGTCCCTGTCCAGTTCATCCAGTTCTTCCTGTTCGTCCATTATGTCCAACTCGTCCAATTCATCTAGTTGGTCCAATTCGTCCAGTTTATCCAGTTTGTCAAGTTTGTCCAGCTTGTCCAGTTCGTTAAGTTCTTCCAGTTTCTTCAGTTCGTAGAGTTTCTCCAATTCATCCAGATTTTCCAATTCGTTCATTTTTCCTGTTTGTCTAGTTTCTCGAGCTCGCCTAGTATGTCTCGTTGGTCCAGTTCATCCTGTTCATCCATTATGGCCAATTAGTCCAACTCCTCTACTTGGTCCAATTCGTCTAGATTGTCCAATTTGTTTAGTTTTTGCAGTTTGTCATGTTTGTCCAGTTTGTCCAGTTGGTCCAATTTCTAAAATTCGTCCAGTTTGTTTAGTTCTTCCAGTTCGTCAAGATTTTCTGCCAGGAACGAATTATTGATAGGAATCATCTCTTTTACATCTTCTTTTTCATTTTGCTTTAAACCAAATTCTTCCGGAATAATTCAGCTAACCGAGATTCCTTTTCGACTTCTTTTTCTTTCCCTTTATTTTTTGCTGAAGAGTACCAAAACTTTCCACCACGAAGATATTCTGTAACTGAGCCATCGGGATTAACATGAGAGTCAGGGTCCCAACGAGGATGGAGATCTTCAAGAGGTACAACTTAATCATCAAGATTTTCATCTGGATCATGGTTACTATCCCAATCATGATCACCAACTTTTTTCCGTGGGAGATATTCTTCTAAAATTTGCTTGATCTTTTCTTCCAAATTGACGGAGTCAACAGACATATCCATCCGTTCAGGAGATTTTTCTCGAGCAATTTCTTTGGCAATCTTTTTGGCTAATAGATCAGCCATGAGCGTTTCATTCTCAAAAGGCTTTTCTTCAGGAAGAGGAATTTCTTCTTTAACAGGAGGAGAGATTTGATTCAGAATTCTCTCATAAGTATTATTTTCAATTTTAGACCACCACTTTTGATAAAAAGTCTGATAAAGAGATGGTAAATCATATAAGTCCTTTTTTACTTCAAACTTCCATTGGAATATATAAGGGATATGAAATTTAGCAAAGAAGCGAAGCATATTGATGGCTTCACATGGAACCTTTTCTTCAACCTGAGAGAACTTAATAAACAAATAACGAAAATTATTAGGAAGGATTTTCTGAGAAGCACCATAATATGACCACCATGTGAAGAGAAACCAGGATGGAAAATTGCGATGAATAGGAGTGACATCAGGACTTTCTTCTTTAAATCTGATGAACCAGGAGTGATTATACTGGCGATTTTGCCACATCAAAGCAAATTTCCAGGCATCAATATAGTCCCAATAATTATAGAACTCAGTCGAATTTTATAATTTGACTGATTTTGTCATGTACAATGGACCATCCCAATCTTCCTCAGTAAGGATTTTGAGAATAGTGAACTTTGAATAAGTGATGATACCATTTGCATTCTTGTTGTGGAAGATGAGGACACTTTTCGTCTGATGCAAAATATTGAGATACCAATCTCTGGTTTTCCTTTTATCAGGGGAATAATAATGAAGCCCCTTTCCAAAGAGAAAATAAACATTATCTTCTACAGATCTTTCTTCCATAAGACAATCTGAAGTAACAAGAATTCTATTACCAATGTAAAGATATAATTCTGATTGACTTGGGTCTTTTGTTAGAGTAAAACCCTTTTGGCTTTCTTCTTGATCTGCCAAATTCTCAAACCCTTTCTTCTTCATGAACGGGGAAGAACTACTTGCCATTTTGTCGTCCCTGAAGAAATTCTCTAGTAAGAAAGTCAGGGAGAGAGTTAGAATTTCCATTAATAAATTCAATTTTAAATTCAAACACTGATAAAATGGCTTGCCATCTAGCAAATATTTGCTTTGAGACAAGATTTTTGACATCTTTTTCCAGAATTTCTTTTGCAGCCTTAGCATCAACTCTAATCAGGAATTCTTTGTTTAATAAATCATGTTGGAATTTCGTCACACAAATAACTATGGCAAGAACTTCCTTTTTTATGGTTGAATATTTCTTTTGAGCTTCATTCCATAATCCTGAATTAAATCTTATTAATTCTTCTTGTGAATCTTTTTGTTGTAAAAGGATTCCACCATATCCGACATCAGAAGCATCAGTTTGAACTATTTTGAAAGCTTCTAGGTCAGATAAACATCTACAAGGAAGATTTTTAACTCTTTCTTTAATCTTTTTTACTACATTAGTATGATGGATAGACCACTTCTTAGGATTTTTCTTTAATCTTTCTTGGAGAAGTTTTCTATCTTTTGCCAAATCCTGATAGAAAAATCCAACGTAATTTAGACATCCAAGAAATCTTTGTAGCATATTTTTATCCTTAATTTCATCTGGAAATTTATCAGCAAATTGAATAACTCTATTAGTCGGAGTTATTTTTCTGTCTTGGATTTCAAATCCTAAGAACCTAATTTTCTGCTGAAAGAGATTCATCTTTCTTTTAGATAAAGCCAATCCATTTTCTTTTATGATTCTTTTGAAGATATTCAAATGTTTCTAATGTTTTAACACAGATTCTGAATAGATAAGAATATCATCAATGTAAACAATGGCAAACTGGGTATAAGACGAGAAGATATTATTCATAATATTCTGAAATTCAGACGGAGCATTTTTCAATCCAAAAGGCATAACATTCCATTCATAATGCCCCATTGGAACAGTGAATGCAGTTTTATATCTATCTTCTTCTTTTATCTGAATCTGCCAAAATCCTGATTTTAAATCAAATTTTGAAAATATTTTGGCATTGTTTAATCTGTTGAGCAAATTCTGAGTATTAGGTAAAGGATACCTAATAGATTGTAAGACTTTGTTTAAAGGTTTATAATTCATTACCAATCTTGGAACTCCTCTTTCGATTTCAGTGGCCTTTTCAACATAAAATGCCGTACAGCTCCAAGGGGATTTGCTTTTTCTAATGAATCATTTCTTCAGAAGATCATTGATTTCTTCTTGACAAAGCTTCAAATGGGCAGCATCCATTTGAGATGGACGAGCTTTAGTAGGAATATCTTTTTCATTAAAATCTTTTACATATGGTAATCCTACTATGTGTCTTTTTCTATTCCAAAAGGCTGATGGTAATTCAGAACAGCATTCTTCTTCAATCTGTTTGGTGAATTCTTCTAATTTTTTTTTAAATTCTTTTTTCTCTAATTCTTTTGTCATTTGGACACATTTAATTTCATTTTTTAATCCATTTATGTAATTTTCTCTGGTGGCAATAACTTGATTTATCCTTTGGATTTTTGTCTCATAAGGAGCATCTATAAAATCAAGATTTACTTCAATCCCTTTTATATTCGTAGAAATTCCCTTTGTTGTTACAGAAAAAGGTTGGATCCCTTTGTTGTTACAGAAAAAGGTTGGATCTGAAGAATAAATGGAGATCCAAGGAGTACATCATTAACAATATCTTCTGAAAAAATAAAGGGTGAAGTAACACAGACTCCTTTCATGCAAACATGAACATTTGGGATTTTTCTTTCTATGGAAATGGTCGTGCCATTAGCAGCTGAAACAAATTGTTTTGATTCACTCGTAAATTCAATAGGAACAATTCCAAGTCTGATAACATTTAAATCAGCACCAGTGTCAATTATGGCATTAACAATCTTCTCGTTTTTTATTTTTATTTTTACTTGAACTCTCCATTGTTGGTAAATACATTTTGTAGGAATTGCACCAGTAGAGATTTTGCTAATTTCTCTTTTAATTCTTTGGACAAATTTTTCTTCATCATATTTTTCAATAGCACCATCACTTTCTAACCAAGTTAACCTTTCATCAAGCTCATTTTGTTTTTTGGTTAATTCTAATTTTAATTCACGAAGTTCTCTCTTCTGATCATTTAATTCTCTCTGTAAATCTGAGAGAGTTAAGGGTTTATTTATAGTATAATTTATTTATAGTATAATTTTTTCTGCTCTATTCATGAGGTCAATCATGGAATAGATTGGTGTATGAAATGTTTCTTTCTCCTTTATCCTTTTTGGATAATATGGTGTTTTATTATCATTTTCATTTTCTTCAAAGGAAATTTTTTGTTATGAACTTTCTCCTTCTTCTCTTCCCCCCAATTTTGAAATCTGATTTAAAAATTGAACTTTTTTCTCTGGATCAGGTATGTTATCAATCATTTCTAAAAGTAATTTTTGAGGGGCAGTGAGGATACGAATGTGGATACCAAGATCTTCATCAGATGGTATCGACCATTCTCCTTCAGATGCTTCATCATCTGAATGACATGTACATGATTGGAATTGTTTGATGAGCTGAATCTGAGGACTATCTTCTTCAATGTCAGTTGATGAATTGGATTCATATTCTTCTTCCCCTTCTGAGGAACTTGAATCAGATTGTTCCTTTTCAGTATTTTCATCATCAATTTTGGTATTGATTTTTCTAAGTTTCTTTTTAGAAGGATTTTCTTTTTTAAAACATTTACTTGCATAATGACCCTTCTTCCCGCAATTATAACAAGTTGGAACATTTTCTTTTATATATTTCTTTTTGAAATATTTTCTGGATTTTCTTTTGAATGGGATGAGATCATCGGATTTTCTTCCTTTTTTATATCTTCCGGGTTTACACTTTTTTACCATTTTGTTTCTTCTATCAGGAGTAAATCTAGAACGCAAAGGTTTTCTCTTTGATTCAGGCGTTTGATCTAAACCAAACTAGAAACAAAAAGCTCCTAATTCTTTATCTCCAGAATATTTTCTCATTTTTTCAGCTTGTTTACTGATCTTTAAATCAGTACAAAGATTCATGCCAACTTTGTTAATTCTTTGTATGATTCCTCCGAAAGTCAGCAAACTATAATTAATAGTACCATGCATTTCTTCTCTCAAGGAATTACGCACCTTTTCAGCAAATAAGGGTGGTAATCCTGAAATGAATCTTTCTTTCCAAATATCAGAATTACAATCATTGAGTTGGTAAACTTTTGACAAGAATACATCTCTGTACCAATGAAATTCTCCTAAATTTCTACATCTTAAACGGTGTAATTGCTGCCTATTTTTCTCCTTAATTAGAGCAATTCCTCCAGTGAATTCATTGAGGATGCATAGAAGCAAGACACTAACACAATCAGATTGAGTTTCCCAATTATCAGAGATTTGACTAGTACCTGCTTCAAGCTTAACATTTGGATCAACTAAATTTCCTGTAGTTTTGTCTCTATAAAGGATTCTTCCAAATTCATCCATTTTGACAGCATTTTCTATTTCAAGTCTTTGAGCTCCAGATAATCCATAATTCCACCATCCTCTTAATATTCAATTGAAAGAGGTGGTTATCATCAGAAAGATATTTCTTGGAGTATTTCCTCTGATTTCACAGGCATTACAGTATATTAACATACTGTGAACCATTTGGACAATTTGGTATTCTATTAATCCATCTAAATTCCACTCATATAAAGAATTTCCTGAATAGGTTAATTCTGAAGTATAACTGTATGGAGCTTCTTCAAGTTGTAGATCAACAGGGGTTGGTCTAGGATAATAATTCTTTGTTTCTTACAATTTTACCTGAGGATTCCATTTCTTTAGGCGATTTATTAATATATCTTCAGACGCAGAGACCCTTAGGATACTGAATCCTTTTCCTCCCATATTGAGGCTTTCCATCCTATTGGATAATTATTTTTGCATTTCGTCTGTCAATATGAATGGTCCTTCTTGCAGAGTAATCCCTTTAGGTAATTGTCTGGGAACATAAATTGCATTGGCAGAGCTGTCTTCTAATTTTTCTTTTTTATCTTTACTAAATTCAGATTTTAATTTGATTGTTCTTTCTATTCGATCTGTTTGTTCTCTAATGGTTAATAGACATAGATTGGTATAATTGTTTTGTTCAATTATATCTCCAATAACTATACTTATGTATTTAGCATTTGGGTCTGGTTTTGATTCATAAATGGATGCATTTTATACAGGCATGGCATAATTCTTGGTGTCAATTTTTAATCCTTTGCTTTGAAATCCAATAGTTGCACAATCAAGGATATCATCATCATGAGCATCAATTGTGATATTGGGAAAGCAGTTAAAATAAACAGGTCCATGACAGAAACTTGATTCAATCATAGCATAAAGAGAATCATCAAATTCATCATGTCTCTGATCTCGCACATTAGCACAGACTACAACATTTAATCCTAATCGAAACAACGGTTTGATTCCTACCTGAATTAATCCTATGTGCAGGTAGTTGTATTTGGTTCTGATTTGTTCAATAATTCTTCTATCAAGAACTTCGATTGTCTGTTTTCCTCCAGAGAGAGAAACAGTTTTTTCAACAGTTTTTATGTGATAATCATTTTGTTCTTCAATTGTGCCATTGCTATATATTTCTGTTACAGGCAAGGCTGGCAACTTCCAATTTGATATTGCTTGGTCAAAATTTTCATATATCATTTCTTCTGAATTTTTTGTTTTTTCTGAATTTTCCTTTTCTAAACTATTACGGGTAAAACTAGTTAAAGCAGACTGGTAGGATGAAGAAGACGAATAAGATCTATTAGAAGGATGCTGAAATGATTTAAACCAATTCTTAAAAGGTTTTGTTTTTCCCTTAGAATTTTCCATCTTTTGTAACTCGTTAGAAACAAGAAGAGTTCTGTCAACGATTTACCGCCCTTGACGCCTAATCACGGCCTGAAGCGGGACTTACAACGCGACCACACACTCTTTTAAAAAGATGAACGAGGCACAGAAGTGGAGAATAAGAAGGAAAATAAAAACTCTAAAAAGAATTTTGCTAAAAAGCTTCAGATCCTGGATAATAGATTCAATTCATCTAAATCCCATTTTTTTTTTTTTTTTTTTAATTAACACAAATTTAAATACGAGATAATAATTCTAATTCTTCATTCAGTCTATTACAATATTCTCTCACTCGATTACACAAGCGTACTAACATAGATCGTCTAATAGCTTGAACACGGATAACAAGATATCCTCCTACAGCTATATTTTCATCAATTTGTCTGATAGCATTTTCTAATGTTCTAAGCTGATTTTCACGTCTTCTTAGATCATGCAATAATTCTTCTCTCCTAATAGAACGAGGTGGCATCTCAGAAGGCCATAGCATGTAGTTTTGATTTAATCCTAAAAACTTCTAATTGTATTACAGCATAGGCTCGAAGCAAGAGAATCCTTCTTATTTCGTGTTGATAATGTTGTGGATTATTCTTATGCGGACAAGTTTGCAAATGTCTTCTTATGATTTCAATGGCTCGCTCTATTTTTCTTAGTCTTCGGACATCATCATAATATTTCTTAAGCAAAGCAAGACGGATAGACATAATGTAAAAGAAACAGCATGATTAGATAACAACAAACATATAACATCAAACTTAAAAATTTGATCACTTACAGAAGATTTGTACAAGACTTCAGACTCTAGCACACTTAGACTTCAAGTTCTAGCACTCCAACTTCAAACTCACACTCACACTTATGCTTTTTTCTATTTTATATGATTGTTTTTTCACAAATGGAAACACCAGCTCCTTATATAGATGGAGCAAATACAACCAGGACTTATTCTCTCCCGACCAAGAGAATAAGGCAAACAAGAAAACAATTCTACCGACACAAACTTCCAAAATAACTTTACAAAAGGAGATTCCCACTTTGGGCACATGTACAAAAGGTAGAGCTCCATTTTGCAACATTTCAAAGGAACTTGACACATGGCAACACATGTGGCAAACCTTATCTTCTTTTGATGTCATGAGGATAGACCCCCACCATAACTTTAATATTTTTCAACCAAATGAAATGTCCTACGATGCCATGGATATCAACTTTAGACAAGGATGGGACATTTACCAAACCAAGAAATTGTTTTCAAAGATATCATCTCCTTTTCTTCATAGTAATGATATCAACTTTATCAACATGTGTCTATTCCAACTTTTCTCCGAATGACACCTACACATATCATACAAGCCAGGGAATGATGAGTAGCAACATTTCTTCTCAAGCATCATTTTGAATGAAGACACCATTTCTTCTATGCAGGACACCTATAGGATAATATCAAGATATTATTATGAACATCTAACATTGATGGGACCACTTTTCTTCTTTTCTTCATACTAACCATATTCTTTGAAATATTCCATGAACCAATCAAAGAAAGGTATATTTCTTTCTTCTTCCTCCATTTGGGAATACCATAATTCTCTCATCTTATCCTTTTCTTCTGTGTTAAACTTTTTAAAGAACCAATCTTTTAAAGGATGATTTTTCAAATTTTCTCTAAGATATGGTTTATCAATTTGAAACTTTTTAACAGGTATTTCTTCTGGCTTTAGAATGCTCACCATTCTTATGGCTCATCGGAGAAAATCACTTTCACTTGGATTATAGGTTTTTGCTGATGAGGATCTTTTATAGATAGGGTGTTCAATTCCACTTTCTTTATTCCTAAAAACTTTTTGATCCATTTCTTCCTTTTCACTACTCCTTTGGTCATCATCTATTTCTTCTAATTTAAAACCTTTTCTTCCTTCCGTATAACTGGCAAAACTCGTCCTAGCTTTTTCCATTTTTCTCCTAAAATTGACTTCAACATTACCATTTGGTAATTTGACTATACTTTGTAAATCATCTGTCATTTCATTTACTCTTGGGGTGACATCTTCTATTTGCCAATTTCCTGGGAGAACAACTTCTTCCCAGCTGATGACCTTTGGGATGAACACGTTATTGTTAAAGTTTGTTTCCATGAGAACTGTAGTTTTTTCTTTATCAACCTTATCTCTATAGGCTATCATGGGAAAGACAGATATCATGGATTTGTAGAACACACGATAAACTATAGCAAAATGTTTACTTCTTGGACTCATTTTTAATCCTTTGCTTTGAAATCCAATAGTTGCACAATCAAGGATATCTTCATCATGAGCATCAATTGTGATATTGGGAAAGCAGTTAAAATAAATAGGTCCATGATAGAGACTTGATTCAATCATAGCATAAAGAGAATCATCAAATTCATCATGTCTCTGATCTCGCACATAAGCATGTAAAAAGAGATGATTCCTATCAAATAATTCGTTCCTGGCAGAAATTGGTTTCAGAGCCAGTGGACTCATCTCTTTTTGGTGGTGGTATATGGTTAGTATGAAGAAAAGAAGAAAAGTGGTCCCATCAATGTTAGATGTTCATAATAATATCTTGATATTATCCTATAGGTGTCCTGCATAGAAGAAATGGTGGAAAGAAATATACCTTTCTTTGATTGGTTCATGGAATATTTCAAAAAAGGGAAAATCAAAGAAAAGGAAAATCAAAGCCCAGAACAGATAAGAGTTATAGGAAAAACAACAAGAACTTGGAAAGACACTGAGGGAAAAGAAGTTGATAAATCTCACCCACCTTGGAAGAAACTTGATATTTCTGTCCCTAATACGGACACCAAGAATTATGCCATGCCTGTAAAAAATGCATCCATTTATGAATCAAAACCAGACCCAAATGCTAAAGACATAAGTATAGGTATTGGAGATATAATTGAACAAAACAATTATACCAATCTATGTCTATTAACCATTGGAGAACAAACAGATCGAATAGAAAGAACAATCAAATTAAAATCTGAATTTAGTAAAGATAAAAAAGAAAAATTAGAAGAAAGCTCTGCCAATGCAGTTTATGTTCCCAGACAATTACCTAAAGGGATTACTCTGCAAGAAGGACCATTCATATTGACAGACGAAATGCAAAAAGAATTATCCAATAGGATGGAAAGCCTCAATATGGGAGGAAAAGGATTCAGTATCCTAAGGGTCTCTGCGTATGAAGATATATTAATAAATCGCCTAAAGAAATGGAATCCTCAGGTAAAATTGCCAGAAACAAAGAATCATTATCCTAGACCAACCCCTGTTGATCTACAACTTGAAGAAGCTCCATACAGTTATACCTCAGAATTAACCTATTCAGGAAATTCTTTATATGAGTGGAATTTAGATGGATTAACAGAATACCAAATTGTCCAAATGGTTCACAGTATGTTAATATACTGTAATGCCTGTGAAGTCAGAGGAAATACTCCAAGAAATATCTTTCTGATGATAACCACCTCTTTCAATGGAATATTAAGAGGATGGTGGAATTATGGATTATCTGGAGCTCAAAGACTTGAAATAGAAAATGCTGTCAAAATGGATGAATTTGGAAGAATCCTTTATAAAGACAAAACTACAGGAAATTTAGTTGATCCAAATGTTAAGCTTGAAGCAGGTACTAGTCAAATCCCTGATAATTGGGAAACTCAATCTGATGGTGTTAGTGTCTTGCTTCTATGCATCCTCAATGAATTCACTGGAGGAATTGCTCTAATTAAGGAGAAAAATAGGCAGCAATTACACCGTTTAAAATGTAGAAATTTAGGAGAATTTCATTGGTACAGAGATGTATTCTTGTCAAAAGTTTACCAACTCAATGATTGTAATTCTGAGATTTGGAAAGAAAGATTCATTTCAGGATTACCACCCTTATTTGCTGAAAAGGTGCGTAATTCCTTGAGAGAAGAAATGCATGGTACTATTAATTATAGTTTGCTGACTTTCGGAGGAATCATACAAAGAATTAACAAAGTTGGCATGAATCTTTGTACTGATTTAAAGATCAGTAAACAAGCTGAAAAAATGAGAAAATATTCTGGAGATAAAGAATTAAGAGATTTTTGTTTCCAGTTTGGTTTAGATCAAACGCCTGAATCAAAGAGAAAACCTTTTCGTTCTAGATTTACTCCTGATAGAAGAAACAAAATGGTAAAAAAGTATAAACCCGGAAGATATAAAAAAGGAAGAAAATCCGATGATCTCATCCCATTCAAAAGAAAATCCAGAAAATATTTCAAAAAGAAATATATAAAAGAAAATGTTCCAACTTGTTATAATTGCGGGAAGAAGGGTCATTATGCAAGTAAATGTTTTAAAAAAGAAAATCATTCTAAAAAGAAACTTAGAAAAATCAATACCAAAATTGATGATGAAAATACTGAAAATGAACAATCTAATTCAAGTTCCTCAGAAGAGGAAGAAGAATATGAATCCAATTCATCAACTGACATTGAAGAAGATAGTCCTCAGATTCAGCTCATCAAACAATTCCAATCATGTACATGTCATTCAGATGATGAAGCATCTGAAGGAGAATGGTCGATACCATCTGATGAAGATCTTGGTATCCACATTCGTATCCTCACTGCCCCTCAAAAATTACTTTTAGAAATGATTGATAACATACCTGATCCAGAGAAAAAAGTTCAATTTTTAAATCAGATTTCAAAATTGGGGGAGGAGAAGAAGGAGAAAGTTCACAACAAAAAATTTCCTTTGAAGAAAATGAAAATGATAATAAAACACCATATTATCCAAAAAGGATAAAGGAGAAAGAAACATTTCATACACCAACCTATTCCATTATTGACCTCATGAATAGAGCAGAAAAAATTATACTATAAATAAACCCTTAACTCTCTCAGATTTACAGAGAGAATTAAATGATCAGAAGAGAGAACTTCGTGAATTAAAATTAGAATTAACCAAAAAACAAAATGAGCTTGATGAAAGGTTAACTTGGTTAGAAAGTGATGGTGCTATTGAAAAATATGATGAAGAAAAATTTGTCCAAAGAATTAAAGGAGAAATTAGCAAAATCTCTACTGGTGTAATTCCTACAAAATGTATTTACCAACAGTGGAGAGTTCACGTAAAAATAAAAATTAAAAACTTCGAGAAGATTGTTAATGCCATAATTGACATTGGTGCTGATTTAAATGTTATCAGACTTGGAATTGTTCCTATTGAATTTACGAGTGAATCAAAACAATTTGTTTCAGCTGCTAATGGTACGACCATTTCCATAGAAAGAAAAATCCCAAATGTTCATGTTTGCATGAACGGAGTCTGTGTTACTTCACCCTTTATTATTTCAGAAGATATTGTTAATGATGTACTCCTTGGATCTCCATTTATTCTTCAGATCCAACCTTTTTCTGTAACAACAAAGGGAATTTCTACGAATATCAAAGGGATTGAAGTAAATCTTGATTTTATAGATGATCCTTGTGAGACGAAAATCCAAAAGATAAATCAAGTTATTGCCACCAGAGAAAATTACATAAATGGATTAAAAAATGAAATTAAATGTGTCCAAATGACAAAAGAATTAGAGAAAAAAGAATTTAAAACAAAATTAGAAGAATTCACCAAACAGATTGAAGAAGAATGCTGTTCTGAATTACCATCAGCCTTTTGGAATAGAAAAAGACACATAGTAGGATTATCATATGTAAAAGATTTTAATGAAAAGGATATTCCTACTAAAGCTCGTCCATCTCAAATGGATGCTGCCCATTTGAAGCTTTGCCAAGAAGAAATCAATGATCTTCTGAAGAAAGGATTAATTAGAAAAAGCAAATCCCCTTTGAGCTGTACGGCATTTTTGTTGAAAAGGCCGCTGAAATCGAAAGAGGAGTTCCAAGATTGGTAATCAATTATAAACCTTTAAACAAAGTCTTACAATCTATTAGGTATCCTTTACCTAATACTCAGGATTTGCTCAACAGATTAAACAATGCCAAAATATTTTCAAAATTTGATTTAAAATCAGGATTTTGGCAGATTCAGATAAAAGAAGAAGATAGATATAAAACTACATTCACTGTTCCAATGGGGCATTATGAATGGAATGTTATGCCTTTTGGATTGAAAAATGCTCCGTCTGAATTTCAGAATATGAATAATATCTTCTCGTCTTATACCCAGTTTGCCATTATTTACATTGATGATATTCTTATCTTTTCAGAATCTGTGTTACAACATTGGAAACATTTGAATATCTTCAAAAGAATCATAAAAGAAAATGGATTGGCTTTATCTAAAAGAAAGATGAATCTCTTTCAGCAGAAAATTAGGTTCTTAGGATTTGAAATCCAAGACAGAAAAATAACTCCGACTAATAGAGTTATTCAATTTGCTGATAAATTTCCAGATGAAATTAAGGATAAAAATATGCTACAAAGATTTCTTGGATGTCTAAATTATGTTGGATTTTTCTATCAGGATTTGGCAAAAGATGGAAAACTTCTCCAAGAAAGATTAAAGAAAAATCCTAAGGAGTGGTCTATCCATCATACTAATGCAGTAAAAAAGATTAAAGAAAGAGTTAAAAATCTTCCTTGTAGATGTTTATCTGACCCAGAAGCTTTCAAAATATTTCAAACTGATGCTTCTGATGTCGGATATGGTGGAATCCTTTTACAACAAAAGATTCACAAGAAGAATTAATAAGATTTAATTCAGGATTATGGAATGAAGCTCAAAAGAAATATTCAACCATCAAAAAGGAAGTTCTTGCCATAGTTATTTGTGTGACGAAATTCCAACATGATTTATTAAACAAAGAATTCCTGATCAGAGTTGATGCTAAGGCTGCAAAAGAAATTCTGGAAAAAGATGTCAAAAATCTTGTCTCTAAGCAAATATTTGCTAGATGGCAAGCCATTTTATCAGTGTTTGAATTTAAAATTGAATTTATTAATGGAAATTCTAACTCTCTCCCTGACTTTCTTACTAGAGAATTTCTTCAGGGACGACAAAATGGCAAGTAGTTCTTCCCCGTTCATGAAGAAGAAAGGGTTTGAGAATTTGGCAGATCAAGAAGAAAGCCAAAAGGGTTTTACTCCAACAAAAGACCCAAGTCAATCAGAATTATATCTTTACACTGGTAACAGAATTCTTGTTACTTCAGATTGTCTTATGGAAGAAAGATCTGTAGAAGATAATGTTTATTTTCTCTTTGGAAAGGGGCTTCATTATTATTCCCCTGATAAAAGGAAAACGAGAGATTGGTATCTCAATATTTTGCATCAGACGAAAAGTGTCCTCATCTTCCACAACAAGAATGCAAATGGTATCATCAGTTATTCAAATTTCACTATTCTCAAAATCCTTACTAAGGAAGATTGGGATGGTCCCTTGTACATGACAAAATCAGTTAAATTATACAATTCGACTGAGTTCTATAATTATTGGGACTATATTGATGCCTGGAAATTTGCTTTGATGTGGCAAAATCGCCAGTATAATCACTCCTGGTTCATCAGATTTAAAGAAGAAAGTCCTGATGTCACTCTTATTCATCGCAATTTTCCATCCTGGTTTCTCTTCACATGGTGGTCATATTATGGTGCTTCTCAGAAAATCCTTCCTGATAATTTTCGTTATTTGTTTATTAAGTTCTCTCAGGTTGAAGAAAAGGTTCCATGTGAAGCCATCAATATGCTTCGCTTCTTTGCTAAATTTCATATCCCTTACATATTCCAATGGAAGTTTGAAGTAAAAAAGGACTTATATGATTTACCATCTCTTTATCAGACTTTTTTATCAAAAGTGGTGGTCTAAAATTGAAAATGATACTTATGAGAGAATTCTGAATCAAATCTCTCCTCCTGTTAAAGAAGAAATTCCTCTTCCTGAAGAAAAGCCTTTTGAGAATGAAACGCTCATGGCTGATCTATTAGCCAAAAAGATTGCCAAAGAAATTGCTCGAGAAAAATCTCCTGAACCGATGGATATGTCTGTTGACTCCGTCAATTTTGAAGAAAAGATCAAGCAAATTTTAGAAGAATATCTCCCACAGAAAAAAGTTGGTGATCATGATTGGGATAGTAACCATGATCCAGATGAACATCTTGATGATGAAGTTGTGCCTCTTGAAGATCTCCATCCTCGTTGGGACCCTGACTCTCATGTTAATCCCGATGGCTCAGTTACAGAATATCTTCGTGGTGGAAAGTTTTGGTACTCTTCAGCAAAAAATAAAGGGAAAGAAAAAGAAGTCGAAAAGGAATCTCGGTTAGCTGAATTATTCCGGAAGAATTCGGTTAAAGCAAAAGAATTAATGAAAAAGAAGATGTAAAAAGAGATGATTCCTATCAAATAATTCGTTCATGGTAGAAATTGGTATCAGAGCCATAAGAATGGTGAGCATTCTAATTCGTGCAGTTTGTCCAGTTCGTCTAGTTTGTTCAGTTCGTCCAGTTTGTCCAGTTCTTCCAGTTTGTCTAGTTCGTCTATTTTTGTTCAGGTTGTCCAGATTTTCCAATTTGTTCAGTTTTTCCTGTCTGTCCATTTTTTCAATCTCGCCCACTATGTCTCTTTCGTCTAGTTGGTTCAGTTTGTCTAGTTCTTCCTGTTCGTCCATTATGTCTAGTTCATGCAATTCCTCTAGTTGGTCCATTTTGTCCAGTTTGTCCAATTTGTTTAGTTTGTCCAGTTTGTCAAGTTTGTCCAGCTTGTCCAGTTCGTTAAATTCTTCCAGTTTCTTCAGTTCGTCGAGTTTCTCCAATTCATCCAGATTTTCCAATTCGTTCATTTTTCCTGTTTGTCTAGTTTCTCGAGCTCGCCTAGTATGTCTCGTTGGTCCAGTTCATCCTGTTCGTCCATTATGGCCAATTAGTCCAACTCCTCTACTTGGTCCAATTCGTCTAGATTGTCCAATTTGTTTAGTTTTTGCAGTTCGTCGTGTTTGTCCAGTTTGTCCAGTTGGTCCAATTTCTAAAATTCGTCCAGTTTGTTTAGTTGGTCCAGTTCGTCCAGATTTTCTATTCATTCAGTTTGTCCTGCTTGTCCATTTTTTCCAGCTCGCCCTGTATGTCTCCTTCGTCCAGTTGGTCCAGTTCTTCCTGTTCGTCCATTTTTCCAATTACTGCAGGATCAGGAATCATCTCAAATTACATCTTCTTTTTCATTAATTCTTTTGCTTTAGCGGAATTTTTAAGGAATAATTCAGCTAACCGAAATTCCTTTTTGACTTCTTTTTCTTTTCCTTTTTCTTTTGCTGAAGAATACCAAAACTTTCCACCATGAAGATAATCTGTAACTGAGCAATCAGGATTAACATGAGAGTCAGGGTCTCAACGAGGATGGAGATCTTCAAGGGGCATAACTTCATCATCAAGATTTTCTTCTGGATCATGATTACTCAGGATAGCATAATATCAAGATATTATTATGAACATCTAACATTGATGGGACCACTTTTCTTCTTTTCTTCATACTAACCATATACCTCCACCAAAAAGAGATGAGTCCACTGGCTCTGATACCAACAACTGACTGAGATGAATATAGTCCCAATAATTATAGAACTCAGTCAAATTGTATAATTTGACTGATTTTGTCATGTACAAGGGACCATCCCAATCTTCCTTAGTAAGGATTTTGAGAATAGTGAAATTTGAATAAGTGATGATACCATTTGCATTCTTGTTGTGGAAGATGAGGACACTTTTCGTCTGATGCAAAATATTGAGATACCAATCTCTGGTTTTCCTTTTATCAGGGGAATAATAATGAAGCCCCTTTCCAAAGAGAAAATAAACATTATCTTCTACAGATCTTTCTTCCATAAGACAATCTGAAGTAACAAGAATTCTGTTACCAGTGTAAAGATATAATTCTGATTGACTTGGGTCTTTTGTTGGAGTAAAACCCTTTTGGCTTTCTTCTTGATCTGCCAATTTCTCATTCCCTTTTTTCTTCATGAACGGGGAAGAACTACTTGCCATTTTGTCGTCCCTGAAGAAATTCTCTAGTAAGAAAGTCAGGGAGAGTTAGAATTTCCATTAATAAATTCAATTTTAAATTCAAACACTGATAAAATGGCTTGCCATCTAGCAAATATTTGCTTAGAGACAAGATTTTTGACATCTTTTTCCAGAATTTCTTTTGCAGCCTTAGCATCAACTCTGATCAGAAATTCTTTGTTTAATAAATCATGTTCAAATTTCGTCACACAAATAACTATGGCAAGAACTTCCTTTTTGATGGTTGAATATTTCTTTTGAGCTTCATTCCATAATCCTGAATTAAATCTTATTAATTCTTCTTGTGAATCTTTTTGTTGTAAAAGGATTCCACCATATCCGATATCAGAGGCATCAGTTTGAACTATTTTGAAAGCTTCTGGGTCAGATAAACATCAACAAGGAAGATTTTTAACTCTTTCTTTAATCTTTTTTACTGCATTATTATGATGGAGAGACCACTCCTTAGGATTTTTCTTTAATCTTTCTTGGAGAAGTTTTCTATCTTTTGCCAAATCCTGATAGAAAAATCCAACATAATTTAGACATCCAAGAAATCTTTTTAGCATATTTTATCCTTCATTTCATCTGGAAATTTATCAGCAAATTGAATAACTCTATTAGTCGGAGTTATTTTTCTGTCTTGGATTTCAAATCCTAAGAACCTGATTTTCTGCTGAAAAAGATTCATTTTCTTTTGGATAAAGCCAATCCATTTTCTTTTACAACTCTTTTGAAAATACCCAAATGTTTCCAATGTTGTATCACAGATTCTGAAAAGATAAGAATATCATCAATGTAAACAATGGCAAACTGGGTATAAGACAAGAAGATATTATTCATAATATTCTGAAATTCAGACGGAGCATTTTTCAATCCAAAAGGCATAACATTCCATTCATAATGCCCCATTGGAACAGTGAATGCAGTTTTATATCTATCTTCTTCTTTTATCTGAATCTGCCAAAATCCTGATTTTAAATCAAATTTTGAAAATATTTTGGCATTGTTTAATCTGTTTAGCAAATCCTGAGTATTAGGTAAAGGATACCTAATAGATTGTAAGATTTTGTTTAAAGGTTTATAATTGATTACCAATCTTGGAACTCCTCTTTCGATTTCAGCGGCCTTTTCAACATAAAATGCCGTACAGCTCCAAGGGGATTTGTTTTTTCTAATTAATCCTTTCTTCAGAAGATCATTGATTTCTTCTTGGCAAAGCTTCAAATGGGCAGCATCCATTTGATGGACGAGCTTTAGTAGGAATATCTTTTTCATTAAAATCTTTACATATGCAATCCTACTATGTGTCTTTTTCTATTCCAAAAGGCTGATGGTAATTCAGAACAGCATTCTTCTTCAATCTGTTTGGTGAATTCTTCTAATTTTGTTTTAAATTCTTTTTTCTCCAATTCTTTTGTCATTTGGACACATTTAATTTCATTTTTTAATCCATTTATGTAATTCTCTCTGGTGGCAATAACTTGATTTATCCTTTGGATTTTCGTCTCACAAGGATCATCTATAAAATCAAGATTTACTTCAATCCCTTTGATATTTGTAGAAATTCCTTTTGTTGTTACAGAAAAGGGTTGGATCTGAAGAATAAATGGAGATCAAAGGAGTACATCGTTAACAATATCTTCTGAAATAATAAAGGGTGAATAACACAGACTCCTTTCATGCAAACATGAACATTTGGGATTTTTCTTTCTATGGAAATGGTCGTTCCATTAGCAGCAGACACAAACTATTTTGATTCACTTGTAAATTCAATAGGAACGATTCCAAGTCTGACAACATTTAAGTCAGCACCAGTGTCAATTATGGCATTAACAATCTTCTCGAAGTTTTTAATTTTTATTTTTACCTGAACTCTCCACTGTTGGTAAATACATTTTGTAGGAATTACACCAGTAGAGATTTTGCTAATTTCTCATTTAATTCTTTGGACAAATTTTTCTTCATCATATTTTTCAATAGCACCATCACTTTCTAACCAAGTTAACCTTTCATCAAGCTCATTTTGTTTTTTGGTTAACTCAATCCTTAATTCACGGAGTTCTCTCTTCTGATCATTTAATTCTCTTTGTAAATCTGAGAGAGTTAAGGGTTTATTTATACTATGAATTTTTTCTGCTCTATTCATGAGGTCAATCATGGAATAGGTTAGTGTATGAAATGTTTCTTTCTCCTTTATCCTTTTTGGATAATATGGTGTTTTATCATCATTTTCATTTTCTTCAAAGGAATTTTTTTGTTGTGAACTTTCTCCTTCTTCTCCTCCCCCCAATTTTGAAATCTGATTTAAAAATTGAACTTTTTTCTCTTGATTAGGTATGTTATCAATCATTTCTAAAAGTAATTTTTGAGGGCCGTGAGGACACGAATGTGGATACCAAGATCTTCATCAGATGGTATCGACCATTCTCCTTCAGATTCTTCATCATCTGAATGACATGTACATTATTGGAATTGTTTGATGAGCTGAATCTGAGGACTATCTTCTTCAATATCAGTTGATGAATCGGATTCATATTCTTCTTCTTCTTCTGAGGAACTTGAATCAGTTTGTTCCTTTTCAGTATTTTCATCATCATTTTTGGTATTGATTTTTCTAAGTTTCTTTTTAGAAGAATTTTCTTTTTTAAAACATTTACTTGAATAATTACCTTTCTTCCCGTAATGATAACAAGTTGGAACATTTTCTTTTATATATTTCTTTTTGAAATATTTTCTGGATTTTCTTTTGAATGGGATGAGATCATCGGATTTTCTTCCTTTTTTATATCTTCCGGGTTTATACTTTTTTATCATTTTGTTTCTTCTATCCGGAGCAAATCTAGAACGGAAAGGTTTTCTCTTTGATTCAGGCATTTGATCTAAACCAAACTGGAAACAAAAATCTCCTAATTCTTTATCTCCAGAATATTTCTCATTTTTTCAGCTTGTTTATTGATCTTTAAATCAGTACAAAGATTCATGCCAACTTTGTTAATTCTTTGTATGATTCCTTCGAAAGTCAGCAAACTATAATTAATAGTACCATGCATTTCTTCTCTCAGGGGATTACGCACCTTTTCAGCAAATAAGGGTGGTAATCCTGAAACGAATCTTTCTTTCCAAATATCAGAATTACAATCATTGAGTTGGTAAACTTTTGACAAGAATACATCTCTGTACCAACGAAATTCTCCTAAATTTCTACATCTCAAACGGTGTAATTGCTGTCTATTTTTCTCCTTAATTAGAGCAATTCCTCCAGTGAATTCATTGAGGATGCATAGAAGCAAGACACTAACACAATCAGATTGAGTTTCCCAATTATCAGGGATTTGACTAGTACCTGCTTCTTAACATTTGGATCAACTAAATTTCCTGTGGTTTTGTCTATAAAGGATTCTTCCAAATTCATCCATTTTGATAGCATTTTCTATTTCAAGTCTTTGAGCTCCAGATAATCCATAATTCCACCATCCTCTTAATATTCTATTGAAAGAGGTGGTTATCATCAGAAAGATACTTCTTGGAGTATTTCCTCTGACTTCACAGGCATTACAGTATATTAACATACTGTGAACCATTTGGACAATTTGATATTCTGTTAATCCATCTAAATTCCACTCATATAAAGAATTTCCTGAATAGGTTAATTCTGAGGTATAACTGTATGGAGCTTCTTCGAGTTGTAGATCAACAGGGGTTGGTGTAGGATAATAATTCTTTGTTTCTGGCAATTTTACCTGAGGATTCCATTTCTTTAGGCGATTTATTAATAAATCTTCAGACGCAGAGACCCTTAGGATACTGAATCCTTTTCATCCCATATTGAGGCTTTCCATCCTATTGGATAATTCTTTTTGCATTTCGTCTGTCATTATGAATGGTTCTTCTTGCAGAGTAATCCCTTTAGGTAATTGTCTAGGAACATAAACTGCATTGGCAGAGCTTTCTTCTAATTTTTCTTTTTTATCTTTACTGAATTCAGATTTTAATTTAATTGTTCTTTCTATTCGATCTGTTTGTTCTCCAATGGTTAATAAACATAGATTGGTATAATTGTTTTGTTCAATTATATCTCCAATACCTATACCTATGTCTTTAGTATTTGGGTCCGATTTTGATTCATAAAGGGATGCATTTTTTACAGGCATGGCATAATTCTTGGTGTCCGTATTAGGGACAGAAATATCAAGTTTCCTCCAAGGTGGGTGAGATTTATCAACTTCTTTTCCTTCAGTGTCTTTCCAAGTTCTTGTTGTTTTTCTTATAACTCTTATCTGTTCTGGGCTTTGGTTTTCTTTTTCTTTGATTTTCCCTTTTCTAAAATATTCCATAAACCAATCAAAGAAAGGTATATTTCTTTCTTCTTCCTCCATTTGGGAATACCTAATTCTCTCATTTATCCTTTTCTTCTGTGTTAAACTTTTTAAAGAACCAATCTTTTAAAGGATGATTTTTCAAATTTTCTCTAAGATATGGTTTATCAATTTGAAACTTTTTAACAGGTATTTCTTGGCTTTAGAATACTCACCATTCTTATGGCTCATTGGAGAAAATCACTTTCACTTGGATTATAGGTTTTTGCTGATGAGGATCTTTTATAGATAGGGTGTTCAATTCCACTTTCTTTATTCCTAAAAACTTTTTGATCCATTTCTTCCTTTTCACTACTCTTTGGTATCATCTATTTCTTTAATTTAAAACCTTTTCTTCCTTCCGTTATAACTGGCAAACTTCTCCTAGCTTTTTCCATTTTTCTCCTAAAATTGACTTCAAACATTACCATTGGGTAATTTGACTATACTTTGTAAATCATCTGTCATTTCATTTACTCTTGGGTGACATCTTCTATTTGCCAATTTCCTGGGAGAACAACTTCTTCCCAGCTGATGACCTTTGGGATGAACACGTTATTGTTAAAGTTTTGTTTCCATGAGAACTGTAGTTTTTTCTTTATCAACCTTATCTCTATAGGCTATCATGGGAAAGACAGATATCATGGATTTGTAGAACACACGATAAATTATAGCAAAAAGTTTTACTTCTTGGACTCATTTTTAATCCTTTGCTTTGAATCCAATAGTTGCACAATCAAGGATATCTTCATCATGAGCATCAATTGTGATATTGGGAAACAAGTTAAAATAAACAGGTCCATGACAGAGACTTGATTCAATCATAGCATAAAGAGAATCATCAAATTCATCATGTCTCTGATCTCGCACATAAGCACAGACTGCAACATTTAATCCTAATCGAAACAACGATTTGATTCCTACCTGAATTAATCCTATGTGCTGGTAGTTGTATTTGGTTCTGATTTGTTCAATAATTCTTTTATCAAGAACTTTGATTGTCTGTTTTCCTCCAGAGAGAGAAACAATTTTTTCAACAGTTTTTATGTGATAATCATTTTGCTCTTCAAATGTGCCATTGCTATATATTCTGTTACAGGCAAGGCTGGCAACTTCCAATTTGATATGCTTGGTCAAAATTTTCATATATCATTTCTTCTGAATTTTTTGTTTTTTCTGATTTTCCTTTTCTAAACTATTACGGGTAAAACTAGTTAAAGCAGACTGGTAGGATGAAGAAAACGAATAAGATCTATTAGAAGGATGCTGAAATGATTTAAACCAATTCTTAAAAGGTTTTGTTTTCCCTTAGAATTTTCCATCTTTTGTAAATCGTTAGAAACAAGAAGTTCTGTCAACGATTTACCGCCCTTGACGCCTGATCACGGCCTGAAGCGGGACTTACACGCGACCACACACTCTTTTAAAAAGATGAACGAGGCACAGAAGTGGAGAATAAGAAGGAAAATAAAAACTCTAAAGAGAATTTGGCTAAAAAGCTTCAGATCCTGGATAATAGATTCAATTCATCTAAATCCCGTTTTTTTTTTTTTTTTTAATTAACACAAATTTAAATACGAGATAATAATTCTAATTCTCATTCAGTCTATTACAATATTCTCTTACTTGATTACACAACGTACTAACATAGATCGTCTAATAGCTTGAACATGGATAACAAAATATCCTCCTACAGCTATATTTTCATCAATTTGTTTGATAGCATTTCTAATGTTCTAAGCTGATTTTCACGTCTTCTTAGATCACGCAATAATTCTTCTCCTAATAGAACGAGGTGGCATCTCAGAAGGCCATAGCTTGTAGCTTTGATTCAATCCTAAAAACTTCTAATTGTATTATAGCATAGGCTCGAAGCAAGAGAATCCTTCTTATTTCATGTTGATAATGTTGTGGATTATTCTTATGCGGACAAGTTTGCAAATGTCTTCTTATGATTTCAATGGCTCGCTCTATTTTTCTTAGTCTTCGGACATCATCATAATAATTCTTAAGCAAAGCAAGACGGATAGACATAATGTAAAAGGAACAGCATGATTAGATAACAACAAGCATGTAACATTAAACTTAAAAACTTAATTACTTACAGAAGATTATACAGGACTTCAGACTCTATGACACTTAAACTTCAAGCTCTAGAACTCAAACTTCAAACTCACACTCACACTCACACACTCACACTTATGTTTTTTTTTTACAATTTTCTCAACTATATCTTGAACTATATCTTCAACTATATATTCAACTATATATGCAAATGGAAAACCCTCAGCTCCTTATATAGATGGACCATACAACAAGAGATTCCTCCCATCCGACCATGAGAGGACTTGCAACAAACAAAGGATTGGCTACCGACACAAGCCACCAAAACACATTTTCAAAACTTGATGGGCTAGGTACAAAAGTTGATGGACAAGGTACATGAGGTGGAATATTTTTATGCCACATGGAAACAAAAGATAAACATACCCCCCATAACATTATCAACTTATGACATATGGCAATAAAGTAACACCAACACCAGCACCAACTTTTTCAAATGGCAACACAAAAGGCAGCCCCTACCATCTTTGTTTACAAGTGGCAACATAAAAGGCAGCCCCTACCAAAAATATATTCTCTGATGGCTAGAGGACAAATTTTCATCAAATCAAACCTTGACATTATGCTAGCTTTTTCTCCCAGGCAATGATAACTAGCACATTTCTTCTCAAGCATCGTTTTGAATGAAGACACCATTTCTTCTATGCAAGACACCTATAGGATATCTTGATATTATTATGAACATCAAGATATTATCAAGATATTATTATGAACATCTAACATTGATGGGACCACTTTTCTTCTTTTCTTCATACTAACCATATACCTCCACCAAAAAGAGATGAGTTCACTGGCATGAATCTTTGTACTGATTTAAAGATCAATAACAAGCTAAAAAAATGAGAAAATTCTGGAGATAAAGAATTAGGAGATTTTTTGTTTCCAGTTTGGTTTAGATCAAACGCCTGAATCAAAGAGAAAACCTTTGCGTTCTAGATTTGCTCCGGATAGAAGAAACAAAATGGTAAAAAAGTATAAATCTGGAAGATATAAAAAAGGAAGAAAATCCGATGATCTCATCCCATTCAAAAGAAAATCCAGAAAATATTTCAAAAAGAAATATATAAAAGAAAATGTGCCAACTTGTTATAATTGCGGGAAGAAGGGTCATTATTCAAGTAAATGTTTTAAAAAAGAAAATCCTTCTAAAAAGAAACTTAGAAAAATCAATACCCAAATTGATGATGAAAATACTGAAAAGGAACAATCTGATTCAAGTTCATCAGAAGAAGAAGAAGAATATGAATCTGATTTCATCAACTGATATGAAGAAGATAGTCCTCAGATTTAGCTCATCAAACAATTCCAATCATGTACATGTCATTCAGATAATGAAGAATCTGAAGGAGAATGGTCGATACCATCTGATGAAGATCTTGGTATCCACATTCGTGTCCTCACGGCCCCTCAAAAATTACTTTTAGAAATGATTGATAACATACCTGATCCAGAGAAAAAAGTTCAATTTTTAAATCAGATTTCAAAATTGGGGGGAGGAGAAGAAGGAGAAAGTTCACAACAAAAAATTTCCTTTGAAGAAAATGAAAATGGTGATAAAACACCATATTATCCAAAAAGGATAAAGGAGAAAGAAACATTTCATACACAACCTATTCCATAATTGACCTCATGAATAGAGCAGAAAAAATTCATACTATAAATAAACCCTTAACTCTCTCAGATTTACAAAGAGAATTAAATGATAAGAAGAGAGAACTTCGTGAATTAAAATTAGAATTAACAAAAAAACAAAATGAGCTTGATGAAAGGTTAACTTGGTTAGAAAATGATGGTGCTATTGAAAAATATGATGAAGAAAAATTTGTCCAAAGAATTAAAGAGAAATTAGCAAAATCTCTACTGGTGTAATTCCTACAAAATGTATTTACCAACAGTGGAGAGTTCAGGTAAAAATAAAAATTAAAAACTTCGAGAAGATTGTTAATGCCATAATTGACACTGGTGCTGACTTAAATGTTATCAGACTTGGAATCGTTCCTATTGAATTTACAAGTGAATCAAAACAGTTTGTGTCTGCTGCTAATGGAACGACCATTTCCATAAAAAGAAAAATCCCAAATGTTCATGTTTACATGAAAGAGTTGTGTTACTTCACCTTTATTATTTCAGAAGATATCGTTAACGATGTACTTGGATCTCCATTTATTCTTCAAATCCAACCCTTTTCTGTAACAACAAAAGGAATTTCTACAAATATCAAAGAGATTGAAGTAAATCTTGATTTTATAGATGATCCTAGTGAGACGAAAATCCAAAGGATAAATCAAGTTATTGCCACCAGAGAGAATTACATAAATGGATTAAAAAATGAAATTAAATGTGTCCAAATAACAAAAGAATTGGAGAAAAAACAATTTAAAACAAAATTAGAAGAATTCACCAAACAGATTGAAGAAGAATGCTGTTCTGAATTACCATCAGCCTTTTGGAATAGAAAAAAACACATAGTAGGATTACCATATGTAAAAGATTTTAATGAAAAAGATATTCCTACTAAAGCTCGTCCATCTCAAATGGATGCTGCCCATTTGAAGCTTTGCCAAGAAGAAATCAATGATCTTCTGAAGAAATGATTAATTAGAAAAAGCAAATCCCCTTGGAGCTGTACGGCATTTTATGTTGAAAAGGCCGCTGAAATCGAAAGAGGAGTTCCAAGATTGGTAATCAATTATAAACCTTTAAACAAAGTCTTACAATCTATTAGGTATCCTTTACCTAATACTCAGGATTTGCTCAACAGATTGAACGATGCCAAAATATTTTCAAAATTTGATTTAAAATCAGGATTTTGGCAGATTCAGATAAAAGAAGAAGATAGATATAAAACTGCATTCACTGTTCCAATGGGGCATTATGAATGGAATGTTATGCCTTTTGGATTGAAAAATGCTCCGTCTGAATTTCAGAATATTATGAATAATATCTTCGTCTTATACCCAGTTTGCCATTGTTTACATTGATGATATTCTTATCTTTTCAGAATCTGTGATACAACATTGGAAACATTTGAATATCTTCAAAAGAGTTATAAAAGAAAATGGATTGGCTTTATCTAAAAGAAAGATGAATCTCTTTCAGCAGAAAATCAGATTCTTAGGATTTGAAATCCAAGACAGAAAAATAACTCCGACTAATAGAGTTATTTAATTTGCTGATAAATTTCCAGATGAAATTAAGGATAAAATATGCTACAAAGATTTCTTGGTTAGCATAATACTACTGACAGGATCGAATTATTTGATAGGAATCACCTTTTTTACATCTTCTTTTTCATCAATTCTTTTGCTTTAGCAGAATTTTTCCGAAATAATTCAGCTAACCGAGATTCCTTTCAACTTCTTCTTTTTTTCCTTTGTCTTTTGCTGAAGAGTGCCAAAACTTTCCACCACGAAGATATTCTGTAACTGAGCCATCGAGATTAACATGAGAGTCAGGGTCCAACGAGGATGGAGATCTTCAAGAGGAGCAACTTCATCATCAAGATTTCATCTGGATCATGATTACTATCCCAATCATGATTACCAACTTTTTTCTTTGGGAGATATTCTTCTAAAATTTGCTTGATCTTTTCTTCAAAATTGACGGAGTCAACAGACATATCCATCGGCTCAGGATATTTTTCTCGAGCAATTTCTTTGGCAATCTTTTTGGCTAATAGATCAGCCATGAGCATTTCATTCTCAAAAGGCTTTTCTTCAGGAAGAGGAATTTCTTTTTTAACATGAGGAGAGATTTGATTCAGAATTCTCTCATAAGTATCATTTTCAATCTTAGACCACCACTTTTGATAAAAAGTTTGATAAAGAGATGGTAAATCATATAAGTCCTTTTTTACTTCAAACTTCCATTGGAAAATATAAGGGATATGAAATTTAGCAAAAAAGCGAAGCATATTGATGGCTTGCATATTGATGGCTTCACATGGAACCTTTTCTTCAACCTGAGAGAACTTAATAAACAAATAACGAAAATTATCAGGAAGGATTTTCTGAGAAGCACCATAATATGACCACCTGGTGAAGAGAAACCCAGGATGGAAAATTGCGATGAATAAGAGTGACATCAGGACTTTCTTCTTTGAATCTGATGAACCAGGAATGATTATACTGGCGATTTTGCCACATCAAAGTAAATTTCCAAGCATCAATATAGTCCCAATAATTAAAGAACTCAGTCGAATTGTATAATTTGACTGATTTTGTCATGTACAAGGGACCATCCCAATCTTCCTCAGTAAGGATTTTGAGAATAGTAAACTTTGAGTAAGTGATGATACCATTTGCATTCTTGTTGTGGAAGATGAGGACACTTTTCGTCTGATGTAAAATATTGAGATACCAATCTCTGGTTTTTCTTTTATCAGGGGAATATTAATGAAGCCCCTTCCCAAATAGAAAATAAACATTATCTTCAACAGATCTTTCTTCCATAAGACAATCTGAAGTAACAAGAATTCTGTTACCAGTGTAAAGATATAATTCTGATTGACTTGGGTCTTTTGTTGGATAAAACCCTTTTGGCTTTCTTCTTGATCTGCCAAATTCTCAAACCCTTTCTTCTTCATGAACGGGGAAGAACTACTTGCCATTTTGTCGTCCCTGAAGAAATTCTCTAGTAAGAAAGTCAGGGAGAGAGTTAGAATTTCCATTAATAAATTCAATTTTAAATTCAAACACTGATAAAATGGCTTGCCATCTAGCAAATATTTGCTTAGAGACAAGATTTTTGACATCTTTTTCCAGAATTTCTTTTGCAGCCTTAGCATCAACTCTAATCAGGAATTCTTTGTTTAATAAATCATGTTGGAATTTCGTCATACAAATAACTATGGCAAGAACTTCCTTTTTGATGGTTGAATATTTCTTTTGAGCTTCATTCCATAATCCTGAATTAAATCTTATTAATTCTTCTTGTGAATCTTTTTGTTGTAAAAGGATTCCACCATATCCGACATCAGAGGCATCAGTTTGAACTATTTTGAAAGCTTCTAGGTCAGATAAACATCTATAAGGAAGATTTTTAACTCTTTCTTTAATCTTTTTTACTGCAATAGTGTGATGGACAAACCACTCCTTAGGATTTTTCTTTAATCTATCTTGGAGAAGTTTTCTATCTTTTGCCAAATCCTGATAGAAAAATCCAACATAATTTAGACATCCAAGAAATCTTTGTAGCATATTTTTATCCTTAATTTCATCTGAAAATTTATCAGCAAATTGAATAACTCTATTAGTCGGAGTTATTTTTCTGTCTTGGATTTCAAATCCTAAGAACCTGATTTTCTGCTGAAAGAGATTCATCTTTCTTTTAGATAAAGCCAATCCATTTTCTTTTACCACTCTTTTGAAAATACTCAAATGTTTCCAATGTTGTATCACAGATTTTGAAAAGATAAGAATATCATCAATGTAAACAATGGCAAACTGGGTATAAGACGAGAAGATTATTCATAATATTCTGAAATTCAGACGGAGCATTTTTCAATCCAAAAGGCATAACATTCCATTCATAATGCCCCATTGGAACAGTGAATACAGTTTTATATCTATCTTCTTCTTTTATCTGAATCTGCCAAAATCCTGATTTTAAATCAAATTTTGAAAATATTTTGGCATTGTTTAATCTGTTTAGCAAATCCTGAGTATTAGGTAAAGGATACCTAATAGATTTTAAGACTTTGTTTAAAGGTTTATAATTGATTACTAATCTTGGAACTCCTCTTTCGATTTCAGCGGCCTTTTCAATATAAAATGCCATACAGCCCCAAGGGGATTTGCTTTTTCTAATTAATCCTTTCTTCAGAAGATCATTGATTTCTTCTTGGCAAAGCTTCAAATGGGCAGCATCCATTTGAGATGGACGAGCTTTAGTAGGAATATCTTTTTCATTAAAATCTTTTACATATGTAATCCTACTATGTGTCTTTTTCTATTCCAAAAGGCTGATGGTAATTCAAAACAGCATTCTTCTTCAATCTGTTTGGTGAATTCTTCTAATTTTGTTTTAAATTCTTTTTTCTCCAATTCTTTTGTCATTTGGACACATTTAATTTCATTTTTAATCCATTTATGTAATTCTCTCTGGTGGCAATAACTTGATTTATCCTTTGGATTTTCGTCTCACAAGGATCATCTATAAAATCAAGATTTACTTCAATCCCTTTGATTTTGTAGAAATTCCTTTTGTTGTTACAGAAAAAGGTTGGATGTGAAGAATAAATGGAGATCCAAGGAGTACATCGTTAACAATATCTTCTGAAATAATAAAGGGTGAAGTAACACAGACTCCTTTCATGCAAACATGAACATTTGAGATTTTTCTCTATGGAAATGGTCGTTCCATTAGCAGCAGACACAAACTGTTTTGATTCACTTGTAAATTCAATGGGAACGATTCCAAGTCTGATAACATTTAAGTCAGCACCAGTGTCAATTATGGCATTAACAATCTTCTCGAAGTTTTTAATTTTTATTTTTACCTGAACTCTCCACTGTTGGTAAATACATTTTGTAGGAATTACACCAGTAGAGATTTTGCTAATTTCTCCTTTAATTCTTTGGACAAATTTTTCTTCATCATATTTTTCAATAGCACCATCACTTTCTAACCAAGTTAACCTTTCATCAGGCTCATTTTGTTTTCTGGTTAACTCAATCCTTAATTCACGGAGTTCTCTCTTTTGATCATTTAATTCTCTTTGTAAATCTGAGAGAGTTAAGGGTTTATTTATAGTATGAATTTTTTCTGCTCTATTCATGAGGTCAATCATGGAATAGGTTGGTGTATGAAATGTTTCTTTCTCCTTTATCCTTTTTGGATAATATAGTGTTTTATCATCATTTTCATTTTCTTCAAAGGAAATTTTTTGTTGTGAACTTTCTCCTTCTTCTCTGAAGAAAAGAAGAAAAGTGGTCCCATCAATGTTAGATGTTCATAATAATATCTTGATATTATCCTATAGGTGTCTTCATTCAAAACGATGCTTGAGAAGAAATGTTGCTAGTTATCATTGCCTGGGAGAAAAGCTAGCATAATGTCAAGGTTTGATTTGATGAAAATTTGTCCTCTAGCCATCAGAGAATATATTTTTGGTAGGGGCTGCCTTTTATGTTGCCACTTGTAAACAAAGATGGTAGGGGCTGCCTTTTGTGTTGCCATTTGAAAAAGTTGGTGCTGGTGTTGGTGTTGCTTTATTGCCATATGTCATAAGTTGATAATGTTATGGGGGGTATGTTTATCTTTTGCTTTCCATGTGGCATAAAGATACTCCACCTCATGTACCTTGTCCATCAACTTTTGTACCTAGCCCATCAACTTTTGAAAATGTGTTTTTGTGGCTTGTGTCGGTAGCCATTCCTTTGTTTGTTGCAAATCCTCTCATGGTCGGATGGGAGAAATCTCTTATTGTATGCTCCATCTATATAAGGAGCAGAGGGTTTTCCATTTGCATATATAGTTGAATATATAGTTGAAGATATAGTTGAGAAAATTGTAAAAAATATAAGTGTGAGTGTGAGTTTGAAGTTTGAGTGCTAGAGCTTGAAGTTTAAGTGTGATAGAGTCTGAAGTCCTGTACAAATCTTCTGTAAGTAATTAAGTTTTTAAGTTTAATGTTACATGCTTGTTGTTATCTAATCATGTTGTTTCTTTTGCTAGAATATGTCTATTCGTCTTACTCTGCTTAGAAGATACTATGATGATGTTCGGATATTAAGAAAAATTGAATCCTTGTTAGACAATATAAGAAGAAATCTGCAAATCTGCACCCACAGAAATAATCCTCGCCATCTTGAGTTTGAAAGGAGAAGGATTGTTTTAATGCGTGCTTATGCTGTCTTCCAACTAGATAAATTTTGAACTAAATCAAAACTACAAGCTATGGCCTTCTGAGATGCCACCTCGTTCTATTAGGAGAGAAGAATTATTGCGTGATCTAAGAAGACGTGAAAATCAGCTTAGAACATTAGAAAATGCTATCAGACAAATTGATGAAAATATAGCTGTAGGAGGATATCTTGTTATCCGTGTTCAAGTATTAGACGATCTATGTTAGTACGCTTCTGTAATCAAGTAAGAGAATATTGTAATAGACTGAATGAAGAATTGGAATTATTATCTCGTATTTAAATTTGTGTTAAAAAAAAAATGGGATTTAGATGAATTAAATCTATTATCCAGGATCTGAAGCTATTTAGCCAAAGTTGATCTACCCAACTCTATTAAGAGTTTTTATTTTCCTTCTTATTCTCCACTTCTGTGCCTCGTTCATCTTTTTAAAGAGTGTGGTCGCGTTGTAAGTCCCGCTTCAGGCCGTGATCAGGCGTCAAGGGCAGTAAATCGTTGACAGAACTCTTCTTGTTTCTCACGAGCTTCAAAATATGGAAAATTCTAAGGGAAAAACAAAACTTTTTAAGAATTGTTTTAAATCATTTCAGCATCCTTCTAAGAGATCTTATTCGTCTTCCTCATCCTATCAGTCTGCTTTAACTAGTTTTACCTATAATAGTTTAGAGAAGAAAAATTCAGAAAAAACAAAAAATTCAGAAGAAATGATATATGAAAATTTTGATCAAGCAATATCAAATTGGAAGTTGCCAGCCTTGCCTGTAACAGAAATATATAGCAATGGCACATTTGAAGAGCAAAATGATTATCACATAAAAACTGTTGAAAAAATTGTTTCTCTCTCTCTAGGAAAACAGACAATCAAAGTTCTTGATAGAAGAATTATTGAACAAATCAGAACCAAATACAACTACCTGCACATAGGATTAATTCAGGTAGGAATCAAACCGTTGTTTCGATTAGGATTAAATGTTGCAGTCTGTGCTTATGTACGAGGTCAGAGACATGATGAATTTGATGATTCTTTTTATGCTATGATTGAATCAAGTCTCTGTCATGGACCTGTTTATTTTAACTGCTTTCCCAATATCACAATTGATGCTCATGATGATGATATCCTTGATTGTGCAACTATTGGATTTCAAAGCAAAGGATTAAAAATGAGTCCAAGAAGTAAACCTTTTGCTATAGTTTATCGTGTGTTCTACAAATCCATGATATCTGTCTTTCCCATGATAGCCTATAGAGATAAGGTTGATAAAGAAAAAACTACAGTTCTCATGGAAACAAACTTTAACAATAACGTGTTCATCCCAAAAGTCATCAGCTGGGAAGAAGTTGTTCTTTCAGGAAATTGGTAGATAGAAGATGTCACCCCAAGAGTAAATGAAATGACAGATGATTTACAAAGTATAGTCAAATTACCAAATGGTAATGTTGAAGTCAATTTTAGGAGAAAAATGGAAAAAACTAGGAGAAGTTTTGCCGGTTATACGGAAGGAAGAAAAAGTTTTAAATTAGAAAAAATAGATGATGACCAAAGGAGTAGTGAAAAGGAAGAAATGGATCAAAAAGTATTTAGAAATAAAGAAAGTGGAATTGAACATCCTATCTACAAAAGATCCTCATCAGCGAAAACCTATAATCCAAGTGAAAGTGATTTTCTCTAAGGAGCCATAAGAATGGTGAGCATTCAAAAGCCAGAAGAAATACCTGTTAAAAAGTTTCAAATTGATAAACCATATCTTAGAGAAAATTTGAAAAGTCATCCTTTAAAAGATTGGTTTTTTAAAAAGTTTAACACAGAAGAAAAGGATAAGATGAGAGAATTATGGTATTCCCAAATGGAGGAAGAAGAAAGAAATATACCTTTCTTTGATTGGTTCATGGAATATTTCAAAAAAGGGAAAATCAAAGAAAAAGAAACTCAAAGCCCAGAACAGATAAGAGTTATAGGAAAAACAACAAGAACTTGGAAAGACACTGAAGGAAAGGAAGTTGATAAATCTCACCCACCTTGGAAGAAACTTGATATTTCTGTCCCCAATATAGAAACCAAGAATTATGCTATGCCTGTAAAAAATGCATCTATTTATGAATAAAAACCAGACCCAAATGCTAAAGACATAAGTATAGGTATTGGAAATATAATTGAACAAAACAATTATACCAATCTATGTTTATTAACCATTGGAGAACAAACAGATCGAATAGAAAGAACAATCAAATTAAAATCTGAATTCAGTAAAGATAAAAGAGAAAAATTAGAAGAAAGCTCTGCCAATGCAGTTTATGTTCCCAGACAATTACCTAAAGGGATTACTCTGCAAGAAGGACCATTCATAATGACAGACGAAATGCAAAAAGAATTATCCAATAGGATGGAAAGCCTCAATATGGGAGGAAAAGGATTCAGTATCCTAAGGGTCTCTGTGTCTGAAGAGATGGTAGGATTTGCTAAACAGATTAAACAATGTCAAAATATTTTCAAAATTTGATTTAATCAGGATTTTGACAGATTCTGATAAAAGAAGAAGATAGATATAAAACTGCATTCACTGTTCCAATGGGGCATTATGAATGGAATGTTATGCCTTTTGGATTGAAAAATGCTCCGTCTGAATTTCAGAATATTATGAATAATATCTTCTCGTCTTATACCCAGTTTGCCATTGTTTACATTGATGATATTCTTATCTTTTCAGAATCTGTGATACAACATTGGAAACATTTGAGTATTTTCAAAAGAGTTGTAAAAGAAAATGGATTGGCTTTATCCAAAAGAAAGTGAATCTTTTTTAGCAGAAAATCAGGTTCTTAGGATTTGAAATCCAAGACAGAAAAATAACTCCGACTAATAGAGTTATTCAATTTGCTGATAAATTTCCAGATGAAATTAAGGATAAAAATATGCTACAAAGATTTCTTGGATGTCTAAATTATGTTGGATTTTTCTATCAGGATTTGGCAAAAAATAGAAAACTTCTCTAAGAAAGATTAAAGAAAAATCCTAAGGAGTGGTCTATCCATCATACTAATGCAGTAAAAAAGATTAAAGAAAGAGTTAAAAATCTTCCTCATAGATGTTTATCTGATCCAAAAGCTTTCAAAATAGTTCAAACTGATGCCTCTGATATCGGATATGGTGGAATCCTTTTACAACAAAAAGATTCACAAGAAAAATTAATAAGATTTAATTCAGGATTATGGAATGAAGCTCAAAAGAAATATTCAACCATCAAAAAGGAAGTTCTTGCCATAGTTATTTGTGTGACGAAATTCCAACATGATTTATTAAACAAAGAATTCTGATCAGATTTTATGCTAAGGCTGCAAAAGAAATTCTGGAAAAAGATGTCAAAATCTTGTCTCTAAGCAAATATTTGCTAGATGGCAAGCCATTTTTATCAGTGTTTGAATTTAAAATTGAATTTATTAATGGAAATTCTAACTCTCTCCCTGACTTTCTTAGTAGAGAATTTCTTCAGGGACGACAAAATGGCAAGTAGTTCTTCCCCGTTCATGAAGAAAAAAGGGAATGAGAAATTGGCAGATCAAGAAGAAAGCCAAAAGGGTTTTACTCCAACAAAAGACCCAAGTCAATCAGAATTATATCTTTACATTGGTAACAGAATTCTTGTTACTTCAGATTGTCTAATGGAAGAAAGATCTGTTGAAGATAATGTTTATTTTCTATTTGGGAAGGGGCTTCATTATTATTCCCCTGATAAAAGAAAAACCAGAGATTGGTAGCTCAATATTTTGCATCAGACGAAAAGTGTCCTCATCTTCCACAACAAGAATGCAAATGGGTATCATCACTTACTCAAAGTTCACTATTCTCAAAATCCTTAGTGAGGAAGATTGGGATGGTCCCTTGTACATGACAAAATCAGTCAAATTATACAATTCGACTGAGTTCTTTAATTATTGGAACTATATTGATGCCTGGAAATATGCTTTGATGTGGCAAAATCGCCAGTATAATCACTCCTGGTTCATCAGATTCAAAGAAGAAAGTCCTGATGTCATTCCTATTCATCGCAATTTTCCATCCTGGTTTCTCTTCACCTGGTGGTCATATTATGGTGCTTCTCAGAAAATTCTTCCTGATAATTTTTCGTTATTTGTTTATTAAGTTCTCTCAGGTTGAAGAAAAGGTTCCATGTGAAGCCATCAATATGCTTCTCTTCTTTGCTAAATTTCATATCCTTATATTTTCCAATGGAAGTTTGAAGTAAAAAATGACTTATATGATTTACCATCTCTTTATCAAACTTTTTATCAAAAGTGGTGGTCTAAGATTGAAAATGATACTTATGAGAGAATTCTGAATCAAATCTCTCCTCCTGTTAAAAAAGAAATTCCTCTTCCTGAAGAAAAGCCTTTTGAGAATGAAATGCTCATGGCTAATCTATTAGCCAAAAAGATTGCCAAAGAAATTGCTCGAGAAAAATCTCCTGAGTCGATGGATATGTATGTCAACTCCGTCAATTTTGAAGAAAAGATCAAGCAAATTTTAGAAGAATATCTCCCAAAGAAAAAAGTTGGTAATCATGATTGGGATAGTAATCATGATCCAGATGAAAATCTTGATGATGAAGTTGCTCCTCTTGAAGATCTCCATCCTCGTTGGGACCCTGACTCTCATGTTAATCCCGATGGCTCAGTTACAGAATATCTTTGTGGTGGAAAGTTTTGGCACTCTTCAGCAAAGACAAAGGAAAAGAAGAAGAAGTCGAAAGGAATCTCGGTTAGCTGAATTATTCCGGAAAAATTCTGCTAAAGCAAAAGAATTGATGAAAAAGAAGATGTAAAAAGAGATGATTCCTATCAAATAATTCGATCCTGTCAGTAGTATTATGCTAACCAAGAAATCTTTGTAGCATATTTTTATCCTTAATTTCATCTGGAAATTTATCAGCAAATTAAATAACTCTATTAGTCGGAGTTATTTTTCTGTCTTGGATTTCAAATCCTAAGAATCTGATTTTCTGCTGAAAGAGATTCATCTTTCTTTTAGATAAAACAAATCCATTTTCTTTTATGACTCTTTGAAGATATTCAAATGTTTCCAATGTTGTATCACAGATTCGAAAAGATAAGAATATCATCAATGTAAACAATGACAAACTGGGTATAAGACGAGAAGATATTATTCATAATATTCTGAAATTCAGACGGAGCATTTTTCAATCCAAAAGGCATAACATTCCATTCATAATGCCCCATTGGAACAGTGAATGCAGTTTTATATATATCTTCTTCTTTTATCTGAATCTGCCAAAATCCTGATTTTAAATCAAATTTTGAAAATATTTTGGCATTGTTCAATCTGTTGAGCAAATCCTGAGTATTAGGTAAAGGATACCTAATAGATTGTAAGACTTTGTTTAAAGGTTTATAATTGATTACCAATCTTGGAACTCCTCTTTCGATTTCAGCGGCCTTTTCAACATAAAATGTCGTACAGCTCCAAGGGGATTTGTTGTTTCTAATTAATCCTTTCTTCAGAAGACCATTGATTTCTTTTTGGCAAAGCTTCAAATGGGCAACATCCATTTGAGATGGACGAGATTTAGTAGGAATATCTTTTTCATTAAAATCTTTTACATATGGTAATCCTACTATGTGTCTTTTTCTATTCCAAAAGGCTGATGGTAATTCAGAACAGCATTCTTCTTCAATCTGTTTGGTGAATTCTTATAATTTTGTTTTAAATTCTTTTTTCTCCAATTCTTTTGTTATTTGGACACATTTAATTTCATTTTTTAATCCATTTATGTAATTCTCTCTGGTGGCAATAACTTGATTTATCCTTTGGATTTTCGTCTCACCAGGATCATCTATAAAATCAAGATTTACTTCAATCCCTTTGATATTTGTAGAAATTCCTTTTGTTGTTAAAGAAAAGGGTTGGATTTGAAGAATAAATGGAGATCCAAGGAGTACATCGTTAACGATATCTTCTGAAATAATAAAGGGTGAAGTAACACAGACTCCTTTAATGCAAACATGAACATTTGGGATTTTTCTTTCTATGGAAATGGTCGTTCCATTAGCAGCAGACACAAACTGTTTTGATTCACTTGTAAATTCAATAGGAACGATTCCAAGTCTGATAACATTTAAGTCAGCACCAGTGTCAATTATGGCATTAACAATCTTCTCGAAGTTTTTAATTTTTATTTTTACCTGAACTCTCCACTGTTGGTAAATACATTTTGTAGGAATTACACCAGTAGAGATTTTGCTAATTTCTCTTTAATTCTTTGGACAAATTTTTCTTCATCATATTTTTCAGCACCATCATTTTCTAACCAAGTTAACCTTTCATCAAGCTCATTTTGTTTTTTTGTTAATTCTAATTTTAATTCACGAAGTTCTCTCTTCTGATCATTTAATTCTTTTTGTAAATCTGAGAGAGTTAAGGGTTTATTTATAGTATGAATTTTTTCTGCTCTATTCATGAGGTCAATCATGGAATAGGTTGGTGTATGAAATGTTTCTTTCTCCTTTATCCTTTTGGATAATATGGTGTTTTATCACCATTTTCATTTTCTTCAAAGGAAATTTTTTGTTGTGAACTTTCTCCTTCTTCTCCTCCCCCCAATTTTGAAATCTGATTTAAAAATTGAACTTTTTTCTCTGGATCAGGTATGTTATCAATCATTTCTAAAAGTAATTTTTGAGGGGCCGTGAGGACACGAATGTGGATACCAAGATCTTCATCAGATGGTATCGATCATTCTCCTTCAGATTCTTCACTATCTGAATGACATGTACATGATTAGAATTGTTTGATGAGCTAAATCTGAGGACTATCTTCTTCAATATCAGTTGATGAATCAGATTCATATTCTCCTTCTTCTTTTGAGGAACTTGAATCAGATTGTTCCTTTTCAGTATTTTCATCATAAATTTTGGTATTGATTTTTCTAAGTTTCTTTTTAGAAGGATTTTCTTTTTTAAAACATTTACTTGAATAATGACCCTTCTTCCCGCAATTATAACAAGTTGGAACATTTTCTTTTATATATTTCTTTTTGAAATATTTTCTGGATTTTCTTTTGAATGGGATGAGATCATCGGATTTTCTTCCTTTTTTATATCGTCCGGATTTATACTTTTTTACCATTTTGTTTCTTCTATCCGGAGCAAATCTAGAACGCAAAGGTTTTCTCTTTGATTCAGTTTGATCTAAACCAAACTGGAAGCAAAAATCTCCTAATTCTTTATCTCCAGAATATTTTCTCATTTTTTTAGCTTGTTTATTGATCTTTAAATCAATACAAAGATTCATGCCAGTGAACTCATCTCTTTTTGGTGGAGGTATATGGTTAGTATGAAGAAAAGAAGAAAAGTGGTCCCATCAATGTTAGATGTTCATAATAATATCTTGATAATATCTTGATATTATCCTGTAGGTGTCTTGTATAGAAGAAATGGTGTCTTCATTCAAAACGATGCTTGAGAAGAAATGTTGCTAGTTATCATTGCCTGGGAGAAAAGCTAGCATAATGTCAAGGTTTGATTTGATGAAAATTTGTCCTCTAGCCATCAGAGAATATATTTTTGGTAGGGGCTGCCTTTTATGTTGCCACTTGTAAACAAAGATGGTAGGGGCTGCCTTTTGTGTTGCCATTTGAAAAAGTTGGTGCTGGTGTTGGTGTTGCTTTATTGCCATATGTCATAAGTTGATAATGTTATGGGGGGTATGTTTATCTTTTGCTTTCCATGTGGCATAAAGATACTCCACCTCATGTACCTTGTCCATCAACTTTTGTACCTAGCCCATCAACTTTTGAAAATGTGTTTTTGTGGCTTGTGTCGGTAGCCATTCCTTTGTTTGTTGCAAATCCTCTCATGGTCGGATGGGAGAAATCTCTTATTGTATGCTCCATCTATATAAGGAGCAGAGGGTTTTCCATTTGCATATATAGTTGAATATATAGTTGAAGATATAGTTGAGAAAATTGTAAAAAAAAAACATAAGTGTGCGTGTGAGTGTGAGTTTTGAAGTTTGAGTTCTAGAGCTTGAAGTTTAAGTGTGATAGAGTCTGAAGTCCTGTACAAATCTTCTGTAAGTAATTAAGTTTTTAAGTTTAATGTTACATGCTTGTTGTTATCTAATCATGCTGTTTCTTTTACATTATGTCTATCCGTCTTGCTTTGCTTAAAAAATATTATGATGATGTCCGAAGACTAAGAAAAATAGAGCGAGCCATTGAAATCATAAGAAGACATTTGCAAACTTGTCCGCATAAGAATAATCCACAACATTATCAACATGAAATAAGAAGGATTCTCTTGCTTCGAGCCTATGCTATAATACAATTAGAAGTTTTTAGGATTGAATCAAAGCTACAAGCTATGGCCTTCTGAGATGCCACCTCGTTCTATTAGGAGAGAAGAATTATTGCGTGATCTAAGAAGACGTGAAAATCAGCTTAGAACATTAGAAAATGCTATCAGACAAATTGATGAAAATATAGATGTAGGAGGATATCTTGTTATCCGTGTTCAAGCTATTAGACGATCTATGTTAGTACGCTTGTGTAATCAAGTAAGAGAATATTGTAATAGACTGAATGAAGAATGAGAATTATTATCTCGTATTTAAATTTGTGTTAAAAAAAAAAAAAAAAAAACGGGATTTAGATGAATTGAATCTATTATCCAGGATCTGAAGCTTTTTAGCCAAGTTGATCTATCTAATTCTCTATTAAGAGTTTTTATTTTCCTTCTTATTCTCCACTTCTGTGCCTCGTTCATATTTTTAAAGAATGTGGTCGCGTTGTAAGTCCCGCTTCAGGCCGTGATCAGGCGTTAAGGGCAGTAAATCGTTGACAGAACTCTTCTTGTTTCTAACGAGCTACAAAAGATGGAAAATTCTAAGGGAAAAACAAAACTTTTTAAGAATTGGTTTAAATCATTTCAGCATCCTTCTAATAGATCTTATTCGTCTTCTTCATCCTACCAGTCTGCTTTAACCAGTTTTACCCGTAATAGTTTAGAAAAGGAAAATTCAGAAAAAACAAAAAATTCAGAAGAAATGATATATGAAAATTTTGACCAAGCAATATCAAATTGGAAGTTGCCAGCCTTGCCTGTAACAGAAATATATAGCAATGGCACATTTGAAGAGCAAAATGATTATCACATAAAAACTGTTGAAAAAATTGTTTCTCTCTCTGGAGGAAAACAGACAATCAAAGTTCTTGATAGAAGAATTATTGAACAAATCGGAACCAAATACAACTACCTGCACATAGGATTAATTCAGGTTGGAATCAAACCGTTGTTTCGATTAGGATTAAATGTTGCAGTCTGTGCTTATGTGCGAGATCAGAGACATGATGAATTTGATGATTCTCTTTATGCTATGATTGAATCAAGTCTCTGTCATGGACCTGTTTATTTTAACTGCTTTCCCAATATCACAATTGATGCTCATGATGATGATATCCTTGATTGTGCAACTATTGGATTTCAAAGCAAAGGATTAAAAATGAGTCCAAGAAGTAAACCTTTTGCTATAGTTTATCGTGTGTTCTACAAATCCATGATATCTGTCTTTCCCATGATAGCCTATATAGAGATAAGGTTGATAAAGAAAAAATTACAGTTCTCATGGAAACAAACTTTAACAATAACGTGTTCATCCCAAAAGTCATCAGCTGGGAAGAAGTTGTTCTTCCAGGAAATTGGCAAATAGAAGATGTCACCCCAAGAGTAAATGAAATGACAGATGATTTACAAAGTATAGTCAAATTACCCAATGGTAATGTTGAAGTCAATTTTAGGAGAAAAATGGAAAAAGGTAGGAGTAGTTTTGCCAGTTATAAGGAAGGAAGAAAAAGTTTTTAAATTAGAAGAAATAGATGATGACCAAAGGAGTAGTGAAAAGGAAGAAATGGATCAAAAAGTTTTTAGAAACAAAGAAAGTGGAATTGAACACCCTATCTACAAAAGATCCTCATCAGCGAAAACCTATAATCCAAGTGAAAGTGATTTTCTCCAAGGAGCCATAAGAATGGTGTGCATTCAAAAGCCAGAAGAAATATCTGTTAAAAAGTTTCAAATTGATAAACCATATCTTAGAGAAAATTTGAAAAATCATCCTTTAAAAGATTGGTTCTTTAAAAAGTTTAACACAGAAGAAAAGGATAAGATGAGAGAATTATGGTGTTCCCAAATGGAGGAAGAAGAAAGAAATATACCTTTCTTTGATTGGTTTATGGAATATTTTAAAAAAGGGAAAATCAAAGAAAAAGAAAATCAAAGCCCAGAACAGATAAGACTTATAGGAAAAACAACAAGAACTTGGAAAGACACTGAAGGAAAGGAAGTTGATAAATCTCACCCACCTTGGAAGAAACTTGATATTTCTGTCCCCAATATAGAAACCAAGAATTATGCTATGCCTGTAAAAAATGCATCTATTTATGAATAAAAACCAGACCCAAATGCTAAAGACATAGGTATAGGTATTGGAGATATAATTGAACAAAACAATTATACCAATCTATGTTTATTAACCATTGGAGAACAAACAGATCGAATAGAAAGAACAATCAAATTAAAATCTGAATTCAGTAAAGATAAAAAAGAAAAATTAGAAGAAAGCTCTGCCAATACAGTTTATGTTCCCAGACAATTACCTAAAGGGATTACTCTGCAAGAAGGACCATTCATAATGACAGACGAAATGCAAAAAGAATTATCCAATAGGATGGAAAGCCTCAATATGGGATGAAAAGGATTCAGTATCCTAAGGGTCTCTGCGTCTGAAGATTTATTAATAAATCGCCTAAAGAAATGTAATCCTCAGGTAAAATTGCCAGAAACAAAGAATTATTATCCTAGACCAACCCCTGTTGATCTACAACTCGAAGAAGCTCCATACAGTTATACCTCAGAATTAACCTATTCAGGAAATTCTTTATATGAGTGGAATTTAGATGGATTAACAGAATATCAAATTGTCCAAATGGTTCACAGTATGTTAATATACTGTAATGCCTGTGAAGTCAGAGGAAATACTCCAAGAAATATCTTTCGATGATAACCACTATTTCAATGGAATATTAAGAGGATGGTGGAATTATGGATTATCTGGAGCTCAAAGACTTGAAATAGAAAATGCTGTCAAAATGGATGAATTTGGAAGAATCCTTTATAGAGACAAAACCACAGGAAATTTAGTTGATCCAAATGTTAAGCTTGAAGCAGGTACTAGTCAAATCCCTGATAATTGGGAAACTCAATCTGATTGTTAGTGTCTTGCTTCTATGCATCCTCAATGAATTCACTGAGGAATTGCTCTAATTAAGGAGAAAAATAGACAGCAATTACACCGTTTGAGATGTAGAAATTTAGGAGAATTTCGTTGGTACAGAGATGTATTCTTGTCAAAAATTTACCAACTCAATGATTGTAATTCTGATATTTGGAAAGAAAGATTCATTTCAGGATTACCACCCTTATTTGCTGAAAAAGTGCGTAATTCCCTGAGAGAAGAAAATGCATGGTACTATTAATTATAGTTTGCTGACTTTCTCGGAGGAATGATACAAAGAATTAACAAAGTTGGCATGAATCTTTGTACTGATTTAAAGATCACTAAACAAGCTGAAAAAATGAGAAAATATTCTGGAGATAAAGAATTAGGAGATTTTTGTTTCCAGTTTGGTTTAGATCAAACGCCTGAATCAAAGAGAAAACCTATGCGTTCTAGATTTGCTCCGGATAGAAGAAACAAAATGATAAAAAGTATAATCCGGAAGATATAAAAAAGGAAGAAAATCCGATGATCTCATCCCATTCAAAAGAAAATCCAGAAAATATTTCAAAAAGAAATATATAAAAGAAAATGTTCCAACTTGTTATAATTGCGGGAAGAAGGGTCATTATTCAAGTAAATGTTTTAAAAAAGAAAATTCTTCTAAAAAGAAACTTAGAAATATCAATACCAAAAATGATGATGAAAATACTGAAAAGGAACAAACTAATTCAAGTTCCTCAGAAGAAGAAGAAGAATATGAATCTGATTCATCAACTGATATTGAAGAAGATAGTCCTCAGATTCAGCTCATCAAACAATTCCAATCATGTACATGTCATTCAGATGATGAAGAATCTGAAGGAGAATGGTCGATACCATCTGATGAAGATCTTGGTATCCACATTCGTGTCCTCACGGCCCCTCAAAAATTACTTTTAGAAATGATTGATAACATACCTGATCCAGAGAAAAAAGTTCAATTTTTAAATCAGATTTCAAAATTGGGGGGAGGAGAAGAAGGAGAAAGTTCACAACAAAAAATTTCCTTTGAAGAAAATGAAAATGATGATAAAACACCATATATCCAAAAAGGATAAAGGAGAAAGAAACATTTCATACACCAACCTATTCCATGATTGACCTCATGAATAGAGCAGAAAAAATTCATACTATAAATAAACCCTTAACTCTCTCAGATTTACAAAGAGAATTAAATGATCAGAAGAGAGAACTCCGTGAATTAAGGATTGAGTTAACCAAAAAACAAAATGAGCTTGATGAAAGGTTAACTTGGTTAGAAAGTGATGGTGCTATTGAAAAATATGATGAAAAAAATTGTCCAAAGAATTAAAGGAGAAATTAACAAAATCTCTACTTGTGTAATTCCTACAAAATGTATTTACCAACAGTGGAGAGTTCAGGTAAAAATAAAAATTAAAAACTTCGAGAAGATTGTTAATGCCATAATTGACACTGGTGCTGACTTAAATGTTGTCAGACTTGGAATCGTTCCTATTGAATTTACAAATGAATCAAAACAGTTTGTGTCTGCTGCTAATGGAACGACCATTTCCATAAAAAGAAAAATCCCAAATGTTCATGTTTGCATGAAAGGAGTTTGTTAACTTCACTTTATTATTTCAGAAGATATTGTTAACGATGTACTCCTTGGATCTCCATTTATTCTTCAGATCCAACCCTTTTCTGTAACAACAAAAGGAATTTCTACAAATATCAAAGGGATTGAAGTAAATCTTGATTTTATAGAAGATCCTTGTGAGACGAAAATCCAAAGGATAAATCAAGTTATTGCCACCAGAGAGAATTACATAAATGGATTAAAAATGAAATTAAATGTGTCCAAATGACAAAGAATTGGAGAAAAAAGAATTTAAAACAAAATTAGAAGAATTCACCAAACAGATTGAAGAAGAATGCTGTTCTGAATTACCATCAGCCTTTTGGAATAGAAAAAGACACATAGTAGGATTACCATATGTAAAGATTTTAATGAAAAAGATATTCCTACTAAAGCTCGTCCATCTCAAATGGATGCTGCCCATTTGAAGCTTTGCCAAGAAGAATCAATGATCTTCTGAAGAAATGATTAATTAGAAAAAGCAAATCTCCTTGGAGCTGTACGGCATTTTATGTTGAAAAGGCCGTTGAAATCGAAAGAGGAGTTCCAAGATTGGTAATCAATTATAAACCTTTAAACAAAGTCTTACAATCTATTAGGTATCCTTTACCTAATACTCAGGATTTGCTAAACAGATTAAACAATGCCAAAATATTTTCAAAATTTGATTTAAAATCAGGATTTTGGCAGATTCAGATAAAAGAAGAAGATAGATATAAAACTGCATTCACTGTTCCAATGGGGCATTTTGAATGGAATGTTATGCCTTTTGGATTGAAAAATGCTCCGTCTGAATTTCAGAATATTATGAATAATATATTCTCGTCTTATACCCAGTTTGCCATTGTTTACATTGATGATATTCTTATCTTTTCAGAATCTGTGATACAACATTGGAAACATTTGAGTATTTTCAAAAGAGTTGTAAAAGAAAATGGATTGGCTTTATCCAAAAGAAAATGAATATTTTTCAGCAGAAAATCAGGTTCTTAGGATTTGAAATCCAAGACAGAAAAATAACTCCGACTAATAGAGTTATTCAATTTGCTGATAAATTTCCAGATGAAATTAAGGATAAAAATATGCTATAAAGATTTCTTGGATGTCTAAATTATGTTGGATTTTTCTATCAGGATTTGGCAAAAGATAGAAAACTTCTCCAAGAAAGAATAAAGAAAAATCCTAAGGAGAGGTCTATCCATCATACTAATGCAGTAAAAAAGATTAAAGAAAGAGTTAAAAATCTTCCTTGTAGATGTTTATCTGACCCAGAAGCTTTCAAAATAGTTCAAACTGATGCCTCTGATATCGGATATGGTGGAATCCTTTTACAGCAAAAAGATTCACAAGAAGAATTAATAAGATTTAATTCAGGATTATGGAATGAAGCTCAAAAGAAATATTCAACCATCAAAAAGGAAGTTCTTGCCATAGTTATTTGTGTGACGAAATTCCAACATGATTTATTAAACAAAGAATTTCTGATCAGAGTTGAGCTAAGGCTGCAAAAGAAATTCTGGAAAAAGATGTCAAAAATCTTGTCTCTAAGCAAATATTTGCTAGATGGCAAGCCATTTTATCAGTGTTTGAATTTAAAATTGAATTTATTAATGGAAATTCTAATTCTCTCCCTGACTTTCTTACTAGAGAATTTCTTCAGGGACGACAAAATGGCAAGTAGTTCTTCCCCGTTCATGAAGAAAAAAGGGAATGAGAAATTGGCAGATCAAGAAGAAAGCCAAAAGGGTTTTACTCCAACAAAAGACCCAAGTCAATCAGAATTATATCTTTACACTGGTAACAGAATTCTTGTTACTTCAGATTGTCTTATGGAAGAAAGATCTGTTGAAGATAATGTTTATTTCTATTTGGAAGGGGCTTCATTATTATTCCCCTGATAAAAGAAAAACCAGATTGGTAGCTCAATATTTTGCATCAGACGAAAAGTGTCCTCATCTTCCACAACAAGAATGCAAATGGTATCATCACTTACTCAAAGTTCACTATTCTCAAAATCCTTACTGAGGAAGATTGGGATGGTCCCTTGTACATGACAAAATCAGTCAAATTATACAATTCGACTGAGTTCTTTAATTATTGGGACTATATTGATGCCTGGAAATATGCTTTGATGTGGCAAAATCGCCAGTATAATCACTCCTGGTTCATCAGATTCAAAGAAAGAAAGTCCTGATGTCACTCCCATTCATCGCAATTTTCCATCCTGGTTTCTCTTCACCTGGTGGTCATATTATGGTGCTTCTCAGAAAATCCTTCCTGATAATTTTCGTTATTTGTTTATTAAGTTCTCTCAGGTTGAAGAAAAGGTTCCATGTGAAGCCATCAATATGCTTCGCTTCTTTGCTAAATTTCATATCCCTTATATTTTCCAATGGAAGTTTGAAGTAAAAAAGGACTTATATGATTTACCATCTCTTTATCAAACTTTTTATCAAAAGTGGTGGTCTAAGATTGAAAATGATACTTATGAGAGAATTCTGAATCAAATCTCTCCTCCTGTTAAAGAAGAAATTCCTCTTCCTGAAGAAAAACCTTTTGAGAATGAAATGCTCATGGCTAATCTATTAGCCAAAAAGATTGCCAAAGAAATTGCTCGAGAAAAATCTCCTGAGCCGATGGATATGTCTGTTGACTCCGTCAATTTTGAAGAAAAGATCAAGCAAACTTTAGAAGAATATCTCCCAAAGAAAAAAGTTGGTAATCATGTTGGGATAGTAATCATGATCCAGATGAAAATCTTGATAATGAAGTTGCGCCTCGTAAAGATCTCCATCCTCGTTGGGACCCTGACTCTCATGTTAATCCCGATGGCTCAGTTACAGAATATCTTCGTGGTGGAAAGTTTTAGTACTCTTCAGCAAAAGACAAAGGAAAAGAAGAACAAGTCGAAAAGGAATCTCGGTTAGCTGAATTATTCCGGAAAAATTCTGCTAAAGCAAAAGAATTGATGAAAAAAAGATGTAAAAGAGATGATTCCTATCAAATAATTCGATCCTGTCAGTAGTATTATGCTAACCAAGAAATCTTTATAGCATATTTTTATCCTTAATTTCATCTGGAAATTTATCAGCAAATTGAATAACTCTATTAGTCGGAGTTATTTTTCTGTCTTGGATTTCAAATCCTAAGAACCTGATTTTCAAGATCTAAGAACCTGAGATTTCATCTTTCTTTTAGATAAAGCCAATCCATTTTCTTTTATGACTCTTTTGAAGATATTCAAATGTTTCCAATGTTGTATCACAGATTCTGAAAAGATAAGAATATCATCAATGTAAACAATGGCAAACTGGGTATAAGACGAGAAGATATTATTCATAATATTCTGAAATTCAGACGGAGCATTTTTCAATCCAAAAGGCATAACATTCCATTCATAATGCCCCATTGGAACAGTGAATGCAGTTTTATATCTATCTTCTTCTTTTATCTGAATCTGCCAAAATCCTGATTTTAAATCAAATTTTGAAAATATTTTGGTATTGTTTAATCTGTTTAGCAAATCGTGAGTATTAGGTAAAGGATACCTAATAGATTGTAAGACTTTATTTAAAGGTTTATAATTGATTACCAATCTTGGAACTCCTCTTTCGATTTCAGCGGCCTTTTCAACATAAAATGCCGTACAACTCTAAGGGGATTTGCTTTTTCTAATTAATCCTTTCTTCAGAAGATCATTGATTTCTTCTTGGCAAAGCTTCAAATGGGCAGCATCCATTTGAGATGGACGAGCTTTAGTAGGAATATCTTTTTCATTAAAATCTTTTACATGTGGTAATCCTACTATGTGTCTTTTTCTATTCCAAAAGGCTGATGGTAATTCAGAACAGCATTCTTCTTCAATCTGTTTGGTGAATTCTTCTAATTTTGTTTTAAATTCGTTTTTCTCCAATTCTTTTGTTATTTGGACACATTTAATTTCATTTTTTAATCCATTTATGTAATTCTCTCTGGTGGCAATAACTTGATTTATCCATTGGATTTTCGTCTCACCAGGATCATCTATAAAATTAAGATTTACTTCAATCCCTTTGATATTTGTAGAAATTCCTTTTGTTGCTACAGAAAAGGGTTGGATTTGAAGAATAAATGGAGATCCAAGGAGTACATCGTTAACGATATCTTCTGAAATAATAAAGGGTGAAGTAACACAGACTCCTTTCATGCAAACATGAACATTTGGGATTTTTCTTTCTATGGAAATGGTCGTTCCATTAGCAGCAGACACAAACTGTTTTGATTCACTTGTAAATTCAATAGGAACGATTCCAAGTCTGATAACATTTAAGTCAGCACCAGTGTCAATTATGGAATTAACAATCTTCTCGAAGTTTTTAATTTTTATTTTTACCTGAACTCTCCACTGTTGGTAAATACATTTTGTAGGAATTACACCAGTAGAGATTTTGCTAATTTCTCTTTAATTCTTTGGACAAATTTTTCTTCATCATATTTTTCAATAGCACCATCATTTTCTAACCAAGTTAACCTTTCATCAAGCTCATTTTGTTTTTTTGTTAATTCTAATTTTAATTCACGAAGTTCTCTCTTCTGATCATTTAATTCTCTTTGTAAATCTGAGAGAGTTAAGGGTTTATTTATAGTATGAATTTTTTCTGCTCTATTCATGAGGTCAATCATGGAATAGGTTGGTGTATGAAATGTTTCTTTCTCCTTTATCCTTTTTGGATAATATGGTGTTTTATCACCATTTTCATTTTCTTCAAAGGAAATTTTTTGTTGTCAACTTTCTCCTTCTTCTCCTCCCCCCAATTTTGAAATCTGACTTAAAAATTAAACTTTTTTCTCTGGATCAGGTATGTTACAATCATTTCTAAAAGTAATTTTTGAGGGGCCGTGAGAACACGAATGTGGATACCAAGATCTTCATCAGATGGTATCGACCATTCTCCTTCAGATTCTTCATTATCTGAATGACATGTACACGATTGGAATTGTTTGATGAGCTGAATCTGAGGACTATCTTCTTCAATATCAGTTGATGAATCAGATTCATATTCTCCTTCTTCTTTTGAGGAACTTGAATCAGATTGTTCCTTTTCAGTATTTTCATCATAAATTTTGGTATTGATTTTTCTAAGTTTCTTTTTAGAAGGATTTTCTTTTTTAAAACATTTACTTGAATAATGACCCTTCTTCCCGCAATTATAACAAGTTGGAACATTTTCTTTTATATATTTCTTTTTGAAATATTTTCTGGATTTTCTTTTGAATGGGATGAGATCATCGGATTTTCTTCCTTTTTTATATCGTCCGGATTTATACTTTTTTACCATTTTGTTTCTTCTATCCGGAGCAAATCTAGAACGCAAAGGTTTTCTCTTTGATTCAGGCGTTTGATCTAAACCAAACTGGAAACAAAAATCTCCTAATTCTTTATCTCCAGAATATTTTCTCATTTTTTTAGCTTGTTTATTGATCTTTAAATCAATACAAAGATTCATGCCAGTGAACTCATCTCTTTTTGGTGGAGGTATATGGTTAGTATGAAGAAAAGAAGAAAAGTGGTCCCATCAATGTTAGATGTTCATAATAATATTTGATAATATCTTGATATTATCCTGTAGGTGTCTTGCATAGAAGAAATGGTGTCTTCATTCAAACGATGCTTGAGAAGAAATGTTGCTAGTTATCATTGCCTGGGAGAAAAGCTAGCATAATGTCAAGGTTTGATTTGATGAAAATTTGTCCTCTAGCCATCAGAGAATATATTTTTGGTAGGGGCTGCCTTTTATGTTGCCACTTGTAAACAAAGATGGTAGGGGCTGCCTTCTGTGTTGCCATTTGAAAAAGTTGGTGCTGGTGTTGGTGTCGCTTTATTGCCATATGTCATAAGTTGATAATGTTATGGGGGGTATGTTTATCTTTTGCTTTCCATGTGGCATAAAGATATTCCACCTCATGTACCTTGTCCATCAACTTTTGTACCTAGCCCATCAACTTTTGAAAATGTGTCGGTAGCCATTCCTTTGTTTGTTGCAAGTCCTCTCATGGTCGGATGGGAGGAATCTCTTATTGTATGCTCCATCTATATAAGGAGCTGAGGTTTTCCATTTGCATATATAGTTGAAGATATAGTTCAAGATATAGTGAAAGATATATAGTTGAGAAAATTATAAAAAAAAACATAAGTGTGAGTGTGAGTCTGAAGTTTGAGTGCTAGAGCTTGAAGTTTAAGAGTGATAGAGTCTGAAGTCCTGTACAAATCTTCTGTAAGTAATTAAGTTTTTAAGTTTGATGTTATATGTTTGTTGTTATCTAATCATGCTGTTTCTTTTACATTATGTCTATCCGTCTTGCTTTGCTTAAGAAATATTATGATGATGTCCGAAGACTAAGAAAAATAGAGCGAGCCATTGAAATCATAAGAAGACATTTGCAAACTTGTCCGCATAAGTATAATCCACAACATTATCAACATGAAATAAGAAGGATTCTTTTGTTTCGAGCCTATGCTATAATACAATTAGAAGTTTTTAGGATTGAATCAAAGCTACAAGCTATGGCCTTCTGAGATGCCACCTCGTTCTATTAGGAGAGAAGAATTATTGCGTGATCTAAGAAGACGTGAAAATCAGCTTAGAAGATTAGAAAATGCTATCAGACAAATTGATGAAAATATAGCTGTAGGAGGATATCTTGTTATCCGTGTTCAAGCTATTAGACGATCTATGTTAGTACACTTGTGTAATCAAGTAAGAGAATATTGTAATAGACTGAATGAAGAATTAGAATTATTATCTCGTATTTAAATTTGTGTTAAAAAAAAAATGGGATTTAGATGAATTGAATCTATTATCCAGGATCTGAAGCTTTTTAGCCAAGTTGATTTATCTAATTCTCTTTAGAGTTTTTATTTTCCTTCTTATTCTCCACTTCTCTGCCTCGTTCATCTTTTTAAAGAGTGTGGTCGCGTTGTAAGTCCCGCTTCAGGCCGTGATCAGGCGTCAAGGGCAGTAAATCGTTGACAGAACTCTTCTTGTTTCTAACGAGTTACAAAAATGGAAAATTCTAAGGGAAAAACAAAACTTTTTAAGAATTGGTTTAAATCATTTCAGCATCCTTCTAATAGATCTTATTCGTCTTCTTCATCCTACCAGTCTGCTTTAACTAGTTTTACCCGTAATAGTTCAGAAAAGGAAAAAGCTAGGAGAAGTTTTGCCGGATATACGGAAGGAAGAAAAAGTTTTAAATTAGAAATAGATGATGACCAAAGGAGTAGTGAAAAGGAAGAAATGGATCAAAAAGTTTTTAGAAATAAAGAAAGTGGAATTGAACACCCTATCTACAAAAGATCCTCATCAGCAAAAACCTATAATCCAAGTGAAAGTGATTTTCTCCAAGGAGCCATAAGAATGGTGAACATTCAAAAGCCAGAAGAAACACCTGTTAAAAAGTTTCAAATTGATAAACCATATCTTAGAGAAAATTTGAAAAATCATCCTTTAAAAGATTGGTTCTTTAAAAAGTTTAACACTGAGGAAAAAGATAAAATGAGAGAATTATGGTATTCCCAAATGGAGGAAGAAGAAAGAAATATACCTTTCTTTGATTGGTTCATGGAATATTTCAAAAAGGTGAAATTCAAAGAAAAAGAAACTCAAAGCACAGAACAAATAAGAGTTATAGGAAAAACAACAAGAACTTGGAAAGACACTGAAGGAAAAGAAGTTGATAAATCTCATCCACCTTGGAAGAAACTTGATATTTCTGTCCCCAATACAGAAACCAAGAATTATGCTATGCCTGTAAAAAATGCATCCCTTTATGAATCAAAATCAGACCCAAATGCCAAAGACATAGGTATAGGTATTGGAGATATAATTGAACAAAACAATTATACCAATCTATGTTTATTAACCATTGGAGAACAAACAGATCGAATAGAAAGAACAATCAAATTAAAATCTGAATTCAGTAAAGATAAAAGAGAAAAATTAGAAGAAAGCTCTACCAATGCAGTTTATGTTCCCAGACAATTACCTAAAGGGATTACTCTGCAAGAAGGACCATTCATAATGACAGACGAAATGCAAAAAGAATTATCCAATAGGATGAAAAGCCTCAATATGGGAGGAAAAGGATTCAGTATCCTAAGGGTCTCTGTGTCTGAAGATTTATTAATAAATCGCCTAAAGAAATGGAATCCTCAGGTAAAATTGTCAGAAACAAAGAATTATTATCCTAGACCAACCCCTGTTGATCTACAACTCGAAAAAGCTCCATACAGTACCTCAGAATTAACCTATTCAGGAAATTCTTTATATAAGTGGAATTTAGATGGATTAACAGAATATCAAATTGTCCAAATGGTTCACAGTATGTTAATATACTGTAATGCCTGTGAAGTCAGAGGAAATACTCCAAGAAATATCTTTCTGATGATAACCACCTCTTTCAATGGAATATTAAGAGGATGGTGGAATTATGGATTATCTGGAGCTCAAAGACTTGAAATAGAAAATGCTGTCAAAATGGATGAATTTGGAAGAATCCTTTATAGAGACAAAACCACAGGAAATTTAGTTGATCCAAATGTTAAGCTTGAAGCAGGTACTAGTCAAATCCCTGATAATTGGGAAACTCAATCTGATTGTGTTAGTGTCTTGCTTCTATGCATCCTCAATGAATTCACTGGAGGAATTGCTCTAATTAAGGAGAAAAATAGACAGCAATTACACCGTTTGAGATGTAGAAATTTAGGAGAATTTCGTTGGTACAGAGATGTAATTCTGATATTTGGAAAGAAAGATTCATTTTAGGATTACCACCCTTATTTGCTGAAAAGGTGCGTAATTCCTTGAGAGAAGAAATGCATGGTATTATTAATTACAGTTTGCTGACTTTAGGAGGAATCATACAAAGAATTAACAAAGTTGGCATGAATCTTTGTACTGATTTAAAGATCAATAAAAAAGCTGAAAAAATGAGAAAATATTCTGGAGATAAAGAATTAGGAGATTTTTGTTTCCAGTTTGGTTTAGATCAAACGCCTGAATCAAAGAGAAAACCTTTGCGTTCTAGATTTACTCCGGATAGAAGAAACAAAATGGTAAAAAAGTATAAAACCGGAAGATATAAAAAAGGAAGAAAATCCGATGATCTCATCCCATTCAAAAGAAAATCCAGAAAATATTTCAAAAAGAAATATATAAAAGAAAATGTTCCAACTTGTTATAATTGCGGGAAGAAGGGTCATTATTCAAGTAAATGTTTTAAAAAAGAAAATCCTTCTAAAAAGAAACTTAGAAAAATCAATACCAAAATTGATGATGAAAATACTGAAAAGGAACAATCTGATTCAAGTTCATCAAAAGAAGAAGAAGAATATGAATCTGATTCATCAACTGATATTGAAGAAGATAGTCCTCAGATTCAGCTCATCAAACAATTCCAATCATGTACATGTCATTCAGATGATGAAGAATCTAAAGGAGAATGGTCGATACCATCTGATGAAGATCTTGGTATCCACATTCGTGTCCTCACGGCCCCTCAAAAATTACTTTTAGAAATAATTGATAACATACCTGATCCAGAGAAAAAAGTTCAATTTTGAAATCAGATTTCAAAATTGGGGGGAGGAGAAGAAGGAGAAAGTTCACAACAAAAAATTTCCTTTGAAGAAAATGAAAATGGTGATAAAACACCATATTATCCAAAAAGGATAAAGGAGAAAGAAACATTTCATACACCAACCTATTCCATGATTGACCTCATGAATAGAGCAGAAAAAATTCATACTATAAATAAACCCTTAACTCTCTCAGATTTACAAAGAAATTAAATGATCAGAAGAGAGAACTTCGTGAATTAAAATTAGAATTAACCAAAAAACAAAATGAGCTTGATGAAAGGTTAACTTGGTTAGAAAATGATGGTGCTATTGAAAAATATGATGAAGAAAAATTTGTCCAAAGAATTAAAAGAGAATTTGGCAAAATCTACTGGTGTAATTCCTACAAAATGTATTTACCAACAGTGGAGAGTTCAGGTAAAAATAAAAATTAAAAACTTCGAGAAGATTGTTAATGCCATAATTGACACTGGTGCTGACTTAAATGTTATCAGACTTGGAATCGTTCCTATTGAATTTACAAGTGAATCAAAACAGTTTTGTGTCTGCTGCTAATGGAACGACCATTTCCATAGAAAGAAAAATCCCAAATGTTCATGTTTGCATGAAAGGAGTCTGTGTTACTTCACCCTTTATTATTTCAGAAGATATTGTTAACGATGTACTCCTTGGATCTCCATTTATTCTTCAAATCCAACCCTTTTCTGTAACAACAAAAGGAATTTCTACAAATATCAAAGGGATTGAAGTAAATCTTGATTTTATAGATGATCCTTGTGAGACGAAAATCCAAAGGATAAATCAAGTTATTGCCACCAGAGAGAATTACATAAATGGATTAAAAAATGAAATTAAATGTGTCCAAATGACAAAAGAATTGGAGAAAAAACAATTTAAAACAAAATTAGAAGAATTCACCAAACAGATTGAAGAAGAATGCTGTTCTGAATTACCATCAGCCTTTTGGAATAGAAAAGACACATAGTAGGATTACCATATGTAAAAGATTTTAATGAAAAAGATATTCCTACTAAATCTCGTCAATCTCAAATGGATGCTGCCCATTTGAAGCTTTGCCAAGAAGAAATCAATGATCTTCTGAAGATAGGATTAATTAGAAAAAAGCAAATCCCCTTAGAGCTGTAGGGTATTTTATGTTGAAAAGGCCGCTGAAATCGAAAGAGGAGTTCCAAGATTGGTAATCAATTATAAACCTTTAAACAAAGTCTTACAATCTATTACGTATCCTTTACCTAATACTCAGGATTTGCTAAACAGATTAAACAATGCCAAAATTTTTTAAAATTTGATTTAAAATCAGGATTTTGGAAGATTCAGATAAAAAGAAGATAGATATAAAACTGCATTCACTGTTCCAATGGGGCATTATGAATGGAATGTTATGCCTTTTGGATTGAAAAATGCTCCGTCTGAATTTCAGAATATTATGAATAATATCTTTTCGTCTTATACCCAGTTTGCCATTTTACATTGATGATATTCTTATCTTTTCAGAATCTATGATACAACATTGGAAACATTTGAATATCTTCAAAAGAGTCATAAAAGAAAATGGATTGGCTTTATCTAAAAGAAGATGAATCTCTTTCAGCAGAAAATCAGGTTCTTAGGATTTGAAATCCAAGACAGAAAAATAACTCCGACTAATAGAGTTATTCAATTTACTGATAAATTTCCAGATGAAATTAAGGATAAAAATATGCTACAAAGATTTCTTGGATGTCTAAATTATGTTGGATTTTTCTATCAAGATTTGGCAAAAGATAGAAAAACTTCTCAAAGAAAGATTAAAGAAAAATCCTCAGGAATGGTCTATCCATCACACTAAAGCAGTAAAGAAGATTAAAAAAAGAGTTAAAAATCTTCCGTGTAGATATTTATCTGACCCAGAAGCTTTCAAAATAGTTCAAACTGATGCATCTGATGTCGGATATGGTGGAATCCTTTTACAACAAAAAGATTCACAAGAAGAATTAATAAGATTTAATTCAAGATTATGGAATGAAGCTCAAAAGAAATATTCAACCATCAAAAAGGAAGTTCTTGCCATAGTTATTTGTGTGACGAAATTCCAACATGATTTATTAAACAAAGAATTTCTGATCAGAGTTGATGCTAGGGCTGCAAAAGAAATTCAGGAAAAAGATGTCAAAAATCTTGTCTCTAAGCAAATATTTGCTAGATGGCAAGCCATTTTATCAGTGTTTGAATTTAAAATTGAATTTATTAATGGAAATTCTAACTCTCTCCCTGACTTCTTACTAGAGAATTTCTTCAGGGACGACAAAATGGCAAGTAGTTCCTCTCCGTTCATGAAGAAAAAAGGGATTGAGAATTTGGCAGATCAAGAAGAAAGCCAAAAGGGTTTTATTCCAACAAAAGACCCAAGTCAATCAGAATTATATCTTTATACCGGTAACAGAATTCTTGTTACTTCAGATTGTCTTATGGAAGAAAGATCTGTAGAAGATAATGTTTATTTTCTATTTGGGAAGGGGCTTCATTATTATTCCCCTGATAAAAGAAAAACCAAAGATTGGTATCTCAATATTTTATATCAGACGAAAAGTGTCCTCATCTTCCACAACAAGAATGCAAATGGTATCATCACTTACTCAAAGTTTACTATTCTCAAAATCCTTACTGAGGAAGATTGGGATAGTCCCTTGTACATGACAAAATCAGTCAAATTATACAATTCGACTGAGTTCTTTAATTATTGGGACTATATTGATGCTTGGAAATTTGCTTTGATGTGGCAAAATCGCCAGTATAATCATTCCTCGTTCATCAGATTCAAAGAGGAAAGTCCTAATGTCACTCCTATTCATTGCAATTTTCCATCCTGGTTTCTCTTCACCTGGTGGTCATATTATGGTGCTTCTCAGAAAATCCTTCCTGATAATTTTCGTTATTTGTTTATTAAGTTCTCTCAGGTTGAAGAAAAGGTTCCATGTGAAGCCATCAATATGCTTCGCTTCTTTGCTAAATTTCATATCCCTTATATTTTCCAATGGAAGTTTGAAGTAAAAAAAGGACTTATATGATTTACCATCTCTCATCACTTTTTATCAAAAGTGGTGGTCTAAGATTGAAAATGATACTTATGAGAGAATTCTGAATCAAATCTCTCCTCCTGTTAAAGAAGAAATTCCTCTTCCTGAAGAAAAGCCTTTTGAGAATGAAATGCTCATGGCTGATCTATTAGCCAAACAGATTGCCAAAGAAATTACTCGAGAAAAATCTCCTGAGCTGATGGATATGTCTGTTGACTCCGTCAATTTTGAAGAAAAGATCAAGCAAATTTTAGAAGAATATCTCCCAAAGAAAAAAGTTGGTAATCATGATTGGGATAGTAATCATGATCCAGATGAAAATCTTGATGATGAAGTTGCGCCTCTTGAAGATCTCCATCCTCGTTGGGACCCTGACTCTCATGTTAATGCCGATGGCTCAGTTATAGAATATCTTCGTGGTGGAAAGTTTTAGTACTCTTCAGCAAAAGACAAAGAAAAAGAAGAAGAACTCGAAAAGGAATCTCGGTCAGCTGAATTATTCCGGAAAAATTCTGCTAAAGCAAAAGAATTGATGAAAAAAAAGATGTAAAAAGAGATGATTCCTATCAAATAATTCGATCCAATTTGTTCAGTTTTTCCTGTCTGTCCATTTTTTCAATCTCGCCCACTATGTCTCTTTCGTCTAGTTGGTCCAGTTTGTCTAGTTCTTCCTGTTCGTCCATTATGTCCAATTCACGCAATTCCTCAAGTTGGTCCATTTTGTCTAGTTTGTCCAATTTGTTTAGTTTGTCCAAGTCGTCAAGTTTGTCCAGTACCTCCAATTTGCCCAGTTGGTCCAGTTTTTCGAGTTCATCCAGTTCGTTTAGTTTGTTATGTTCATCCAGTTTGTCCAGTTCGTCCTGATTTTCCTATTCGTTCAATTTGTCCCGTTTGTCCAGTTTTTCGATCTCTCCAAGTAGGTATGTCTCGTTAGCCAAATTGGTCCAATTCGTCCTGTACGATCATTATGTCCAATTCGTCCAATTCCTCTAGTTCATCCCATTCGTCCAGTTTGTCCAATTTGTTTAGTTTCTCCAGTTTGTCCAGTACGTCCAATTTGTCCAGTTCATCCAGTTTGTCCAATTTGTCCGGCTGGTCCAGTTCATCCAGTTCTTCCTGTTCGTCCATTATGTCCAACTCGTCCAATTCATCTAGTTGGTCCAATTCGTCCAGTTTATCCAGTTTGTCAAGTTTGTCCAGCTTGTCCAGTTCGTTAAGTTCTTCTAGTTTCTTTAGTTCGTCGAGTTTCTCCAATTCATCCGGATTTTCCAATTCGTTCATTTTTCCTGTTTGTCTAGTTTCTCGAGCTCGCCTAGTATGTCTCGTTGGTCCAGTTCATCCTGTTCGTCCATTATGGCCAATTAGTCCAACTCCTCTACTTGGTCCAATTCGTCTAGATTGTCCAATTTGTTTAGTTTTTGCAGTTTGTCATGTTTGACATGTTTGTCATGTTTGTCCAGTTTGTCCAGTTGGTCCAATTTCTAAAATTCGTCCAGTTTGTTTAGTTCGTCCAGTTCGTCCAGATTTTCCAATTTGTTCAGTTTTTCCTGTCTGTCCATTTCTTCAATCTCGCCCACTATGTCTCTTTCGTCTAGTTGGTTCAGTTTGTCTAGTTCTTCCTGTTCGTCCATTATGTCCAATTCATGCAATTCCTCTAGTTGGTCCAGTTTGTCCAATTTGTTTAGTTTGTCCAAGTCATCAAGTTTGTCCAGTACCTCCAATTTGCCCAGTTGGTCCAGTTTTTCGAGTTCATCCAGTTCGTTTAGTTTGTTATGTTCATCCAGTTTGTCCAGTTCATCCAGATTTTCCTATTTGTTCAATTTGTCCCATTGGTCCAGTTTTTCGAGCTCGCCATGTATGTATGTCTCGTTAGTCAATTGGTCCAATTCGTCCTGTACGTCCATTATGTTCAATTCGTCCAATTCCTCTAGTTCATCCCATTCGTCCAGTTTGTCCAATTTGTTTAGTTTCTCCAGTTTGTCCAGTACGTCCAATTTGTCCAGTTCATCCAGTTTGTCCAATTTGTCCGGCTGGTCCAATTCATCCGGATTTTCCAATTCGTTCATTTTTCCTGTTTGTCTAGTTTCTCGAGCTCGCCTGGTATGTGTCGTGGGTCCAGTTCATCCTGTTCGTCCATTATAGCCAATTAGTCCAACTCCTCTACTTGGTCCAATTCGTCTAGATAGTCCAATTTGTTTAGTTTTTGCAGTTCGTCATGTTTGTCCAGTTTGTCCAGTTGGTCCAATTTCTAAAATTCGTCCAGTCTGTTTAGTTGGTCCAGTTCGTCCGGATTTTCTATTCATTCAGTTCGTCCTGCTTGTCCATTTTTCCAGCTCGCCCAATATGTCTCCTTTGTCCAGTTCGTCCAGTTCATCTGGTTCGTCCATTTTGTCCAATGCATGCAATTCCTCTAGTTGGTCCAATTCGTGCAGTTTGTCCAGTTGGTCTAGTTTGTTCAGTTCGTCCAGTTTGTCCAGTTCTTCCAGTTTGTCTAGTTCGTCCAGTTTGTTCATGTCGTCCAGATTTTCCAATTTGTTCAGTTTTTCCAGTCTGTCCATTTTTTCAACCTCGCCCACTATGTCTCTTTCGTCTAGTTGGTCCAGTTTGTCTAGTTCTTCCTGTTCGTCCATTATGTCCAATTCATGCAATTCCTCTAGTTGGTCCATTTTGTCCGGCTTGCCCAATTTGATTAGTTCGTCCAAGTCGTCAAATTTGTCCAGTACCTCCAATTTGCCCAGTTGGTCCAGTTTTTCGAGTTCATCTAGTTTGTTTAGTTTGTTATGTTCGTTTCTCGAGCTCGCCTAGTATGTCTCATTGGTCCAGTTCATCCTGTTCGTCCATTTTGGCCAATTAGTCCAACTCCTCTACTTGGTCCAATTCGTCTAGATTGTCCAATTTGTTTAGGTTTTGCAGTTCGTCATGTTTGTCCAGTTTGTCCAGTTGGTCCAATTTCTAAAATTCGTCCAGTTTGTTTAGTTGGTCCAGTTCGTCCAGATTTTCTATTCATTCAGTTCGTCTGCTTGTCCATTTTTTCCAGCTCGCCCAGTATGTCCTTTGTCCAGTTGGTCCTGTTCTTCCTGTTCGTCCATTTTGTCCAATGCATGCAATTCCTCTAGTTGGTCCAATTCGTGCAGTTTGTCCAGTTCGTCTAGTTGCTCCAATTCGTGTAGTTTGTCTAGTTCTTCCAGTTTGTCTAGTTCGTCCAGTTTGTTCAGGTCGTCCAGATTTTCCAATTTGTTCAGTTTTTCCTGTCTGCCATTTTTTCAATCTCGCCCACTATGTCTCTTTCGTCTAGTTGGTTCGGTTTGTCTAGTTCTTCCTGTTCGTCCATTATGTCCAATTCATGCAATTCCTCTAGTTGGTCCATTTTGTCCAGTTTGTCCAATTTGTTTAGTTTGTCCAAGTCGTCAAGTTTGTCCAGTACCTCGAATTTGCCCAGTTGGTCCAGTTTTTCGAGTTCATCCAGTTCGTTTAGTTTGTTATGTTCATCCGTTTTGTCCAGTTCTTCCAGATTTTCCTATAAGTTCAATTTGTCCTGTTTGTCCAGTTTTTTCGAGCTCGCCAAGTATGTATGTCTCGTTAGTCAAATTGGTCCAATTCGTCCTGTACGATCATTATGTCCAATTCGTCCAATTCCTCTAGTTTCTTCCCATTCGTCCAGTTTGTCCAATTTGTTTAGTTTTTCCAGTTTGTCCAGTACGTCCAATTTGTCCAGTTCATACAGTTTCTCCAATTTGTCCGGCTGGTCCAGTTCATCCAGTTCTTCCTGTTCGTCCATTATGTCCAACTCGTCCAATTCATCTAGTTGGTCCAATTCGTCCAGTTTATCCAGTTTGTCAAGTTTGTCCAGCTTGTCCAGTTCGTTAAGTTCTTCCAGTTTCTTCAGTTCGTCGAGTTTCTCCAATTCATCCGGATTTTCCAAATCGTTCATTTTTCCTGTTTGTCTAGTTTCTCGAGCTCGCCTAGTATGTCTCGTTGGTCCAGTTCATCCTGTTCGTCCATTATGGCCAATTAGTCCAACTCCTCTACTTGGTCCAATTCGTCTAGATTGTCCAATTTGTTTAGTTTTTGCAGTTCGTCGTGTTTCCAGTTGGTCCAATTTCTAAAATTCGTCCAGTTTGTTTAGTTCGTCCAGTTCGTCCAGATTTTCTATTCATTCAGTTCGTCCTGCTTGTCCATTTTTTCCAGCTCGCCCAGTATGTCTCCTTTGTCCAGTTGGTCCAGTTCTTCCTGTTCGTCCATTTTGTCCAATGCATGCAATTCCTCTAGTTGGTCCAGTTCTTCCTGTTCGTCCATTTTGTCCAATGCATGCAATTCCTCTAGTTGGTCCAGTTCTTCCTGTTCGTCCATTTGGTCCAATGCATGCAATTCCTCTAGTTGGTCCAATTCGTGCAGTTTGTCCAATTCGTCTAGTTTGTTCAGTTCGTCCAGTTTGTCCAGTTCTTCCAGTTTGTCTAGTTCGTCCAGTTTGTCTAGTTCGTCCAGTTTGTTAAGGTCGTCCAGATTTTCCAATTTGTTCAGTTTTTCCTGTCGTCCATTTTTTCAATCTCGCCCACTATGTCTCTTTCGTCTAGTTGGTTCAGTTTGTCTAGTTCTTCCTGTTCGTCCATTATGTCCAATTCATGCAATTCCTCTAGGTTGTCCAGTTTGTCCAATTTGTTTAGTTTGTCCAAGTCTTCAAGTTTGTCCAGTACCTCCAATTTGCCTAGTTGGTCCAGTTTTTTTCGAGTTCATCCAATTCGTTTAGATTTAATCCTAATCGAAACAGTGGTTTGATTCCTGCCTGAATTAGTCCTATGTGCAGGTAGTTATATTTGGTTCTGATTTGTTCAATAATTCTTCTCTCAAGAACTTTAATTGTCTGTTTTCCTCTAGAGAGAAACAGTTTTTTCAAAAGTTTTTATGTGGTAATCATTTTGCTCTTCAAATGTGACATTGCTATATATTTCTGTTACAGGCAAGGCGGGCAACTTCCAATTTGATATCGCTTGATCAAAATTTTCATATATCATTTCTTCTGAATTTTTTGTTTTTTCTGAATTTTCTTTCTCTAAACTATTATGGGTAAAACTGGTTAAAGCAGACTGGTAGGATGAGGAAGACGAATTAGATCTATTAGAAGGATACTGAAATGATTTAAACCAATTCTTAAAAAGTTTTGTTTTTCCCTTAGAATTTTCCATTTTTGTAGCTCGTTAGAAACAAGAAGAGTTCTGTCAACGATTTACTGCCCTTAACGCCTGATCACGGCCTGAAGCGGGACTTACAACGCGACAACACTCTTAAGAAGATGAACGAGGCATAGAAGTGGAGAATAAGAAGGAAAATAAAAACTCTAAAGAGAATTGGATAGATCAACCTGGCTAAAAAGCTTCAGATCCTGGATAATAGATTTTAATTCATCTAAATCATGTTTTTTTTTTAACACAAATTTAAATACGAGATAATAATTCTAATTCTTCATTTAGTCTATTACAATATTCTCTTATCTGATTACACAAGCGTACTAACATAGATTGTCTAATAGCTTGAACACGGATAACAAGATATCCTCCTACAGCTATATTTTCATCAATTTTTCTGATAGCATTTTCTAATCTTCTAAGCTGATTTTCACGTCTTCTTAGATCACGCAATAATTCTTCTCTCCTAATAGAACGAGGAGGCATCTCAGAAGGCCATTGCTTGTAGCTTTGATTCAATCCTAAAAACTTCTAATTGTATTACAGCATAGGCTCGAAGCAAGAGAATCCTTCTTATTTCATGTTGATAATCTTGTGGATTATTCTTATGCGGACAAGTTTGCAAATGTCTTCTTATGATTTCAATGGCTCGCTCTATTTCTTAGTCTTCGGACATCATCATAATATTTCTTAAGCAAAGCAAGACAGATAGACATAATGTAAAAGAAACAGCATGATTAGATAATAACAAACATATAACATCAAAGTTAAAAACTTAGTCACTTACAGAAGATTGTACAAGACTTCAAACTCTAGCACACTTAAACCTCAAGCTCTAGCACTCAAACTTCAAAACTCACACTCACACTCACACTTATGTTTTTTATAATTTTCTGAACTATATCCCCAAATGGAAAACCCTCAGCTCCTTATATAGATGGAGCATACAATAAGAGATTCCTCTCATTCGACCATGAGAGTGACTACACACCCAGAAAAATAGTAAAAGGTTGGCTACCGACACTTGCCACCAAAACACATTTTTCAATAGGGCAAGGTACAAAAGTTGATAAGGTGGAATATCTTTATGCCACATGGAAAGCATAAGATTGTAATACCCCCGCAACTTTTGACATATGGCAATAAAAGTAGACCAAATTAAACAAACCCAACACCTTTATTTACAAGTGGCAACACCAAAGGCAGCCCCTACCAATCTTTTATCAACTTTTGATGGGACATTTACCAAACCAAGCAACTTTTCTTCAAAGATATCACCTCCTTTTCTTCGTAGTAATAATATCAACTAATACCAACAAAACATTTGCCATCATTGTTTTCTTCTTTGAATGAAGGGCCAATTCTTCTCTGTACGACACCTATACACATTCCGTTTCTTGATACTAAACAACTATCCATATACATTGAAGGGCCAATTCTTCTCTGCACGACACCTACACACATTCCTTTTCTTGAAACTACACAACTATCCATATACCCCCACGAGAAAGAGATGAGTCCACTGGCTCTGATAACAATAATGTGTTCATCCCAAAAGTCATCAGTTGGGAAGAAGTTGTTCTCCCAGGAAATTGGCAGATAGAAGATGTCACCCCAAGAGTAAATGAAATGACAGATGATTTACAAAGTATAGTCAAATTACCAAATGGTAATGTTGAAGTCAATTTAGTAGAAAAATAGAAAAAGCTAGGAGAAGTTTTGCCAGTTATAGGGAAGGAAGAAAAGTTTTAAATTAGAAGAAATAGATGATGACCAAAGGAGTAGTGAAAAGGAAGAAATGGATCAAAAAGTTTTTAGAAACAAGGAAAGTGGAATTGAACATCCTGTATATAAAATATCCTCATCAGCAAAAACCTATAACCCAAGTGAGAGTGATTTTCTCCAAGGAGCTATAAGAATGATTAGCATTCAAAAGCCAGAAGAATACCTGTCAAAAAATTTGAAATTGATAAACCATATCTTAGAGAAAATTTGAATATCCTTTAAAAGATTGGTTCTTTAAAAAGTTTAACACAGAAGAAAAAGATAAGATGAGAGAATTATGGTATTTCCAAATGGAGGAAGAAAAAAGAAATATACCTTTTTTTGATTGGTTTATGGAATATTTTAGAAAAGGGAAAATCAAAGAAAAAGAAACTCAAAGCACAGAACAAATAAGAGTTATAGGAAAAACAACAAGAACTTGGAAAGACACTGAAGGAAAATAAGTTGATAAATCTCATCCACCTTGGAAGAAACTTGATATTTCTGTCCCTAATACAGACACCAAGAATTATGCCATGCCTGTAAAAAATGCATCTATTTATGAATCAAAATCAGACCCAAATGCTAAAGACATAAGTATAGGTATTGGAGATATAATTAAACAAAACAATTACACCAATCTATGTCTATTAACCATTGGAGAACAAACAGATCGAATAGAAAGAACAATCAAATTAAAATCTGAATTCAGTAAAGATAAAGAGAAAAAATTAGAAGAAAGCTCTGCCTATGCAGTTTATGTTGCCTGACAATTACCTAAATGGATTACTCTGCAAGAAGGACCATTCATAATGACAGACGAAATGCAAGAAGAATTATCCAATAGGAGGAAAGCCTCAATATAGGAGGAAAAGGATTCAGTATCCTAAGGGTCTCTGCGTCTGAAGATTTATTAATAAATCGCCTAAAGAAATGGAATCCTCAGGTAAAATTGCAAGAAACAAAGAATTATTATCCTAGACCAACCCCTGTTGATCTATAACTCGAAGAAGCTCCATACAGTTACACCTCAGAATTAACCTATTCAGGAAATTCTTTATATGAATGGAACTTAGATGGATTAATAGAATATCAGTAAACAAGCTGAAAAAATGAGAAAATATTTTGGAGATAAAGAATTAGGAGATTTTTGTTTCCAGTTTGGTTTAGATCAAACACCTGAATCGAAGAAGAAACCTTTGCATTCTAGATTTACTCCAGATAGAAGAAACAAAATGGTAAGAAAATATAAACCCAGAAGATATAAAAAATAGAGAAAATCCGATGCGTTCAGTCCATTCAAAAGAAAATCTAGAAAATATTTCAAAAAGAAATATATAAAAGAAAATGTTCCAACTTGTTATAATTGCGTGAAAAAGGGTCATTATTCAAGTAAATGCTTTAAAAAAGAAAATCCCTCTAAAATGAAACTTAGAAAAATAAATACCAAAATTGATGATGAAAATACTGAAAAGGAACAAACTGATTCAAGTTCTTCAGAAGAAGAAGAAGAATATGAATCTGATTCATCAACTGACATTGAAGAAGATAGTCCTCAGATTCAGCTCATCAAACAATTCCAATCATGTACATGCCATTCAGATGATGAAGAATCTGATGGAGAATGGTCGATACAATCTGATGAAGATCTTGATATCTACATTCGTGTCCTCACTGCCCCTCAAAAATTACTTTTAGAAATGATTGATAACATACCTGATCCAGAGAAAAAAGTTCAATTTTTAAATCAGATTTCAAAATTGGGGGGAGGAGAAGAAGGAAAAAGTTCACAACAAAAAATTTCCTTTGAAGAAAATGAAAATGATAATAAAACACCATATTATCCAAAAAAGATAAAGGAGAAAGAAACATTTCATACACCAACCTATTCCATGATTGACCTCATGAATAGCGTAAAAAAAATTCATACTATAAATAAACCCTTAACTCTCTCAGACTTATAAAGAGAATTAAATGATCAGAAGAGAGAACTTCGAGAATTAAAGATGGAGTTAACCAAAAAACAAAATGAGCTTGATGAAAGGTTAACTTTGTTAAAAAATGATGGTGCTATTGAAAAATATGATGAAGAAAAATTTGTCCAAAGAATTAAAGGAGAAATTAGCAAAATCTCTACTGGTGTAATTCCTACAAAATGTATTTACCAACAGTGGAGAGTTCAAGTAAAGATAAAGATAAAAAACTTCGAGAAGATTGTTAATGCCATAATTGACACTGGTGCTGACTTAAATGTTATCAAGTTTGGAATCGTTCCTATTGAATTTACGAGTGAATCAAAACAGTTTGTTTCAGCTGTTAATGGAACGACCATTTCCATAGAAAGAAAAATCCCAAATGTTCATGTTTGCATGAAAGGAGTCTATGTTACTTCACCCTTTACTATTTCAGAAGATATTGTTAATGATGTACTCCTTGGATCTCCATTTATTCTTCAAATCCAACCTTTTTCTTTAACAACAAAAGGAATTTCTACAAATATCAAAGGGATTGAAGTAAATCTTGATTTTATAGATGATCCTTGTGAGACGAAAATCCAAAGGATAAATCAGGTTATTGCCACAAGAGAAAATTACATAAATGGATTAAAAAATGAAATTAAATGTGTCCAAATGACAAAAGAATTAGAGAAAAAAGAATTTAAAACAAAATTAGAAGAATTCACCAAACAGATTGAAGAAGAATGCTGTTCTGAATTACCATCAACCTTTTGGAATAGAAAAAGACACATAGTAGGATTACCATATGTAAAAGATTTTAATGAAAAGGATATTCCTACTAAAGCTTGTCCATCTCAAATGGATGCTATCCATTTGAAGCTTTGCCAAGAAGAAATCAATGATCTTCTGAAGAAAGGATTAATTAGGAAAAGCAAATCCCCTTGGAGCTGTACGGCATTTTATGTTGAAAAGGCCGCTGAAATCGAAAGAGGAGTTCCAAGATTGGTAATCAATTATAAACCATTAAACAAAGTCTTACAATCTATTAAGTATCCTTTGCCTAATACTCAGGATTTGCTAAACAAATTAAACAATGCCAAAACATTCTCAAAATTTGATTTAAAATCAGGATTTTGGCAGATTCAGATAAAAGAAGAAGATAGATATAAAACTGCATTCACTATTCCAATGGGGCATTATGAATGGAATGTTATGCCTTTTGGATTGAAAAATGCTCCGTCTGAATTTCATAATATTATGAATAATATCTTCTCGTCTTATACCCAGTTTGCCATTGTTTACATTGATGATATTCTTATCTTTTCTGAATCTGTGATACAACATTGGAAACACTTGGGTATTTTCAAAAGAGTTGTAAAAGAAAATGGATTGGCTTTATCTAAAAGAAAGATGAATCTCTTTCAGCAGAAAATCAGGTTCTTAGGATTTGAGATTCAAGACAGAAAAATAACTCCAACCAATAGCGTTATTCAATTTGCTGATAAATTTCCAGATGAAATTAAGGATAAAAATATGCTACAAAGATTTCTTGGTTGTCTAAATTATGTTGGATTTTTCTATCAAGATTTGGCCAATGGACATGTCTGTTGACTCCGTCAATTTTGAAGAAAAGATCAAGCAAATTCTAGAAGAGTATCTCCCAAAGAAAAAAGTTGGTGATCATGATTGGGATAGTAATCATGATCCAGAAGAAAATCTTGATGATGAAGTTGTGCCCCTTGAAGATCTCCATCCTTGTTGGGACCCTGACTCTCATGTTAATCCTGATGGCTCAGTTTCAGATTATCTTCGTGGTGGAAAGTTTTGGTATTCTTCAGCAAAAGACAAAGGAAAAGAAAAAGTAGTCGAAAAGGAATCTCGGTTAGCTAAATTATTTCGTAAAAATTCCGCTAAAGCAAAAGAATTGATGAAAAAGAGAATTTGAAGATTTGAGAAGATTTGAGATGATTCCTGTCAAAAATACGATCCTGCTGTTTTTGGTATCAGAGCCAGTGGACTCATCTCTTTCTCATAGGGGTATATGGATAGTTGTATAGTTTCAAGAAAAGGAGTGTGTATAGGTGTCGTGCAGAGAAGAATTGGCCATTCAATGTATATGGATAGTTGTATAGTTTCAAGAAAAGGAATGTGTGTAGGTGTCGTGCAGAGAAGAATTGGCCCTTCATTCAAAGAAGAAAACAATGATGGCAAATTTTTTGTTGGTATTAGTTGATATTATTACTATGAAGAAAAGGAGGTGATATCTATGAAGAAAAGGAGGTGATATCTTTGAAGAAAAGTTGCTTGGTTTGGTAAATGTCCCATCAAAAGTTGATAAAAGTTGGTAGGGGCTGCCTTTGGTGTTGCCACTTGTAAATAAAGGTGTTGGGTTTGTTTAATTTGGTGTACCTTTATTGCCATATGTCAAAAGTTGTGGGGGTATGATAATCTTATGCTTTCCATGTGGCATAAAGATATTCCACCTTATCAACTTTTGTACCTTGCCCATCAACTATTGAAAAATGTATTTTGGTGGCAAGTGTCGGTAGCCAACCTTTTACTGTTTTCTAGGTGTGTAGTCACTCTCATGGTCGGATGAGAGGAATTTCTTATTGTATGCTCCATCTATATAAGGAGCTGAGGGTTTTCCATTTGGGATATAGTTTAGAAAATTATAAAAAACATAAGTGTGAGTGTGAGTGTGAGTTTTGAAGTTTGAGTGCTAGAGCTTGAGGTTTAAGTGTGCTAGAGTTTGAAGTCTTGTACAATCTTCTGTAAGTGATTAAGTTTTTAAGTTTGATGTTATATTTTTTATTATCTAATCATGCTGTTTCTTTTACATTATGTCTATCCGTCTTGCTTTGCTTAAGAAATATTATGATGATGTCCGAAGACTAAGAAAAATAGAGCGAGCCATTGAAATCATAAGAAGACATTTGCAAACTTGTCCGCATAAGAATAATCCACAACATCATCAACATGAAATAAGAAGGATTCTCTTGCTTCGAGCCTATGCTGTAATACAATTAGAAGTTTTTAGGATTGAATCAAAGCTACAAGCTATGGCCTTCTGAGATGCCTCCTCGTTCTATTAGGAGAGAATAATTATTGCGTGATCTAAGAAGACGTGAAAATCAGCTTAGAAGATTAGAAAATGCTATCAGACAAATTGATGAAAATATAGCTGTAGGAGGATATCTTGTTATCCGTGTTCAAGCTATTAGACGATCTATGTTAGTACGCTTGTGTAATTAGATAAGAGAATATTGTAATAGACTAAATTAAGAATTAGAATTATTATCTCGTATTTAAATTTGTGTTAAAAAAAAAACGTGATTTAGATGAATTAAAATCTATTATCCAGGATCTGAAGCTTTTTAGCCAGGTTGATCTATCCAATTCTCTTTAGAGTTTTTATTTTCCTTCTTATTCTCCACTTCTGTGCCTCATTCATCTTCTTAAGAGTGTGGTCGCGTTGTAAGTCCCGCTTCAGGCCGTGATCAGGCGTTAAGGGCAGTAAATCATTGACGGAACTCTTCTTGTTTCTAACGAGCTACAAAAATGGAAAATTCTAAGGGAAAAACAAAAAATTTTAAGAATTGGTTTAAATCATTTCAGTATCCTTCTAATAGATCTTATTCGTCTTCCTCATCCTATCAGTCTGCTTTAACCAGTTTTACCCGTAATAGCTTAGAAAAAGAAAGTTCAGAAAAAACAAAAAATTCAGAAGAAATGATATATGAAAATTTTGACCAAGCAATATCCAACTGGAAGTTGCCAGCCTTGCCTGTAACAGAAATATATAGCAATGGCACGTTTGAAGAGCAAAATGATTATCACATAAAAACTGTTGAAAAAACTGTTTCTCTCTCTGGAGGAAAGCAAACAATTAAAGTTCTTGATAGAAGAATTATTGAACAAATCAGAACCAAATACAACTACCTGTACATAGGATTAATTCAGGTAGGAATCAAACCATTGTTTCGATTAGGATTAAATGTTGCAGTCTGTGCTTATGTGCGAGATCAGAGACATGATGAATTTGATGATTCTCTTTATGCTATGATTGAATCAAGTCTCTATCATGGACCTGTTTATTTTAACTGCTTTCCTAATATCACAATTGATGCTCATGATGATATTCTTGATTGTGCAACTATTGGATTTCAAAGTAAAGGATTAAAGATGAGCCCAAGAAGTAAACCTTTTGTTATAGTTTATCGTGTGTCTACAAATCCATGATCTCTGTCTTTCCCATGATAGCCTATAGAGATAAGGTTGATAAAGAAAAAACTATAGTTCTCATGGAAACAAACTTTAACAATAATGTGTTCATCCCAAAAGTCATCAGTTGGGAAGAAGTTGTTTCTCCCAGGAAATTGGCAGATAAGAGATGTCACCCCGAGAGTAAATGAAATGACAGATGATTTACAAAGTATAGTCAAATTACCAAATGGTAATGTTGAAGTCAATTTTAGGAGAAAAATGGAAAAAGCTAGGAGAAGTTTTGCCGGTTATACGGAAGAAGAAAAAGTTTTAAATTAGAAGAAATAGATGATGACCAAAGGAGTAGTGAAAAGGAAGAAATGGATCAAAAAGTTTTTAGAAACAAGGAAAGTGGAATTGAACATCCTGTATATAAAAGATCCTCATCAGCAAAAACCTATAACCCAAGTGAGAGTGATTTTCTCCAAGGTGCTATAAGAATGATTAGCATTCAAAAGCCAGAAGATATACCTGTCAAAAAATTTGAAATTGATAAATCATATCTTAGAGAAAATTTGAAAAATCATCCTTTAAAAGATTGGTTCTTTAAAAAGTTTAACACAGAAGAAAAAGATAAGATGAGAGAATTATGGTATTTCCAAATGGAGGAAGAAAAAAGAAATAAACCTTTCTTTGATTGGTTTATGGAATATTTTAGAAAAGGGAAAATCAAAGAAAAAGAAACTCAAAACACAAAACAAATAAGAGTTATAAGAAAAACAACAAGAACTTGGAAAGACACTGAAGGAAAAGAAGTTGATAAATCTCACTCACCTTGGAAGATCTATGTTAGTACGCTTGTGTAATCAGATAAGAGAATATTGTAATAGACTAAATGAAGAATTAGAATTATTATCTCGTATTTAAATTTGTGTTAAAAAAAAAAAACGTGATTTAGATGAATTAAAATCTATTATCCAGGATCTGAAGCTTTTTAGCCAGGTTGATCTATCCAATTCTCTTTAGAGTTTTTATTTTCCTTCTTATTCTCCACTTCTGTGCCTCATTCATCTTCTTAAGAGTGTGGTCGCGTTGTAAGTCCCGCTTCAGGCCGTGATCAGGCGTTAAGGGCAGTAAATCGTTGACAGAACTCTTCTTGTTTCTAACGAGCTACAAAAATGGAAAATTTTAATGGAAAAACAAAACTTTTTAAGAATTGGTTTAAATCATTTCAGTATCCTTCTAATAGATCTTATTCGTCTTCCTCATCCTATCAGTCTGCTTTAACCAGTTTTACCCGTAATAGCTTAGAAAAAGAAAGTTCAGAAAAAACAAAAAATTCAGAAGAAATGATATACGAAAATTTTGACCAAGCAATATCCAACTGGAAGTTGCCAGCCTTGCCTGTAACAGAAATATATAGCAATAGCACGTTTGAAGAGCAAAATGATTATCACATAAAAACTGTAGAAAAAACTGTTTCTCTCTCTGGAGGAAAGCAAACAATTAAAGTTCTTGATAGAAGAATTATTGAACAAATCAAAACCAAATACAACTACTTGTACATAGGATTAATTCAGGTAGGAATCAAACCATTGTTTCGATTAGGATTAAATGTTGCAGTCTGTGCTTATGTGCGAGATTAGAGACATGATGAAGTTGATGATTCTCTTTATGCTATGATTGAATCAAGTCTCTATCATGGACCTGTTTATTTTAACTGCTTTCCTAATATCACAATTGATGCTCATGATGATGATATTCTTGATTGTGCAACTATTGGATTTCAAAGTAAAGGATTAAAGATGAGCCCAAGAAGTAAACCTTTTGCTATAGTTTATCGTGTGTTCTACAAATCCATGATCTCTGTCTTTCCCATGATAGCCTATAGAGATAAGGTTGATAAAGAAAAAACTATAGTTCTCATGGAAACAAACTTTAACAATAATGTGTTCATCCCAAAGGTCATCAGTTGGGAAGAAGTTGTTCCCACGAAATTGGCAGATAGAAGATGTCACCCTGAGTAAATGAAATGACAGATGATTTACAAAGTATAGTCAAATTACCAAATGGTAATGTTGAAGCCAATTTTAGGAGAAAAATGGAAAAAGCTAGGAGAAGTTTTGCCGGTTATACGGAAGGAAGAAAAAGTTTTAAATTAGAAGAAATAGATGATGACCAAAGGAGTAGTGAAAAGGAAGAAATGGATCAAAAGTTTTTAGAAACAAGGAAAGTGGAATTGAACATCCTGTATATAAAAGATCCTCATCAGCAAAAACCTATAACCCAAGTGAGAGTGATTTTCTCCAAGGTTCTATAAGAATGATTAGCATTCAAAAGCCAGAAGATATACCTGTCAAAAATTTTGAAATTGATAAACCATATCTTAGAGAAAATTTGAAAAATCATCCTTTAAAAGATTGGTTCTTTAAAAAGTTTAACACAGAAGAAAAAGATAAGATGAGAGAATTATGGTATTTCCAAATGGAGGAAGAAAAAAGAAATAAACTTTTCTTTGATTGGTTTATGGAATATTTTAGAAAAGGGAAAATCAAAGAAAAAGAAACTCAAAGCACAAAACAAATAAGAGTTATAGGAAAAACAACAAGAACTTGGAAAGACACTGAAGGAAAAGAAGTTGATAAATCTCACTCACCTTGGAAGAAATTTGATATTTCTGTCCCTAATACAGAAACCAAGAGTTATGTTTATGCCTGTAAAAAATGCATCTATTTATGAATCAAATCAGACCCAAATGCTAAAGACATAGGTATAGGTATTGGTGATATAATTGAACAAAACAATTACACCAATATATGTCTATTAACCATTGGAGAACAAACAGATCGGATAGAAAGAACCATCAAATCAATACCCGAATCTAAAAAAGAAAAATTAGAAGAAAGCTCTGCCAATGCAGTATATGTTCCCAGACAATTACCTGAAGGAATTATTTTGCAAGAATGACCATTCATAATGACAGACGAAATGTAAAATGAATTATCTAATAGGATGAAAAGCCTCAATATGGGAAGAAAAGGATTTAGCATCCTAAAAGTCTCTACTTCAGAGGATTTATTAATAAATCGTCTAAAGAAATGGAATCCCCAAGTAAAATTGCCAGAGACAAAGAATTATTATCCTAGACCAACCCCTGTTGATCTACAACTCGAAGAAGCTCCATACAGTTATACCTCAGAATTAACCTATTCAGGAAATTCTTTATATGAGTGGAATTAAGATGGATTAACAGAATATCAAATCATCCAAATGGTTCACAGTATGTTAACATACTGTAATGCTTGTGAAGTCAGAGGAAATACTCCAAGAAATATTTTCCTCATGATAACCACCTCTTTCAATGGAATATTAAGAGGATGGTGGAATTATGGATTATCTGGAGCTCAAAGACTTGAAATAGAAAATGCTGTCAAAATGGATGAATTTGGAAGAATCCTTTATAGAGACAAAACCACAGGAAATTTAGTTGATCCAAATGTTAAGCTTGAAGCAGGTACTAATCAAATCCCTGATAATTGGGAAACTCAATCTGATTGTGTTAGTGTCTTGCTTCTATGCATCCTCAATGAATTCACTAGAGGAATTGCTCTAATTAAGGAGAAAAATAGACAGCAATTACATCGTTTGAGATGTAGAAATTTAGGAGAATTTCGTTGGTATAGAGATTTATTCTTATCAAAAGTTTACCAACTCAATGATTGTAATTCTGATATTTGGAAAGAAATATTTATTTCAGATTACCACCCCTATTTGCTAAAAAGGTGCGTAATTCCCTGAGAGAAGAAATGCATGGTACTATTAATTATAGTTTGCTGACTTTCGTAGGAATTATACAAAGAATTAGCAAAGTTGGCATGAATCTTTGCACTGATTTAAAGATCAGTAAACAAGCTGAAAAAATGAGAAAATATTCTGGAGATAAAGAATTAGGAGATTTTTGTTTCCAGTTTGGTTTAGATCAAACGCCTGAATCAAAGAGAAAACCTTCGCGTTCTAGATTTACTCCGGATAGAAGAAACAAAATGGTAAGAAAATATAAACCCGGAAGATATAAAAAACAGAGAAAATCAGATGAGTTCAGTCCATTCAAAAGAAAATATAGAAAATATTTCAAAAAGAAATACATTAAAGAAAATGTTCCAACTTGTTATACGTGCGGGAAAAAGGGTCATTATGCAAGTAAATGTTTTAAAAAAGAAAATCCTTCTAAAAAGAAACTTAGAAAAATCAATACCAAAATTGATGATGAAAATACTGAAAAGGAACAAACTGATTCAAGTTCTTCTTCAGAGGAAAAAGAATATGAATCTGATTCATCAACTGACATTGAAGAAAATAGTCCTCAAATTCAGCTCATCAAACAATTCCAATCATGTACATGCTATTCAGATGATGAAGAATCTAATGGAGAATGGTCGATACCATCTGATGAAGATCTTGGAATCCACATTCGTGTCCTCACTGCTCCTCAAAAATTACTTTTAGAAATGATTGATAACATACCTGATCCAGAGAAAAAAGTTTAATTTTTAAATCAGATTTCAAAATTGGGGGAAGGAGAAGAAGGAGAAAGTTCACAACAAAAAATTTCCTTTGAAGAAAATGAAAATGATAATAAAACATCATATTATCCAAAAAGGATAAAGGAGAAAGAAACATTTCATACACCAACCTATTCCATGATTGACCTCATGAATAGAGCAGAAAAATTCATACTATAAATAAACCCTTAACTCTCTCAGACTTACAAAGAGAATTAAATGATCAGAAGAGAGAACTTCAAGAATTAAAGATAGAGTTAACCAAAAAACAAAATGAGCTTGATGAAAGGTTAATTTGTTAGAAAATGATGGTGCTATTGAAAAATATGATGAAGAAAAATTTGTCCAAAGAATTAAAGGAGAAATTAGCAAAATCTCTACTGGTGTAACTCCTACAAAATGTATTTACCAACAGTGGAGAGTTCAAGTAAAGATAAAGATAAAAAACTTGGAGAAGATTGTCAATGCCATAATTGATACTGGTGCAGACTTAAATGTTATCAGGCTTGGAATCGTTCCTATTGAATTTACGAGTGAATCAAAACAGTTTGTTTCAGCTGCTAATGGAACGACCATTTCTATAGAAAGAAAAATCCCAATTGTTCATGTTTGCATGAAAGGAGTCTGTGTTACTTCACCCTTTATTATTTCAAAAGATATTGTTAATGATGTACTCCTTGGATCTCCATTTATTCTTCAAATCCAACCTTTTTCTGTAACAACAAAAGGAATTTCTACAAATATCAAAGGGATTGAAGTAAATCTTGATTTTATAGATGATCCTTGTGAGACGAAAATCGCAAGGATAAATCAAGTTATTGCCACAAGAGAAAATTACATAAATGGATTAAAAAATGAAATTAAATGTGTCCAAATGACAAAAGAATTAGAGAAAAAAGAATTTAAAACAAAATTAGAAGAATTCACCAAACAGATTGAAGAAGAATGTTGTTCTGAATTACCATCAGCCTTTTGGAATAGAAAAAGACACATAGTAGGATTACCATATGTAAAAGATTTTAATGAAAAGGATATTCCTACTAAAACTCGTCTATCTCAAATGGATGCTGCTCATCTAAAGCTTTGCCAAGAAGAAATCAATCAATGATCTTCTGAAGAAAGGATTAATAAGAAAAAACAAATCCCCTTGGAGATGTACAACATTTTATGTTGAAAAGGCCGCTGAAATAGAAAGAGGAGTTCCAAGATTGGTAATCAATTATAAACCTTTAAACAAAGTCTTACAATCTATTAGGTATCCTTTACCTAATACTCAGGATTTGCTAAACAGATTAAACAATGCCAAAATATTCTCAAAATTTGATTTAAAATCAGGATTTTGGCAGATTCAGATAAAAAATGAAGATAGATATAAACTGCATTCACTGTTCCAATGGGCATTATGAATGGAATGTTATGCCTTTTGGATTGAAAAATGCTCCGTCTGAATTTCAGAATATTATGAATAATATCTTCTCGTCTTATACTCAGTTTGCCATTGTTTACATTGATGATATTCTTATATTTTCAGAATCTGTGTTACAACGTTGGAAACATTTGATTATTTTCAAAAGAGTTGTAAAAGAAAATGGATTGGCTTTATCCAAAAGAAAAATGAATCTCTTTCAGCAAAAAATCAGATTCTTAGGATTTGAGATCCAAGACAGAAAAATAACTCCAACTAATAGAGTTATTCAATTTGCTGATAAATTTCCAGATGAAATTAAGGATAAAATATATGCTACAAAGATTTCTTGGATGTCTAAATTATATTGGATTTTTCTATCAAGATTTGGCAAAAGATAGAAAACTTCTCCAAGAAAGGTTGAAGAAAAATCCTCAAGAATGGTCTATCCATCATACTAATGCAGTAAAAAAGATTAAAGAAAGAGTTAAAAATCTTCCTTATAGATGTTTATCTGACTCAGAAGCTTTCAAAATAGTTCAAACTGATGCCTCTGATGTCGGATAAGGTGGAATCCTTTTACAACAAAAAGACTCCAAAGAAGAATTAATAAGATTTAATTCTGGATTATGGAATGAAACACAAAAGAAATATTCAACTATCAAAAAGGAAGTTCTTGCCATAGTAATTTGTGTGATTAAATTCCGACATGATTTATTAAATAAAGAATTTCTGATCAGAGTTGATGCTAAAGCAGCAAAAGAAATTCTAGAAAAAGATGTCAAAAATCTTGTCTCTAAGCAAATATTTGCTAGATGGCAAGCCATTTTATCAGTTTTTGAATTTAAAATTGAATTTATTAATGGAAATTCTAACTCTCTCACTGACTTTCTTACTAGAGAATTTCTTCAGGGACGACAAAATGGCAAGTAGTTCTTCCCGTTCATGAAGAAAAAAGGGATTGAGAATTTGGCAGATCAAGAAGAAAGCCAAAAGAGTTTTAATCCAACAAAAGATCCAAGTCAATCAGAATTATATCTTTACACTGGTAAAAGAATTCTTATTACTTCAGATTGTCTTATGGAAGAAAGATCTGTTGAAGATGATGTTTATTTTCTATTTGGAAAGGGGCTTCATTACTATTCCCCTGATAAAAGGAAAACCAGAGATTGGTATCTCAATATTTTACATCAGACGAAAAGTGTCATCATCTTCCACAACAAGAATGCAAATGGTATCATCACTTTCTCAAAGTTCACTATTCTCAAAATCCTTACTGAGGAAGATTGGGATGGTCCCTTGTACATGACAAAATCAGTCCGATTATTCAATTAGACTGAGTTCTTTAATTATTGGGACTATATTGATGCCTGGAAATTTGCTTTGAAGTGGTAAAATCGCCAGTATAATCATTCCTGGTTCATCAGATTCAAAGAAGAAAGTCCTGATGTCATGCCTATCCACTGCAGTGTTCCTTCATGGTTTCTCTTTACTTGGTGGTCATATTTTGGTGCTTCTCAGAAAATCCTTCGTGATAATTTTCGTTATTTGTTTATTAAGTTCTCTCAGGTTGAAGAAAAGGTTCCATGTGAAGCCATCAATATGCTTCGCTTCTTTGCTAAATTTCATATCCCTTATATTTTCCAATGGAAGTTTGAAGTAAAAAAAGACTTATATGATTTACCATCACTTTATCAGACTTTTTATCAAAAGTGGTCGTCTAAGATTGAAAATGATACTTATGAGAGAATTCTGAATCAAATCTCTCCTCCTGTTAAAGAAGAAATTCCTCTTCCTGAAGAAAAGCCTTTTGAGAATGAAATGCTCATGGCTGATCTATTAGCCAAAAAGATTGCCAAAGAAATTGCTCGAGAAAAATCTCCTGAGCCGATGGATATGTCTGTTGACTCCGTCAATTTTGAAGAAAAGATCAAGCAAATTTTAGAAGAATATCTCCCAAAGAAAAAAATTGGTGATCATGATTAGGATAGTAATCATGATCTAGAAGAAAATCTTGATGATGAAGTTGTGCCTCTTGAAGATCTCCATCCTCGATGGGACCCTGACTCTCATGTTAATCCTGATGGTTCAGTTACAGATTATCTTCGTGGTGGAAAGTTTTGGTATTCTTCAGCAAAAGACAAAGGAAAAGAAAAAGAAATCAAAAAAGAATCTCGGTTAGCTGAATTATTCCGTAAAAATTCTGCTAAAGCAAAAGAGCTGATGAAAAAGAAGATTTGAAGTTTTGTGAAGAGTTGAGATGATTCCTGTCAAAAATACAATCCTGGCAGTAATTGGTATCAGAGCCAGTGGACTCATCTCTTTTGGTGGGGGTATATGGCTAGTATGAAGTATGAAGTGTGTGTGAAGTATGAAGTGTGTGTGAAGTATGAACTGTGTGTAGGTGTCATGCAGAGAAGAATTGGAAAAGAAATGTGTGCAGGTGTCATGCAGAGAAGATTTGGTCTTCATTCAAAGAAAAAAAATAATGATGGCTATCCTATCAAAACTTTTGTTGGTATTAGTTGATATCATTACTATAAAGAAAAGGAGGTGAAATCTTTGAAGAAAAGTTGCTTGATTTGGTAAATGTCCCATCCTTGTCTAAAGTTGATATCCAATGGTGTCGTAGTACATCTCATTTGGTTGAAAAAATAGTTAAAGTTATAGTGGGGGTCTGTTGCCTCATGTCATGTTGTGACATCAAAAGAAGATAAAGTTGCTGCCACATGTGTTGCCATATGTCAAGTTCCTATGAAAAGATGCAAAATGAAGCTCCACCTATTGTACATGTGCCCAAAGTGGGAATCTTCTTTTGTAAAGCCATTTTGGAAGATTGTGTCGATAGATTTGTTTTCTTGTTTGCCTTATTCTCTTGGTCGGAAGAGAATAAGTCCGGGTTGTCTTTGCTCCATCTATATAAGGAGCTGGTGTTTCCATTTGTGGGGAGGAGAAAATCAAGCAGAGATATAGCTCATAACATTGTAAAAAATAAGTGTGAGTGTGAGTGTGAGTGTGAGTTTGAAGCTTAAGTGTGCTAGTGTTTGAAGTCCTGTACCATCTTCTGTAAGTAATTAAGTTTTTAAGTTTAATGTTACATACTTGTTGTTATCTAATCATGTTGTTTCTTTTGCTAGAATATGTCTATTCGTCTTACTCTGCTTAGAAGATACTATGATGATGTTCAGATATTAAGAAAAATTGAATCCTTGTTAGACAATATAAAGACATCTGCAAATCTGCAGCCACAAAAATAATCCTCTTCGCCATCTTGAGTTTGAAAGGAGAAGGATTGTTTTAATGCGTTCTTGCTGTCTTCCAACTAGATAAATTCCGAACTGAATCAAAATTAAAAGCTATGGCCTTCTGAGATGCCTCCTCGTTCTATTAGGAGAGAAGAATTATTGCGTGATCTAAGAAGACGTGAAAACCAGCTTAGAAGATTAGAAAATTCTATCAGACAAATTGATGAAAATATAGCTGTAGGAGGATCTTGTTATCCGTTTCAAGCTATTAGAAGATATATGTTAGTACGCTTGTGTAATCAGGTAAGAGAATATTGTAATAGACTGAATGAAGAATTAGAATTATTATCTCGTATTTAAATCTGAATTAAAAAAAAACGGGATTTAGATGAATTAAATCTATTATCCAGGATCTGAAGCTATTTAGCCAAAGTTGATCTACCCAATTCTTTTTAGAGTTTTTATTTTCCTTCTTATTCTCCACTTCTGTGCCTCGTTCATCTTTTTAAAGAGTGTGGTCGCGTTGTAAGTCCCGCTTCAGGCCGTGATCAGGCGTCAAGGGCAGTAAATCGTTGACAGAACTGTTCTTGTTTCTAACGAGTTACAAAAATGAAAAATTCTAAGGGAAAAACAAAACTTTTTAAGAATTGGTTTAAATCATTTCAGTATCCTTCTAATAGATCTAATTCGTCTTCTTCATCCTACCAGTCTGCTTTAACCAGTTTTTTACCCGTAATAGTTTAGAAAAAGAAAATTCAGAAAGACAAAAAATTCAGAAGAAATGATATACGAAAATTTTGACCAAGCAATATCAAATTGGAAGTTGCGAGCCTTGCCTGTAAAAGAAATATATAGCAATGGCACATTTGAAGAACAAAATGATTATCACATAAAAACTGTTGAAAAAACTGTTTCTCTCTCTGGAGGAAAACAGACAATCAAAGTTCTTGATAGAAGAATTATTGAACAAATCAGAACCAAATACAACTACCTGCACATAGGATTAATTCAGGTAGGAATCAAACCACTGTTTCGATTAGGATTAAATGTTTCAGTGTGTGCTTATGTACGAGATCAGAGACATGATGAATTTGATGATTCTCTTTATGCTATGATTGAATCAAGTCTCTGTCATGGATCTGTTTATTTTAACTGCTTTCCCAATATCACAATTGATGCTCATGATGATGATATCCTTGATTGTGCAACTATTGGATTTCAAAGCAAAGGATTAAAAATGAGTTCAAGAAGTAAACCTTTTGCTATAATTTATCATGTGTTCTACAAATCCATGATATCTGTCTTTCCCATGATAGCCAATAGAGATAAGGTTGATAAAGAAAAAACTACAGTTCTCATGGAAACAAACTTTAACAATAACGTGTTCATTCCAAAAGTCATCAGTTGGGAAGAAGTTGTTCTCCCAGGAAATTGGCAAATAGAAGATGTCTCTCCAAGAGTAAATGAAATAACAGATGATTTACAAAGTATAGTCAAATTACCAAATGGTAATGTTGAAGTCAATTTTAGGAGAAAAGTGGAAAAAGCTAGGAGAAGTTTTGCCGGTTATACGGAAGGAAGAAAAAGTTTTAAATTAGAAGAAATAGATGATGACCAAATGAGTAATGAAAAGGAAGAAATGGATCAAAAAGTTTTTAGAAACAAGGAAAGTGGAATTGAACATCCTGTATATAAAAGATCCTCATCAGCAAAAACCTATAACCCAAGCCAGAAGAAATAGCTGTCAAAAAATTTGAAATTGATAAACCATATCTTAGAGAAAATTTGAAAAATCATCCTTTAAAAGATTGGTTCTTTAAAAAGTTTAACACAGAGAAAAAGATAAAATGAGAGAATTATGGTATTCCCAAATAGAGGAAGAAAGAAATATACCTTTCTTTGATTGGTTTATGGAATATTTTAGAAAAGGGAAAATCAAAGAAAAGGAAAATCAAAGCCCAGAACAGATAAGAGTTATAGGAAAAACAACAAGAACTTGGAAAGACACTGAAGGAAAAAGTTGATAAATCTCACCCACCTTGGAAGAAAGTTGATATTTCTGTCCCTAATACAGAAACCAAGAATTATGCTATGCCTGTAAAAAATGCATATATTTATGAATCAAAACCAGACTCAAATGCTAAAGACAAAGGTATAGGTATTGGAGATATAATTGAACAAAACAATTACACCAATCTATGTCTATTAACCATTGGAGAACAAACAGATCGGATAGAAAGAACCATCAAATCAATACCCGAATCTAAAAAAGAAAAATTAGAAGAAAGCTCTGCCAATGCAGTATATGTTCCCAGACAATTACCTGAAGGAATTATTTTGCAAGAAGGACCATTCATAATGACAGACGAAATGCAAAAAGAATTATCTAATAGGATGAAAAGCCTCAATATGGGAGGAAAAGGATTTAGCATCCTAAGAGTCTCTGCTTCAGAGGATTTATTAATAAATCGTCTAAAGAAATGGAATCCCCAGGTAAAATTGCCAGAGACAAAGAATTATTATCCTAGACCAACCCCTGTTGATCTACAACCCGAAGAAGTTCCATACAGTTATACCTCAGAATTAACCTATTCAGGAAATTCTTTATATGAGTAGAATTTAGATGGATTAACAGAATATCAAATCATCCAAATGGTTCACAGTATGTTAATATACTGTAATGCTTGTGAAGTTAGATGAAATACTCCAAGAAATATTTTCCTCATGATAACCACCTCTTTCAATGGAATATTAAGAGGATGGTGGAATTATGGATTATCTGGAGCTCAAAGACTTGAAATAGAAAATGCTGTCAAAACTGATGAATTTGGAAGAATCCTTTATAGAGACAAAACCACAGGAAATTTAGTTGATCCAAATGTTAAGCTTGAAGCAGGTACTAATCAAATCCCTGATAATTGGGAATGTCAATCTGATTGTGTTAGTGTCTTGCATCTATGCATCCTTAATGAATTCAATGGAGGAATTGCTCTAATTAAGGAGAAAAATAGACAGCAATTACATCGCTTGAGATGTAGAAATTTAGGAGAATTCCGTTGGTATAGAGATGTGTTCTTATCAAAAGTTTACCAACTCAATGATTGTAATTCTGGTATTTGGAAAGAAAGATTTATTTCAGGATTACCACCCCTATTTGCTGAAAAGGTGCGTAATTCCCTGAGAGAAGAAATGCATGGTACTATTAATTATAGTTTGCTGACTTTCGGAGAAATTATACAAAGAATTAGCAAAGTTGGCATGAATCTTTGTACTGATTTAAAGATCAGTAAACAAGCTGAAAAAATGAGAAAATATTCTGGAGATAAAGAATTAGGAGATTTTTGTTTCTAGTTTGGTTTAGAACAAGCACCTGAATCAAAGAGAAAACCTTCGTGTTCTAGATTTACACCGGATAGAAGAAACAAAATGGTAAGAAAATATAAACCCGGAAGATAAAAAAAACAGAGAAAATCAGATGAGTTCAGTCCATTCAAAAGAAAATCTAGAAAATATTTCAAAAAAATACATTAAAGAAAATGTTCCAACTTGTTATACGTGCGGGAAAAAGGGTCATTATACAAGTAATGTTTTAAAAAAGAAAATCCTTAAAAAGAAACTTAGAAAAATCAATACCAAAATTGATGATGAAAATACTGAAAAGGAACAATCTGATTCAAGTTCTTCTTCAGAGGAAGAAGAATATGAATCTAATTCATTAACTGACATTGAAGAAAATAGTCCTCAAATTCAGCTCATCAAACAATTCCAACCATGTACATGCCATTCAGATGATGAAGAATCTGATGGAGAATGGTCGATACAATCTGATGAAGATCTTGATATCTACATTCGTGTCCTCACTGCCCCTCAAAAATTACTTTTAGAAATGATTGATAACATACCTGATCCAGAGAAAAAAGTTCAATTTTTAAATCAGATTTCAAAATTGGGGGGAGGAGAAGAAGGAAAAAGTTCACAACAAAAAATTTCCTTTGAAGAAAATGAAAATGATAATAAAACACCATATTATCCAAAAAAGATAAAGGAGAAAGAAACATTTCATACACCAACCTATTCCATGATTGACCTCATGAATAGAGCAAAAAAAATTCATACTATAAATAAACCCTTAACTCTCTCAGACTTATAAAGAGAATTAAATGATCAGAAGAGAGAACTTCGAGAATTAAAGATGGAGTTAACCAAAAAACAAAATGAGCTTGATGAAAGGTTAACTTTGTTAAAAAATGATGGTGCTATTGAAAAATATGATGAAGAAAAATTTGTCCAAAGAATTAAAGGAGAAATTAGCAAAATCTCTACTGGTGTAATTCCTACAAAATGTATTTACCAACAGTGGAGAGTTCAAGTAAAGATAAAGATAAAAAACTTCGAGAAGATTGTTAATGCCATAATTGACACTGGTGCTGACTTAAATGTTATCAGGTTTGGAATCGTTCCTATTGAATTTACGAGTGAATCAAAATAGTTTGTTTCAGCTGTTAATGGAACGACCATTTCCATAGAAAGAAAAATCCCAAATGTTCATGTTTGCATGAAAGGAGTCTGTGTTACTTCACCCTTTACTATTTCAGAAGATATTGTTAATGATGTACTCCTTGGATCTCCATTTATTCTTCAAATCCAACCTTTTTCTTTAACAACAAAAGGAATTTCTACAAATATCAAAGGGATTGAAGTAAATCTTGATTTTATAGATGATCCTTGTCAAACGAAAATCCAAAGGATAAATCAGGTTATTGCCACAAGAGAAAATTACATAAATGGATTAAAAAATGAAATTAAATGTGTCCAAATGACAAAAGAATTAGAGAAAAAAGAATTTAAAACAAAATTAGAAGAATTCACCAAACATATTGAAGAAGAATGCTGTTCTAAATTACCATCAGCCTTTTGGAATAGAAAAAGACACATAGTAGGATTACCATATGTAAAAGATTTTAATGAAAAGTATATTCCTACTAAAGCTCGTCCATCTCAAATGGATGCTGCCCGAAGCTTTGCCAAGAAGAAATCAATGATCTTCTGAAGAAATGATTAATTAGGAAAAGCAAATCCCCTTGGAGCTGTACGGCATTTTATGTTGAAAAGGCCGCTGAAATCGAAAGAGGAGTTCCAAGATTGGTAATCAATTATAAACCATTAAACAAAGTCTTACAATCTATTAGGTATCCTTTGCCTAATACTCAGGATTTGCTAAACAGATTAAACAATGCTAAAATATTCTCAAAATTTAATTTAAAATCAGGATTTTGGCAGATTCAGATAAAAGAAGAAGATAGATATAAAACTGCATCCACTGTTCCAATGGGGCATTATGAATGAAATGTTATGCCTTTTGGATTGAAAAAGCTCCGTCTGAATTTCAGAATATTATGAATAATATATTCTCGTCTTATACTCAGTTTGCCATTGTTTACATTAATGATATTCTTATCTTTTCAGAATCTGTGTTACAACATTGGAAACATTTGATTATTTTCAAAAGAGTTGTAAAAGAAAATGGATTGGCTTTATCCAAAAGAAAAATGAATCTCTTTCAGCAAAAAATCAGATTCTTAGGATTTGAGATCCAAGACAGAAAAATAACTCCAACTAATAGAGTTATTCAATTTGTTGATAAATTTCCAGATGAAATTAAGGATAAAAATATGCGACAAAGATTTCTTGGATGTCTAAATTATATTGGATTTTTCTATCAGGATTTGGCAAAAGATAGAAAACTTCTCCAAGAAAGGTTGAAGAAAAATCCTCAGGATTGGTCTATCCATCATACTAATGCAGTAAAAAAGATTAAAGAAAGAGTTAAAAATCTTCCTTGTAGATGTTTATCTGACCCAGAAGCTTTCAAAATAGTTCAAACTGATGCCTCTGATGTCGGATATGGTGGAATCCTTTTACAACAAAAAGACTCCAAAGAAGAATTAATAAGATTTAATTTTGGATTATGGAATGAAGCACAAAAGAAATATTCAACTATCAAAAAGGAAGTTCTTGCTATAGTAATTTGTGTGACGAAATTCCAACATGACTTATTAAACAAAGAATTTCTGATCAGAGTTGATGCTAAAGCAGCAAAAGAAATTCTGGAAAAAGATGTCAAAAATCTTGTCTCTAAGCAAATATTTGCTAGATGGCAAGCCATTTTATCAGTTTTTGAATTTAAAATTGAATTTATTAATGGAAATTCTAACTCTCTCACTGACTTTTTTACTAGAGAATTTCTTCAGGGACGACAAAATGGCAGATCAAGAAGAAAGCCAAAAGGGTTTTACTCCAACAAAAGACCCAAGTCAATCAGAATTATATCTTTACACTGGTAAAAGAATTCTTGTTACTTCAGATTGTCTTATGGAAGAAAGATCTGTTGAAGATGATGTTTATTTTCTATTTGGAAAGGGGCTTCATTATTATTCCCCTGATAAAAGGTAAACCAGAGATTGGTATCTCAATATTTTACATCAGACGAAAAGTGTCCTCATCTTCCACAACAAGAATGCAAATGGTATCATCACTTTCTCAAAGTTCACTATTCTCAAAATCCTTACTGAGGAAGATTGGGATGGTCCCTTGTACATGACAAAATCAGTCCGATTATTCAATTAGACTGAGTTCTTTAATTATTGGGACTATATTGATGCCTGGAAATTTGCTTTGAAGTGGTAAAATCGCCAGTATAATCATTCCTGGTTCATCAGATTCAAAGAAGAAAGTCCTGATGTCATGCTTATCCACTGCAGTGTTCCTTCATGGTTTCTCTTTACTTGGTGGTCATATTTTGGTGCTTCTCAGAAAATCCTTCGTGATAATTTTCGTTATTTGTTTATTAAGTTCTCTCAGGTTGAAGAAAAGGTTCCATGTGAAGCCATCAATATGCTTCGCTTCTTTGCTAAATTTCATATCCCTTATATTTTCCAATGGAAGTTTGAAGTAAAAAAGGACTTATACGATTTACCATCTCTTTATCAGACTTTTTATCAAAAGTGGTCGTCTAAGATTGAAAATGATACTTATGAGAGAATTCTGAATCAAATCTCTCCTCCTGTTAAAGAAGAAATTCCTCTTCCTAAAGAAAAGCCTTTTGAGAATGAAATGCTCATGGCTGATCTATTAGCCTAAAAGATTGCCAAAGAAATTGCTCGAGAAAAATCTCCTGAGCCGATGGATATGTCTGTTAACTCCGTCAATTTTGAAAAAAAGATCAAGCAAATTTTAGAAGAATATCTCCCAAAGAAAATAATTGGTGATCATGATTTGTGGTCGAAAGTTTTGGTATTCTTCAGCAAAAGACAAAGGAAAAGAAAAAGAAGTCGAAAAAGATTCTCGGTTAGCTGAATTATTCCGTAAAAATTCTGCTAAAGCAAAAGAGCTGATGAAAAAGAAGATTTGAAGTTTGTGAAGAGTTGAGATGATTCCTGTCAAAAATACGATCCTGGCAGTAATTGGTATCGACCCAGTGGACTCATCTCTTTTGGTGGGGGAATATGGCTAGTATGAAGTAAGAAATGTGTGTAGGTGTCATGCAGAGAAGATTTGGTCTTCATTCAAAGAAGAAAAACAATGATGGCTATCCTATCAAAACTTTTGTTGGTATTAGTTGATATCATTACTATAAAGAAAAGGAGGTGAAATCTTTGAAGAAAAGTTGCTTGATTTGGTAAATGTCCCATCCTTGTCTAAAGTTGATATCCAATGGTGCCATAGTACATATCATTTGGTTGAAAAAATAGTTAAAGTTATAGTGGGGGTCTGTTGCCTCATGTCATGTTGACATCAAAAGAAGATAAAGTTGCTGCCACATGTGTTGCCATATGTCAAGTTCCTATGAAAAGATGCAAAATGAAGCTCAACCTATTGTACATTTGCCCAAAGTGGGAATCTCCTTTTGTAAAGCCATTTTGGAAGATTGTGTCGGTAGATTTGTTTTCTTGTTTGCCTTATTCTCTTGGTCGGAAGAGAATAAGTCCGGGTTGTCTTTGCTCCATCTATATAAGGAGCTGGTGTTTCCATTTGTGGGGAGGAGAAAATCAAGCAGAGATATAGCTCATAACATTGTAAAAAATAAGTGTGAGTGTGAGTGTGAGTTTGAAGCTTAAGTGTGCTAGAGTTTGAAGTCCTGTACCATCTTCTGTAAGTAATTACGTTTTTAAGTTTAATGTTACATACTTGTTGTTATCTAATCATGTTGTTTCTTTTGTTAGAATATGTCTATTCGTCTTACTCTGCTTATTAGAACCCTAAACCCTAATGCCTAAACACTAAACCCTAAACCACTAAAACCCTAAATACGAAAACCCTAAACCCTAACCCTAACCCTACACCCAAACCCTAAAACCTAATCCCTAAATCGCTAAACCCGCAAAACCCAAAACGCTAAAATCCTAAAACCGTAAAACCCTAAACCCTCAACCTTAAAACCCTAAAACACTCAAACCCTAAACCCATTACCCTAAAACCCTAAACCACTAAAACCCTACACCATATAAACCTAAAACCCCAAAAACCCTTAACCCTAAACCCTATACCCCTAAAACACTAAAACCCTAAGCCCAAAACCCTAAACCCTAAACCCCTAAACTCCTAAACAATAAAACCCTAAACCCTAAACCCTAACCCCTAACCCCAAATCCAAAAACCCTAAACCCTAAACCCTAAAACGCTAAACCCGTAAAACCCAAAAACATAAAACCCTAAAACTGTAAAACCCTAAACCCTAAACCCTAAAACCCTACCCTAAAACCTACAACCCAAAAACCCTAAACCCAAAACTCTAAAACCCGAAAACCCAAAAATAAACCCTGAAACACTAAAATCCTAAAACCCTAAAATCAAAACCCTAAATCCTAAACCCTATGCCCTAAACCCTAAACCCTAAACCCTAAACCCCTAAAACCCTAAAACCTTAAACCCTAAAACCCTAAAATCCTAAAACCCTAAAAGACTAAAACCCTAAAACCCTAAACCCTAAAACCTTAAGACCCCAAACCCTAAACCGTAAAGCCCTACCCTAAAACCTACAACCCAAAAATCCAAAACCCTAAACCCTAAACTCTAAAACCCTAAAATCTTAAAAGCCTAAACCCTAAACCCTAAAACCTAAAACCCAAAAACCCAAAAACCCTAAACCCTAAACATTAAAACACTAAACCCCTAAAACCCAAAAACCCTAAAACCCTTAAACCCTAAAATCCTAAAACCCGAAAGCCCTAAACCCTAATCCCTAAACCCTAAACCCTAAACCCTAAGCCCTAAACCCTAAGCCCTAAACCCTAAACCCTAAACCCTAAACCCCTAAACCTTAAAACCTTAAAACCCTGAAACGCTAAAATCCTAAAATCCTAAAACCCTATACGCTATACCCTAAAATCTAAACCATAGAATCCTAAACCCAAAAACCCTAAACCCTAAAGTCTAAACCCTAAAACCCTAAATCCAAAAACCCTACCCTAAAACTTAAAACCCCAAACCGCTAAAACCCTAAACCCTAAACCCTAACCCCTAAAACCCCTAAAACCCTAAAACCCCTAAAACCCTGAACCTTAAAACACTAAATCCAAAAACCCTACCCTAAAACCTAAAACCCCAAAATGCTAAAACCCTAAACCCTAAACCTTAAAACCCCAAAAACCCTAAATCCAAAAACCCTACCCTAAAACCTAAAACACAAAAACGCTAAAACCCTAAACCCTAAACCCTAAACTCTAAAACCCTAAAACCCTAAGACCTTAAACCCAAAAACCTAAGCCTAAATTCTAAACCCTAAAGTCTAAACCCTAAGCAAAAAATCCTAAAACCCTAAAACATAAACCCTAAAACCCTAAACCCCTAAAACTCTAAACCCGAAAACCCTAAACCCTAAAGCCTAAACCCTAAAACCTAAAAACCCTAAAACCCAAAAACCCTAAAACCCTAAACTCGAAACCCTAAACCCAAAACTCTAAACCTTAAAACCCTAAAACCCTAAACTCTAAAATCCTAAACCCTAAGAGCCTCAACCCTAAACCCTAAAACCTAGGCCTAAACCCTAAACCCTAAACCCAAAAGCCTAAACCTAAAATCCTAAAACCCTAAAACCCTAAAACCTAAATCCTAAAAGCCTAAAGCCCTAAAACTTGAAACCCTAAAGCCTAAACCCTAAATTCCTATAGCCAAAACCCTAAACCCTAACACCTTAAACCCTAAAACCAAAAAGTCCTAGACCCAAAACCCTAAACCATAAAACCCTAAAGCTTCAACCCTAAAACCAGAAAATCTTAAACCCTTAAAACCTTAAAACCTAAAACCCAAAAACCTTAAACCCTAAACCCTAAAACCCTAAAACCCTAAAACCATAAACCCAAAAACCCTACCCTAAAACCTAAAACCCATAAACCTTAAAACCCTAAACCCTAAAACTCTAGAACTCTAACACCCTAAAGCCTAAACCCTAAAACCCTAAAGCCTAAAGCCTAAAGCCTAAAACCCAAACCCTAAAACCCCAAAATCTAAAGCCTAAAACCCAAACACCCTAAAACCCTAAACCCTAAGCCCCAAACTCTAAAACCCAAAAACCCTAAAACCCTAAACCCTACACCCTAATCCCTAAAACGTAACCCTAAACCCTAAACAAAAAATCATAGATCCTAAAACCCTAAAAACCAAAACCCTAAACCCTAAATCCAAAAGCCTAAACCCTCAAACCCTAAAACCCTAAAACCTAAACCCTAAACCCCTAAAACCATAAACCTTAAACCCTAAAACACTAAAGCCTAAAACCTTAAACCCCTAAAACCCTAAACCCTAAAACCATAAAACCTTAAAACCCTAAACCCTAAACCCTAAACCCCTAAAACCCTAAAACCCTAAAACCCTAAACCCTAACCCTAAACCCTAAACCCTAAACCCCAAACCCTAAACCCTAAAACCCTAAAACCCTAAATCCTAAACCCTAAAAGACTAAACCCTAAACCCAAAAACACTAAAACACTAAAACCCTAAATCACTAAAACACTAAAACCCTAAATCCTAAACATTAAAACCTAAGACCCCTAAAACCGTAAACCCTAAAACCCTAAACCTTAAAACGCTACCATAAACCTAAAACCACAAATCCTAAATCCTAAAACCCTAAACCCTGAACCCTAAACCCTAAAACCCTAAAATCCTAAATCCTAAACCCTAGAACCCTAAATCCCTAAAACCCTAAACCCTAAAACACTAAAACACTAAAACCCTAAAACACTAAAACACTAAAACCCTAAATCCTAAACACTAAAACCTTAAACCCAAAACCCTAAACCCTAAACCCTAAACCCTAAAACCTAAAACCCAAAAATCCTAAAACCTTAAACCCTAAACCCTAAACCCTAAACTCTATAATTGTAAAACCCGAAAACCCTAAACCCTCAGCCCTAAACCCTAAACCCTAAACCCTAAACCATAAACCCTAAACTCTATAACCGTAAAACCCTAAAACCTAAACCCTAAAAGCTAAGCCCTAAACCCTAAAACCCTAAAACCCTAAAACCCTAAAGCCTAAACCCTAAGACCCTAAAGCCTAACAACTAAAGCCCTAAATCCTAAAACCGTAAACCCTAAAATGCTAAACCCTAAACCCTAAACCCTAAACCCTAAACTCTATAACCGTAAAACCCTAAAACCCTAAACCCTAAAACCTAAACCCTAAATCCTAAGCCCTAAACCTTAAACTCTAAACCCTAAACACTAAAACCCTAAAACCCTAAAGCCTAAAACCCTATCCTAAAGCCAAACAACTAAAGCCCTAAATCCTAAAAACGTAAACCCTAAACCGTAAAACCAAAAAACCCTAAAACCCTAAAACCTAAACCCTAAATTCTAAAACCCAAAAACCCATAAACCCTTAACCCTAAACTCTAATCCCTAAAACCTTACCCTAAACCCTAAACCCTAAAGCCTAATTCCAAAACCCGAAACCGTAAGACCCGAAAACCCTAAAAACAAAACCCTAAAACCCTATACCCTAAAACCCTAAACCCTAAACCCTAAACCCTAAACCCTAAAGCCAAAACCCTAGACCCTAAACGCTAAAACCAAAACCCCTAAAATGCTAAACCCTTAAAACCCTAAACCATAACACCCAAACCAAAACCCTAAAGCCAAAACACAAAAACGCTAAAACGTAAACCCTAAAACCCTAAACCCCTAAAATCCTAAACCATAAAACCCTAAACCCTAAACCCTAAAGGCAAAACCCTAAACCCTAAAACGCTAAAACCTAAACCCTAAAACCCTAATCCCTAAACCCTAAACCCAAAACCCATATCCCATAAAACCCTAAAACCCTAAACCAAAAATCCAAACCCTAAACCCTAAACCCTAAACCCTAAACCCAAAACCCTAAACCATAAAACCCTAAAACCCTAAATCCTAAACCCCAAAACACTAAACCCCTAAAACCCTAAACCCTAAAAAACTAAAAGACTAAAACCCTAAATCCTAAACACTAAAACCTTAAACCCCTAAAACCCTAAACCTTAAAACCCTAAAACCTAAAACCCAAAAACCCTAAACCCTAAACACTAAAACCCTAAAACCCTAAAGCCTAATAACTAAAGCCCTAAATCCTAACACCCTAAACCCTAAACCGTAAAACCCAAAAACCTTAAAACCCTAAAACCTAAACCCTAAACTCTAAAACCTAAAAACCCACAAACCCTTAACCCTAAACTCTAATCCCTAAAACCTTACTCTAAACCCTAAACCCTAAAGCCTAAACCCAAAACCCGAAACCCTAAAACCCGAAGACCCTAAAACCAAAACCGTACACCCCGAAACCCTAAACCCTACAGCCAAAACCTAAGCCCTAAAATGCTAAAACCAAAACCCTAAAACGCTAAACCCCTAAAACCCTAAACCATAAAACCCAAACCCAAAACCCTAAAGCCAAAACTCAAAGACGCTAAAACCTAAACCCTAAAACCCTAAACCCCTAAAACCCTAAACCATAAAACCCGAAATCCTAAACCCTAAAGCCAAAAACCTTAACCCTAAAATGCTAAAACCTAAACCCTAAAACTCTAAACTCTTAAAACCCTAAACCCCTAAAACCCTAAACCATAAAAACCTAAAACCCTTAAGCCTAAACCCTAAAACGTTTAACCCCTAAAACCTAAACCCTAAACCCTAAACCCATTAAAACCCTTAACCATAAAACCCTAAAACCCTAAAGCCTAAACCCTAAAACGTTAAACCCCTAAAACCATAAACCCTAAACCCTAAAAACTAGAACCCAAAAACCCAAAGACCCAAAGACCCCAAACACTAAACCCTAAACCCTCAACCCTAAAACCCTAAAACCCTAAAACCTTAAACCCAAAACCTTAAACCCTAAAACAATAAAACCAAAACCCTAAAACCCTAAACCCCTAAAACCCTAAACCCTAAAACCCTAAAGCCTAAACCCTAAAACCTTAAACCCCTAAAACCCTAAACCCGAAAACCCTAAAACCCTAAACCCTAAAACCCCAAAGCCAAAAATCCTAAAACCCTAAACCCTAAACCCTAAACTCTAAAACCCTAAAACTCTAAACCCAAAGCTCTAAACTCTAAAACCTAAACCCTAAACCCTAATCAATAAACCCTAAACCCTAAAACCCTAAAGCCTAAACCTAAAACCTTAAACCCCTACAAGCCTAAACCCTAAAACCTTAAACCTTAAACCCTAAACCCTAAAACCCTATCCTAAACCCTAAAACCCCAAACCCTAAACCCTAAACTCTAAAACCATAAAACCCTATGAACCTAAACCCAAAACCCTAAACCCAAAACCCTAAATCCTAAACCCTAAACCCCTAAAACCCAAATACCATAAAACCCTAAACCCTAAACCCTAACTGTAATGACCCGTCCCGCTATGGGCACGTTAAAACTGATACGAACTCCTAAAACCGATCAAATACAATCTCGGATTTACTTTTTGTTTTTAAATGGGAGACATCGCTCCCACAAGTCACACTAACCACAGCAATCCGCCAAAAAACCAAAAAAAAAAACGATACTCATCGGTCAGAATTACAAATTATGGCATCAACCCATTATTACATTCATCCGGCTCAGTGAAAAGTACATATATCTCAAATACATTAACAGGTCCTCAAGTACAAAATGAAACCAAGACAAGTACAAAACTGCAACTCCACGCCCAACGTTCGACTGAGGGTCCCACCTGCCCTTCCTCTATGAAGTACTTGTGAGGCAAGGGGTGAGCTCTACATGCCCAGTGAGGGTAACACAAGCACCATATGTCACCAAGCATACATGACATATAATCACATGAACACAACAACGTCTAAGATGTCTACATGCATGACCATACAAACGTATGCCCTACACCTAGCACAGGGCCCATGTCAGCCGGGTCTCTAGAACATCCTCTAACCAATGCAATGCAACTCCCTTATGTACCCAACCGCGACAGTCCACCCATCCACGGGTACGCAGACTGATTCTCAGTCGGATCGGGGTCTCTAGTCCTCGACTAGACCTATGACCCTCTCACGACAACCCGCACGCATACCACAACCAATCCAAGAGTCGGACTCACTAGAGTCCCAAACTGATTGCCACACGGGAGTAACCACTTCACCAGTCTTCAACGAACTGGCAACCGGACTCATCTATGGTTTCATCAACCAAGTACCAGAGTCTCGATAGTCAAACCTATAATCTCGGACCCCATATGCTGGTCTCCGCACGACTGGTGTATCCACCTCTCACAGAATTCTATAGGTCTTCCACCGAGTGAGCCGGCCGAACTCATTCATTAGGCGCCAATAAATTCCTGGTGAGTCAACACACACAACACAAGTATCAACAATGGACCCTAAAGTCAACTGTGGGTAAACACAGTATCACATCCCACCACAGGCTGTCCCCACCATATAGGTGTCCTAGCCTGGAATATCTCTTTATATCAACCCTCGACCAAAGAGCGGGCGAGCACATCTTCAGCCTATTGGACCATCCGGGGATCACAACAATACCAGCGGGAGCTGTCCCTCACCGCATCGTCCCTCTACCTAGGCGAGCACCTCCTCAACCTACTCAGTCATCAAGGGACCACAAACTAAACAAGCGGGAGCTGTCCCTCACCGCATCGTCCCTCGACCTAGGCGAGCACCTCCTCAGCCTACTCGGTCATCTAGGGACCACAAACTATACCAGCAGGAGCTGTCCCTCACCGCATTGTCCCTTGACCTAGGCGAGCACCTCCTCAGCCTACTCGCTCATCAAGGGACCACAAACTAAACAAGCGGGAGCTGTCCCTCACCGTATCGTCCCTCGACCTAGGCGAGCACCTCCTCAGCCTACTCGGTCATCTAGGGACCACAAACTATACCAGCGGGAGCTGTCCCTCATCGCATCGCCCTCGACCTAGGCGAACACTTCCTCAGCCTACTCGGTCATCTAGGGACCACAAACTATACCAGCGGGAGCTGTCCCTCACCGCATCGTCCATCGACCTAGGCGAGCACCTCCTCAGCCTACTCGGTCATCTAGGGACCACAAACTATACCAGCAGGAGCTGTCCCTCACCGCATCGTCCCTCGACCTAGGCGAGCACCTCCTCAGCCTACTCGCTCATCTAGGGACCACAAACTATACCAGCGGGAGCTATCCCTCACCACATCGTCCCTCGACCTAGGCGAGCACCTCCTCAGCCTACTCGGTCATCTAGGGACCACAAACTATACCAGCGGGAGCCGTCCCTCACCGCATCGTCCCTCGACCAATGACCAGGCGAGCACCTCCTCAGCCTACTCGGTCATTCGAGGATCACAAGTCAATATCCCACCCTTTGGCCTCCACGCGGGCGAGCCACTCAACCCATTAGACCACTGGGGACGTCTCATCTACCACGTACTCGAGTAGCGTCACAACCAGGTCCTCCAAGTCTGCCTAGGGCAACCAATGCCCAACCCAATGGCTTCCCTGAAGATTCCATAACTGCCTCACCACTGGTCCCGACCGAGACTCCGAGGCACCTCATCCTCTAACCAAGACAACACCTCACCCACAAGCGTGTCTGAAGACCACCAACGGTAGGCCTAACAGCTCAACCCCTACTAGGGGGTTCACCTCTATCATCTATTGATCCACAACCAAACTACGTTTTCTAGTGTGGTTTCTCATAACCTCTCAACCCTAACCACCCGCAAGCTAGGGGGGAGTCTCTAAATCCTGATGTTGCCTAGTACACATGCCCCGCCGACATTCCATTTACACTAGTTACATGCATACAAAATTATCTCTATGCATGCCGTCAATATGACATATCGCAACATAATTAAGTATTTATACATCATCATTTATCACATGCTACACATTAACATTCAGATATGGTATCAATCATGGCATGTTCCATACGAGCATAAAAAGTGGTATCATCTACTATCTACTGCACGCAATTCTAAAGCATGTTGATTAAACTATTAATCACATACATGGCAAGTTATCACACGTCAACCAATCATGTTATCATACCATCAACAAATCATGACATCCGATAAACTATTCATAGGTGCTCCATGAGAAATGGGTACAAATACACCCGAATGAGACCCCCGCCACATAGCGATATCAACAGTTCCCTTGCCGAGTGGCTTATAGTACCAGGGGACCCCATTCGCCGCATTTTGTACTCACACATCTGATAGAGTAGTAATATGCATAGATGTATGCTAAAAGCGGTGATAAGTTCCCTCACCGTGTGTGCGTTTTGAAATCAACTTCGAGAAACCGGGTCCACTGGGTTGAAGGGGGCTCGATCTGATAAAAGAAATACAAAGATTAGCGAACGGGTTAAAACGGGCTAAAACGAGCTAAAACAAGTTTGGGCCACAAACGGGCCCCAAAATGGGCCGAACATGGCCCAAAACTGAAAACCAGATCCAAAACTAGGTCGGGTTTGGGATTGGGCCTAAAACTGAAAACTGGATCTAAAATGGGTTGGATCTGAAAATTGGGCTTTAAGATGGGCCGGGCCCAGAGCTGGGCCGAACTGGGCCGGGCCTGACTAGCCGAGTTAGGTCTGGGCCGAATCGAGCTGGGCCGAACCTGATTGGGCAGGGAAACTGAGGGAAATAGGGGGAAAAAGAAGGAAAAGCAGGGAAAACAGAGAAAAGGAGAAGATAGAAAAAGGGAGAGGTACCTGAGACCGGACTTCCGACGGTGGGCAAGAAGTTGGGATCCGGCAGATCTGACAAAACTGAGGCTGCTCTGGCAAGAAGGAGGGAGGGCGGCGGCGGAGAATCGGGGTTAGGGGTTGGGCCGAGAGATAGAGAGAAGAGGAGGTCGAGAGAGAAGGGAAGGGCGGCGGCGCCTAGGGGGAAATGGAAGATTAGGGTTTACCGAGAGAGGGAAGAGAAAAGGAATTAGAGAGAGGAAGGAGATCGGAAGGGAAGAGAGAGAAGGCGGCGGTGATTAGGGTTTGATGAAGGGAAGAAGAAGAGAAGAAGAAGAGAAGAAGGGGAAAAGGGCTGCGGCACTGTAGCTGCGGCTACAGTGCTGCGGAAATGGGATTAGGGTTTTGGGGCTCTAGGGTTTTAGCTTGGGTTTTTTTTTTTTTCTACAAATTAAAATTTTCAAATTTCAAAAATATTTTAGAAGCCCGAAGAAATCAAATGACAAACGTCGGGGGAAAACGTGTGATTTTCAAACTTTTAATTATGACAGAAAATTCAATAATTCAAAATTACCAAATTGCCCTCTGAGTCTCTGAACTCAAAATCGGACAAATCAAGACCCAACACGGGGCCCACACTCTCCCCACCGCTACCAAGACCCCAAAACTCTGAAATATCGGGTTGGGTCATTACAACACTACCCCCTTTAAGGAGTTTCGTCCTCGAAATTCACCTTAAGCTCAAATCTCGTAAGAAAAATCTAAGTAAAAACTACCTCAGCACGACTGAAACTCACCCTCAAACCAACTTCCTCACCACAAAAGATGATGCCACAACACGTGATCCACTGAAACAACCCTGCCACTAATCACCATGAACAACCGAACAACTTGGATAATAGTATGCACCACTATCGAAACCAATGACTTTCACCTGACCAATTTCATCAGCTCAAAAGCCCTTCTAACCATACATGGTTCCCCAGAATTGCATCAAGATCTTCACCCAACATGGGGGATTCTATTTGACCGGTCACAAGGTACCTCGCACAGAACTACCAAAATGTCAATCTGTCGATGCTGTCTTACTCGAGCTCTATCAAGAACCAGTAACCCTCCTAACTCATCTCATAACTCAGGCGCAAAACATAAGACATTTCCTCTGAAATCCGCATGGTCTGTCCTGACAGGCTGTCTATCCACAAATAGTCTGCCAAGCTAAAACACAACTGAGCATACAATTCTCTCTGTAACACTGCTTGATCTGATAGGTAGAACTTAAATCTCGATCTGACACTGTCGTCTCGACATCTCGCATAGACTAACCCTCTGCTCAACGTAAATCGGTCCAAAAGCTTCAAGAAGTCAGTCAATCCTCACCCTAAGGAGATGGGTGAGCTTTGCTAATCTATCAACCACCACCCACACCACTAACCCATGAAGAAGAAGGAGTCAAAGTGTTTTCACATAGCACCGTTCAAGCCGAGCTACCACCAACCTGCTCTGGAGAGTCAAGTCGTCATCAGGTCTCGCAGCCTAGATGTTTTGTCCACCATCACACATCACAAAATTCCATAATCTGACTGTCTCTGCACTTGAACATTGATTCTCCTGGGCTCTGCCACTTAACACTAGCTGAACCACCTCGTTGCATAAACTGGCCGCCATAGCCTCCTCACCTGATCAACAATCACTTCATAAACTTCATTCATCACGTCCGCTCATGCTCAATCCTTCTTGAACAAACAAGTGCTTAAAACCACAGCGATGGGGGATACTCAGAATCTCTCTCAACAATGGATATCTCCAACCCGAGCACATCACTATCAACGTCCATCCCGAGCTATTTGTGAAAAGTTAGACTCATCAATATCAAGTCGTTTCGAATCAGAAGCTACCAATTAACCATCCTATATCAGCACACAACCATTATCATCCCTGGAAACATCACAATGAGCTGGACGTCCACAGCTTTTTCTCTACCTCCAATACGATCATCACTATAATGGTCGTCTGCCTCCACTTAAGAAAAAATTCGTCTCACTACCATTGCACCAAGAGCTAACCGTTCTCTCTGTCCAAATCTAATTGTAAGCACGGTCACCTGGAGTAATCTGAATAAACTGCCAGATACAACCTCGACCCCATCCTGACAAACCCATCGCGCTACCTGTCGAAACCACATTGCCAGACATCTACGTCTATGGGGTCAAGACTCGCACCTGACAAGATCTCGAGTGGAAACACCTTCTCAAGAAGCAACATGGGTCCCTTCAGCTGTCCCGACTAGTCGCCAATTCCCATGAGAAAAACCTCACTCTATTCTGAAACTCTGCTCAATTGTTGACCACTAGCACAAAATCTCAGCAAGTCACTGTTCTTCTTGGCCAACAAAGTCGGTGCGTCCCAGACGAAATACATGGAAGAACGGGTCCCACCGACTCTGGCCCACAAATCAAGCCTCTAAGTCCAACACCCCTTGGCTGAAGGAAAATCCATCCCAACCAAACACCTCCAACTGTCATCAATCATAGTGTGCTATCTGGAAACAGGCGCAATATCTGCCACTTACCCCAACGAAGACAAGACAAACAAGGTGTCTCCACCACATATACTGCCAAACTCAAACCACGACAAAGCTCAAAGTCATCGAGCGAGTCACGTATCTGAATCAGGTCAAGTCTCAGACCAAAAACCAAGGGGTACTATCGCATCACTCGCATCATTAGAATGTATCAACCCATGCGGGGTGTTGCTGCCACACTCAGATTACTGCACTGAAGTCATACTCTGGCCAAATACTCTGACTTCCCGCTAGTAAGTTATTTCGGGTCCTCAGCATACACACATTGATAGTGGAGATAAACAATCTACTCACCAACACTTGGTTCTTCAAAGTCTCTATCAAAGGTCGGGAATCTTTAAGGTCTCTGGGTTACTATCTTCGGTACGATTTCCCTTACTTTATCAAGTGCTCAATCTCACCACGAGTCAATCCACATAACGAAAGTCTGACCAGGCTCAATACTAGACAAGAACCTAAAGAAAAAAATACATTTCTAGAACTCAAGCTCCAGGGCCCACCCTATCATACTTACCACAACAACTTAGGGAAGTCCAAACACCACCGTGGAAACAAGTTTCATCTACCCTATCATACAGGGGATGAACTTAATCTTTGGTCATCATCCCACACATCTCTGACCCATGCACAGTCCGAGAGTTGAACCGTGCTCTGATACCAACTGTAACGACCCGTCCCGCTACGGACACGTTAAAACTGATACGAACTCCTAAAACCGATCAAATACAATCTCAGATTTACTTTTTCTTTTTAAATGGGAGACATCGCTCCCGCAACTCACACTAACAACAGCAATCCGCCAAAAAACAAAAAAAAAAAATCGAAGCATCGGTCAGAATTACAAATTATGGCATCAACCCATTATTACATTCACTTGGCTCAGTGAAAATACATATATCTCAAATACATTAACAGGTCCTCAAGTACAAAATGAAACCAAGACAAGTACAAAGCTGCAACTCCACGCCCAATGTTCGACTGAGGGTCCCGCCTGCCCTTCCTCTATGAAGTACCTATGAGGCAAGGGGTGAGCTCTACATGCCCAGAGGGTAACACACGCACCATATGTCACCAAACATACACGACATATAATAACATGAACAGAACAATGTCTAAGATGTCTACATGCATGACCATACAAACGTATGCCCTACCCCTAGCATAGGGCCCACGTCAGCCGGTCTCTAGAACATCCTCTAACCAATGCAATGCAACTCCCTTATGTACCAACCGCGACAGTCCACCCATCCACGGGTACGCAGACTGATTCTTAGTCGGATCGGGGTCTCTAGTCCTCGACTAGACCTATGACCCTCTCACGACAACCCGCACGCATACCATGACCAACCCAAGAGTCGGACTCACTAGAGTCCCAAACTGATTGCCACACGGGAGTAACCACTTCACCAGTCTTCAACGAACTGCCAACCGGACTCATCTATGGTTTCATCAACGAAGTACCAGAGTCTCGATAGTCAAACCCATAATCTCGGACCCCATACGCTAGTCTCTGCACGGCTGGTGTATCCACCTCTCACAGAATTCTATAGGTCTTCTACCGAGTGAGCCGACCGAACTCACTCGTTAGGCGCCCGTAAATTCCTGGTGAGTCAACACACACAACACAAGTATCAACAATGGACCCCAAAGTCAACTGCGGGTAAACACACTATCACATCCCACCACAGGCTGTCCCCACCATACAGGTGTCCTAGCCTGGAATATCTCTTCATATCATCCCTCGACCAAAGAGCGGGCGAGCACATCCTCAGCCTACTGGACCATCAGGGATCACAACAATACCAGCGGGAACTGTCCCTCATCGCATCGTCCCTCGACCTAGGCGAACACCTCCTCAGCCTACTCAGTCATCTAGGGAACACAAACTAAACCAGCGGGAGCTGTCCCTCACCGCATCGTCCCTCGACCTAGGCGAGCACCTCCTCAGCCTACTCGGTCATCTAGGGACCACAAACTATACCACGGGAGCTGTCTCTCACCGCATCATCCCTCGACCTAGGCAAGCACCTCCTCAGCCTACTCTATCGGTCATCTAGGGACCACAAACTATACCAGCGGGAGCTGTCCCTCACCGGATCGTCCCTCGACCTAGGCGAGCACCTCCTCAGCCTACTCGGTCATCTAGGAACCACAAACTATACCAGCGGGGGCTGTCCCTCACCGCATCGTCTCTCGACCTAGGCGAGCACCTCCTCAGCCTACTCGGTCATCTAGGGACCACAAACTATACCAGCGGGAGCTGTCCCTCACCGTATCGTCCCTCGACCAATGACCGGGCAAGCACCTCCTCAGCCTACTCGGTCATTCGAGGATCACAAGTCAATATCCCACCCTCTTGCCTCCACGCGGGCGAACCACTCAACCCATTAGACCACTGGGGACGTCTCATCTGCCACGTACTCGAGTAGCGTAACAACCAGGTCCTCCAAGTCTGCCTAGGGAAACCAACGCCCAACCCAATGGCTTCCTTGAAGATTCCATAACTGCCTCACAACTGGTCCCGACCGAGACTCCGAGGCACCTCATCCTCTAACCAGGACAACGCCTCACCCACAAGCGTGTTTGAAGACCACCAACGGTAGGCCTAACAGCTCAACCCCTACTAGGGGGAACACCTCTGTCATCTATTGATCCACAACCAAACTACGTTTTCTAGTGTGGTTTCTCATAACCTCTCAACCCTAACCACCCGCAAGCTAGGGGGGAGTCTCTAAATCCTGATGTTGCCTAGTACACATGCCCCCACCGACATTCCATTTACACTAGTTACATGCATACAAAATTATCTCTATGCATGCCGTCAATATGACATATCGCAACATAATTAAGTATTATACATCATCATCTATCACATGCTACACATTAACATTCAGATATGGTATCAATCATGGCATGTTCCATACGAGCATAAAAAGTGGTATCATCTACTATCTACTGCACGCAATTCTAAAGCATGTTGATCAAACTATTAATCACATACATGGCAAGTTATCACACATCAACCAATCATGTTATCATACCATCAACAAATCATGACATCCGATAAACTATTCATAGGTGCTCCATGAGCAATGGGTACAAATACACCCGAATGAGACCCCCGCCACATAGCGATATCAACAGTTCCTTTGCCGAGTGGCTTATAATACCAGGGGACCCCATTCGCCGCATTTTGTACTCACACATCTGATTAGATTAGTAATATGTATAGATGTATGCTAAAAGCGGTGATAAGTTCCCTCACTGTGTGTACGTTTTGAAATCAATTTCGAGAAACTGGGTCCACTGGGTTGAAGGGGGCTCGATCTGATAAAAGAAATACAAAGATTAGCGAACGGGTTAAAACGGGCTAAAACGAGCTAAAACAAGTTTGGGCCACAAACGGGCCCCAAAATGGGCCGAACATGGCCCAAAACTGAAAACCAGATCCAAAACTAGGTCGAGTTTGGGATTGGGCTTAAAACTGAAAACTGGATCTAAAATGGGTTGGTTCTGAAAACTGGGCTTTAAGATGGACCGAGCCCAGAGCTGGACCGAACTGGGCCGAGCCTGAAATCGGACCGGGCCTGACTAGCCGACTAGGTCTGGGCCGAGTCGAGCTGGGCCGAACCTGATTGGGTTGGCTCTGCCCAAAACTGAACTCGGCCGAGTCGACTCGGTGACTCGACCGAGTCGGCTCAGCAACCCATTGGAAAACCTGGAAACTGAGGGAAATAGGGGGAAAAAGAAGGAAAAGCAGGGAAAACAGAGAAAAGGAGAAGATAGAAAAAGGGAGAGGTACCTGAGACCGAACTTCTGACGCGGGCAAGAAGCTGGGATCCGGCAGATCTGACAAAACTGAGGCTGCTCGGGTAAGGAGGAGGGCGGCGGCGGAGAATCGGGGTTAGGGGTTGGGCCGAGAGACGAGAGAAGAGGAGGTCGAGAGAGAAGGGAAGGGCGGCGGCTCCTAGGGGAAATGGAAGATTAGGGTTTACCGAGAGAGGGAAGAGAAAGGAATTAGAGAGAGGAAGGTGATCGGAAGGGAAGAGAGTGAAGGCGGCGGTGATTAGGGTTTGATGAAGGGAAGAAGAAGAAGAAGGGGAAAAGGGTTGCGGCACTGTAGCTGCGGCTACAGTGCTGCGGAAATGGGATTAGGGTTTTGGGGCTCTAGGTTTTAGCTTGGTTTTTTTTTTATACAAATTAAAATTTTCAAATTTCAAAAATATTTTAAAAGCCCGAAAAAATCAAATGACAAACATCGGGGGAAAACGTGTGATTTTCAAACTTTTAATTATGACAGAAAATTCAATAATTCAAAAATACCAAATTGCCCTCTGAGTCTCCGAACTCAAAATCGGACAAATCAGGACCCAACACGGGGCCCACACTCTCCCCACCGCTACCAAGACCCCAAAACTCCGAAATATCGGGTCGGGTCATTACAATAAACCCTAAACCCTAAACAGTAAAACCTTAAAACCCTAAAGCCTAAACCCGAAAACCCTAAAGCCTAATAACTAAAGCCCTAAATCCTAACACCCTAAACCTAAACTGTAAAACCCAAAAGCCCTAAAACCCTAAAACCTAAACCTTAAACTCTAAAACCCAAAAACCCACAAACCCTTAACGCTAAACTAATCCCTAAAACCCTACCCTAAACCCTAAACCCTAACCCTAAAGCCTAAACCCAAAACCCGAAAACCTAAAACCCGAAGACCCTAAAACCAAAACCCTACACCCCGAAACCCTAAGACCCTAAACCCTAAAATCCCTACAGCCAAAACCCTAAGCCCTAAAATGATAAAACCAAAACCCTAAAACGCTAAACCCTATAACCCTAAACCATAAAACCCAAAGCCAAAACCCAAAAACGCTAAAACTAAACCCTAAAACCCTAAACCCTAAAACCCTAAACCATAAAACCCGAAACGAAACCCTAAGCCAAAAAGCTAGACTCTAAAACTCTAAACTCTTAAACCCTAAACCCCTAAAACCCTAAACCATAAAACCCTAAAACCCTTAAGCCAAACCCTAAAACGTTTAACCCCTAAAACCTAAACCCTAAACCCATTAAAACCCTAAACCACAAAACCCTAAAACCCTAAAGCCTAAACCCTAAAACGTTAAACCCCTAAAACCCTAAACCCTAAAACCTGAAAACCCTAAACACTAAAAACTAGAACCCAAACACTAAACACTAAACCCTAAACCCTCAACCCTAAACCCCTAAAACCCTAAAACCCTAAACCCTAAACCCTACCCCTAATCCTAAACTCTAAACCCTAAACCCAAAACCCTAAACCCTAAAACAATAAAGCCTAAACCCTTAAACCCTAAACCCTAAAACCTAAAACCTTAAACCCCTAAAACCCTAAACCCGAAACCCTAAAACCCTAAACCCTAAAACCCCAAAGCCAAAAATCCTAAGACTCTAAACCCTAAACCCTAAACTCTAAAACCCTAAAACTCTAAACCCAAAACTCTAAACCCTAAAACCTAAACCCTAAACCCTAATCAATAAACCCTAAACCCTATTACCCTAAAGCCTAAACCCTAAAACCTTAAACCCCTACAAGCCTAAACCCTAAAACCCTAAAACCTTAAACCCTAAACACTAAAACCCTATCCTAAACACTAAAACCCCAAACCCTCAACCCTAAACTCTAAGACCATAAAACCCTATGAACCTAAACCCTAAAAGCTTAAACCCCAAAACCTTTAAAGCCCTAAAACCATAAACCCTAAAACCTTTAAACCCATAAAACCCTAAACCCAAAAACCCTTAAACCCTAAAACCCTAAACACGAAAACACTACCCTAAAACATAGTACCCAAAAACCCTAAACCCTAAACCATAAATTCTAAAACCGTAAAGCCCTAAGACCCTAAACCCTAAGCCCTAAAACTCTAAGCCCTAAAACCCTAAACACTAAAACCTTAAAACCCTGAAACCCTAAAATCCTAAAACCCTAAAACCCTAAACCGTAAACCATAAAATCCTAAACCCAAAAATCCTAAAACCTTAAAACCCTAAGCCCTAAATCCTTTAAACACCTAAAACCCAAAACCCTAAAACCTTTGAACCCGTAAAACCCCAAACCCAAAAACCCTTAAACCCAAAAGCCCTAAACACAAAAACCCTACCTTAAAACCTAAAACCCAAAAACCCTAAACCTTAAACCCTAAACTCTAAAACCCTAAAACCCTAAGATCCTAAACCCTAAAACCTAAAACCTAACCCTAAACCAAAACCTAAACCCAAAATCATAAAACCCTAAAACCTAAACTCAAAAACCCTAAACCCCTAAAATCCTAAACCTAAAATCCTAAAGCCTAAACCCAAAAACCCTAAAGCCTAAACCCTAAAACACTAAACCCTAAACCCAAAACCCTAAACCCTAAACCCAAAAACCCTAAACCCTAAAGCCTAAACCCTACACCCAAAACCCTAAAAGCCTAAAGCTTAACCCTAAAACCTTAAACCCCTAAAACCTTAAACCCTAAAATCATAAAACCTTAAAACCTTAAACCGTAAACCCCAAAACCCTACCCTAAACCAAAAAATCCAAAACCCTAAAACCGTAAACCCTAAACCCTAAACCCTCGAACCCTAAACCCTAAACCCTAAACTTTAAAACCATAAAACCCTAAAACTCTAAAACCTAAACCCTAAACCCTAAACCCTAAATCCAAAGCCTAAACCCTAAACCCTAAACCCAAAACCCTAAACTCTAAACCCTAAACCCCAAACCCGAAACCATAAAACCCTAAACCCTAAACTGTAAACCCTAAAACCTAAACACTAAAACCTTAAAACCCTGAAACCCTAAAATCCTAAAACCCTAAAACCCTAAACCCTAAACCATAAACCATAAAATCCTAAACGCAAAAACCCTAAAACCTACCCTAAACCCTAAAACCTTTAAACCCCTAGAACCCTAAACCCAAAAACCCTTAAACCCTAAAACCCAAAACACTAAAACCCTAAACACTAAAACCTAAACTCAAAAACCCTAAAACCCTAAGACCCTAAACCCTAAAACATTAAACCTAACCCAAAACCCAAACCCTAAACCCAAAATCCTAAAGCCCTAAAACCTAAACCCTAAAACCCTAAACCCCTAAAATCCAAAATCCAAAACCCTAAAGCCTAAACTCAAAAACCCTAAAACCTAAACCCTAAAACACTAAACCCTAAACACTAAATCCTAAACCCAAAAACCCTAAAGCCTAAAGCCTAAACCCTACTCTCAAAACCCTAAAAGCCTAAACCTTAAACCCTAAAACTTTAAACCCCTAAAACATTAAACCATAAAACCTTAAAACCTTAAACCCTAAACCCTAAAACCCTACCCTAAACCATAAAACCGAAAAGCCCTAAAACTGTAAAACCTAAGCCCTAAACTCTAAAACCCTAAAACCCTAAAACTATAAAACCCTACACCCTCGAACCCTAAACCCTAAATCCTAAACTTTAAGACCTTAACACCCTAAAACCCTAAACCCTAAACTCTAAACGCTAAACCCCAAACCCGAAACCATAAAACCCTAAAACCCTAAACCCTAAACTGTAAACCCCTAAAACCCTAAAACCCGAAAACCCTAAACCCTAAAAGCTAAAAGCTAAAACCCAAAACCCTAAACACTAAAACCCTAAACCCTAAACCCTAAACACTAAAACCCTAAACCCTAAACACTAAAACCCTAAAACCCTAAAGCCTAAACCCTAAAACCCTAAACCCTAAACCCTAAACTCTATAATCCAAAAACCCTTAAACCCTAAACCCTAAACTCTAGTCCCTATAACCTTACCCTAAACCCTAAAACCTAAACCCTAAACCCAAAACCCGAAAGGGCTCGGCCCAGCAAGATACAGTCCGCTTTGGGTCCACACGCGCACACACGTGCACACGAGCGAGCCCGTACGGCTTTTGGATTGGACCCGACCCAAGTCCGGGTCCAAAACGCATCTTGCTGGTTTGAGGGAGCAAGGCTACTTATAAACCCCCTCTCAAACTCCTCAATTTCCGATGTGGGACTTTCTACAACTCCCACCCACTAATTGGGCTGTCGGATCCGACCGGCCCACTCTACAGGCCCGTCCGACAGGGCCCAGTTTCACTTGGATCAGACTGTCTAGGGCCTGGCCTCTGGCTCATGGGTCAGGATATCACAAACCCAAAATCGAAAAATCCTAAAACCTAAACCCTAAAACCTTAAACCCCTAAAACCCTTAAACCCCTAAAACCCTAAACCATAAAACCCTACTGTAAAACCAAAAACACAAAACCCTAAAACCCTAAACCCTAAATCCTAAACCCTAAACCCTACACCCGAAACCCTAAACCCTAAACCCTAAACCCGAAACCCAAAACTCAAAAACACTAAAACCCTAAACCCCTAAAAACCTAAATCCTTAAATCCTAAAACTGTAACACCCGCCCCTTTTCACCGAAAATCAGAGTCTATTTTTTTTTCTTTTAAAGTGACAAAGGGCGCCGACGTCATGACCCGAGTTAAGGCCAAGCTTCTAAAGCCCGGCCCTTAACTGGCCAACCCTACGTGTGCGTGGAACGAAGTCCACGAGGAACAGTTCACACGTATAAGTAAGCTTGCGGAATGTTACATAAAACGCAGAATGATAATAGAGGCTAACCTATAAATTTTAGATAGCAGGGAAGATTACATTCATCTAACTAATAAAACATCTCAACGTCACCGTATCCAAAACAAAACCAGAATATAACAAGTAATTATACAGTCCGACAAGCTAAACTATACAAATACACATTTCCCAAGATAAACTTAAATAAAGGAAATAGTCCGCCTTCCCAAGCTCCTAAGCTTGGCTCCCGTCTCGTTCTTCGTTTTCGGCATCTCCTGTGTCATCAGCTAGGGTAGAAGTAGGGCGTTAGACCACGCGCCCAGTAGGACTCCAAGTAGGGCTAACACATGGATTAGTGATAACAAGCAATACAGATAATAATATAATGAAACGCCACATAATGGATGCCATGCCATGGGTGTCTGTGTTATGAATCCCACCCATCATCCTTACTATCCCGATACCATATCCCCCTTGACGGCACAACACTCATCAAGGTAACATCAACACAAGTATCCCCCTTGAAGGCCAAGCACTCATCAAGGTAATCAACACAAGTATCCCCTTGACGGCAAAGCACTCATCAAGGTAGCATCAACATAAGTATCCCCTTGACGGCCAAGCACTCATCAAGGTAACATCAACACAAGTATCCCCCTTGACGGCAAAGCACTCATCAAAGTAACATCAACATAAGTATCCTCCTGTCATATCCCTCCCATGCCATGCATGAGATGTAGATGCCATATGCCATGTAATATATGTAAATCATAGTCATAAAATCCATCTTAAAACAATCCCATGATTATCAAAATAAATCAATGGAAACCCAACACATAATACCAAAATCCAAAACCCATCTTAAAAACAACCACATGATTACCAAAATAAATTAGAGGAAAACATCACATGATATTAAATCCAAAACCCATCTTAAAATAAACCATATAATTTCCAAACTAATTCAAAGAAACCATCACTCAATCCATGGCTTACAAAAAGGTAGGAATCCTACCAAATACCGACTAGCGTTCTTTCTTTCGTTTCCGCCCGATAGACCCGGTCGCCGATCCGCATACCGCTTGCGATGTCCGGTACCTTATATTAACCATTAGTCCATGTTTTAACCATTTCTAAGCCCATAAATCATATCTTAGTGGGTTTCTTCACTTTAGCCAATATTTACCATTTTTGCCACTACTCCTTTACATGATTAATTACTCATTCATTCATGCCTACTTAAGCCCATAATTGATCATTAATTCAATCCCTTAATGACCCATTTAATCATGACATAACATCATTAAAATTAGCCCTTTAATTCACCTAACCCTTATTCATTTAAACCCATCCAAAACCCCATACTTAACCCTTTAAATGGTTCATACAATGGGTCATGGTTTCAAAATATCCAATTCATCAAATCTTCCCATGGGGTTTACCTCATGCATTTAAACCACATTGAGTCCATTATCCATTCATACCCTTTGGAGGCCATAAACATCATTCACCCTCCAATTTAACACATCAAAATGCTCACAATTGGGCCATGGGTTCGGCCATACACCATGGCCGAACCCACGGTGTCCTTTTCCCATTTTTCTTGGGTCCATTGTTACACATTGAATTTATCACAAGTCCCTCCATGAAGGGGTTTAATTCACACACTTAAACCCTCATCTTTTACTACATTGAGGTCCATTACAAATATCAACACTAGGTTCATTTTGGTACATTCCAAAACCAACATTAAATATATTTTGGGTCCATCAACTTAGCTACATTCCCAATTTGTTTTCCATGGTTCCAAAATACTTAGTCCATCCCAATTTCCCATTATTTTCTTAGGCCTATTTATCACATTTGCACCCATCACAAGCCCTTCCATGAAGGGTTTAATTTATACACTTAAATCATCATTCTTAATCACATTCAAGTCCATAAACCTAGCCATATTCCCATTACAACTAATAACATTGGGTCCCTTTTGGTCTATCAACACCACCCACATTTCCCATATATTTTTCCATAATTCATAACCATTAGTCCACCATTGGATCACCATAGGTTCATGGTCCAATCTTCATTCATTCATTTCTTTTAAGGCCACAAAATTATTCATATCTCCCATCAATTCCTCATTTACAATCCCTTAAAAAAATTACCAACATTTGATCATTAAACACTTAAAACCCTAAACCATTCTTTTTGAGGTCATTAAAATTATCTTCCATCTCCTATGATTCTCTCCTTTAAAACCTCTTTACAAAATTCACCACATTCAATTATTTACAACCGTAGAAATTATAACATTCTCCATGCTTCCATTTTTTAATTAATTTAAATTACACAATGTCCTCCATTCCTTAAAACCCTAAGAAAATCACACATTAGCTTCCAATTCCACATAATTCCATGCTTAATAACTTAATACATTACATTCCTTAATCCATTTATTTTTCCTTAAACTAACCCTAATTTACCCATTAGGGTTTTGTCCACTTTCCATCCTTCAAATTGATGGATTTAAAATCCATGGCATAAAATCATTTGGCCACCATTAAATTTACAAAATGAATCCCAAATCTTAAACCCTAAAAATCTAAAATTTCTTGTTTAAGAAAATACTTACAATCTGACGCCTCCTCCGACTTTTGCTACTCCCGTCGGCTTCCTTAGCCTCCTTTCTCCTTCCTCTCCTTGTTTGATCGCTAGGATGCTTGATCAATGGTGACAACCTCCAATCTTAGGATCGGCCATAATAGGGTTTGAATTGAGAGAGGGAAAGGAGGAGATGATGAGAAGAAGATGGTAGATCTTGACCTTAGAATGGTGGACCATGCTTGCACCTCTTCTCTTCTTTCTTCTCTTCTCCTCTTCCTTTCTTAATTTTCTTCTTCTTTTTCCTTAGAGATGAGGGACGGTGGTGGAGAGAACAAGAGAGGAAAAGGGTGAAAGAGCACCGATGGAAAAGGTGAGGATGGGATAAGATGTTGCTTATGTCACACTTTATCATAGCTTTCCCACCAACCCTGAGATATTTATCATGCTTTTTCTTTTTTTTTTTGACCCACTACCTTAGCCAACGTTTTTCTTTTTCATGTTTTGCAATGGGTAGTTTTGGTCTCCCCTCTTTGACCACCTTTTTTTATTAACTTAATTACTTAATTAATTAAACCATTACTTAGGTTAATTTAATTCCATTAAATTTCTTCCATGAAATCCACCCATGGTTGACCAACTCAACCATGGTGGTCGGCCCCACCAAACCTTGGGTTCACACGCCACCTCACTTGGTGAGGTGGAGGTGGGTCCCATTAGACCATGTTACCTTGGTCAACTTCAAATTGACATAGGTGAATTGAACCCATTCAATTCATTCCAATTGGATCACCATTGGGCCCATGGCCCAATTACATTTTCATCTAACCCATTTACCCTAAAGCTTACATCATCTTAATCCATTGGGTCCCAAATGGGTATTGGGCCCAATTTGACCATCCTTAGCCCAATTGACCATCATTGACCACTTAAATGATTTTAAATCCAATCCATAATCCATTGGGCCCGAATTGGACCTTTGTCCAAATTTTGGTCCATTTACCATTTATTCCATCAAATTTCCCATTTCCACTATTAAAATAAATAATAACCACATATTTATTGATTTAAAAATTTCGGGCCATTACAAAAACCCTAAAACCCTAAACCCTAAAACCCTAAAATCCCAAAGCCCTAAACCATAAAACCTAAACCCTAAACCCTAAACCCTAAAACCCTAAAACCCTAAACCCCTAAAACCCGAAACCCTAAAACCCTAAAAACTAAACCCTAAACCCCTAAAACCCTTCACCAAACCCAAAAACCCTAAAACCCCAAATCCTTAAACCCTAAACCCTACAACCCTAAGCCCCGAACCCTAAACCCTAAACCCTAAACCCTAAACCCTAAACCCTAAAACCCTAAACCCTAAACCCTAAACCCTAAACCCTAAATCCTAAACCCTAAATCCTAAACCCTATACCCTAAATCCGAAATCCTAAACACTTAGCCCTAAACCCATAAAACCCTAAAACCCTAAACCCTAACCCTAAACCAAAACCCGAAACCGAAAACCCCCCTAAAACGCTAAAACCCTAAAACCCTAAACCCAAAAACCATAAAATCCTAAAACCTTAAACCCATAAAACCCTAAACCCTAAAACTATAAAACCCTGAAACCCTAAACCCTAACCCTAAACCAAAACCCGAAACCGAAAACCCCCTAAACGCTAAAACCCTAAACCCTAAACCCTAAACCCTAAATCCTAAACTCTATACCCTAAATCCGAAACCCTAAACACTTAACCCTAAACCCGTAAAACCCTAAAACCCTAAACCCTAACCCTAAACCAAAACCCGAAACCGAAAACCCCCTAAATCGTAAAAACCATAAAACCCTAAAACCCTAAACCCCTAAAACCCTAAACCCTAAAACTATAAAACCCTGAAACCCTAAAACCCTAATGCCTGAACCTTAAAACCTTTAATCCAAAAGTCCCAAAAACCCTAAACCCTAAACTCTAAAACCCCAAAGCCCTAGAACCGTAAATCCTAAATCCTAAACCCTAAAACCTAAACCCTAAACCCTAAAACGTAAACCCTAAACTCTGAACCCCTAAATCCCTCAAACTGTAAAACCCTGAAACGCTAAATCCAAAAACCCTAAAACCTTAAACCCTAAACCCTAAAATCCTAAACCCTAAAACCCTAAACCCTAAAACCTAAACCTTAAAATCCTCAACCCCTAAAACCAAAATCCTAAAATCCTAAAGCCCTAAAACCCAAAATTCCTAAAAGCCTAAACCCTAAAACCCTAAACCCTTAACCCTAAACCGTAAAACCCTAAACCCTAAAATCCTAAAACCTTAAACCCTAAACCCTAAAACACTAAACCCGTAAAACCCTAAACCCTAAAACCCTAAAACCCTAATCCCTAAAGCCCTAAACCTTAAAACCCTCAATCCCAAAAACCCAAAATCCTAAAACCCTAAGCCCTAAAACCTAAACCTTAAAACCCTCAATCCCAAAAACCCAAAATCCTAAAGCCCTATAACACAAAATTCCTAAAACCCTAAACCCTAAACCCTAAATCCTAAACCCTAAAACCCTAAAACCCAAAAACTGTAAAACCCCAAACCCTAAAACGTAAAGCCGAAACCTTAAACCCTAAACCCTAAACTGCTAAAACCCAAAAACCCTAAACACATAAAACCCTAAAACCCTAAAATCCTAAACCCTAAAACCCTAAACCCCTAAAGCCCTAAACCCTAAAACCCTAAAATCCTAAAGCCCTGAACCATAAAACCTAAACCCTAAACACTAAATCCTAAACCCAAAAACCCTAGAACCCTAAAACCCTAAACCCTAAAACCCTAAAACCCTAAAACCCTAAACCCTAAAACCCTAAACCCTAAAATCCTAAAACTCCAAAATCCTAGACCAAAACCCAAAACCCAAAAAGCCTAAAACCCTAACACCCAACCCTAAAACCTCCGACCCAAAAACCCTAAAACACTTAACCCAAAACACTAAACCCTAAACCCTGTACCCTAAACCCTAAACCCTCAACCTTAAACCCCTAAAACCCTAAAATTGTAAACCCTAAACCCAAAACCCAAAACCCTAAAACCTTAAACCCCTAAAACCCTAAAACTTAAAACCCTACCCTAAAACCTAAAACCAAAAAACCCTAAAACCCAAAACCCTACACCCTAAACCATATACCGTGTACCCTAAACCCTAAACCCTAACCCTCAACCCTAAACCCCTAAAACCCTAAAACCATAAACCCTCAACCGTAAACCCTAAAACCAAACACTACACCCTAAACCCTAAACCCAGAAACTCTAAAACACTAACACCCTATAACCCTAAACCCCGAAACCCTATCCTAAAACCTCAAACCCAAAAACCCTTATACCCTAACCCCTAAACCCTAACCCTTAAACCCTAAACCCTAAACCGTAAACCCTAAACCCAAAACCCTAAATCCTAAACCCTAAACCCCTAAAACCCTAAAACCCTAGAACCCTAAACCCTAAAACCTAAATCCGAAACCCTAAACCATAATCTGTAAACCCCTAAAACCCAAAAAACTTACAACCCTAAACCCCTAAAACCCCGAAACCCTAAAATCCTAAAGCCCTAAAACCCCAAAACATTAAGCCCTAAAACCCTAAATCCTAAAACCCTAAAACCATAAACCCTAAACCCTAAATCCTAAAACCCTAAGACCCTAAAACCCTAAACTCTAAATCCTAAACCCTTAACCCTAAAACCTTACATAAACCCTAAACCATAAACCATAAACCTTAAACCATTAACACTAAGTCCTAAACCCTATACCCAAAATCCTAAACCCTAAACCCTAATACCCTAATACCCTAAACCCAAACACTAAACCCTAAACCCTAAACCTACAACCCTAGAACTCAAAACCCTAATACCCTAAAACCTTAAAACCCTAAACCCTCAAACCATAAAACCCTAAAACCCTAATGCCTAAACTTTAAAACCTAAAACCTAAAAACCCTAAAACCTAAACCTTGAAGTCTAAAACCCAAAAACCCTAAAACAAAAAACCTAAACCCTGAACCCTAAAACCCTAAACCCTAAAACCTAAAACTCTAAGCCCTAAACCCTAAAACCTAAACCCTAAAATCCTAAAGCCCTAAACCCTAAAATCCGAAAATCCTAAACCCTAAAGCCTAAAATCCCTAAACCCCAAACCCTGAAACCCTAAACCCTAAACCCTAAACCCTAAACCCTAAAACCCTGAAACCCTAAACCCTAAACCCGAAACCCTAAAACCCAAAACCCTAAACCCTAAACCCTAAACCCTAAATCCTAAACCGTATACCCTAAATCAGAAACCCTAAACACTTAGCCCTAAACCCGCAAAACCCAAAAACCCTAAACCCTAAACCCTAGCCCTAAACCCTAAACTCGAAACCGAAAACCCCCTAAAACGCTAAAACCCTAAAACCCTAAGCTCAAAAAACCCTAAACCCTAAAACAATAAAACCCTAAAACCCTAAATCCCTAAAACCCTAAACACTAAAACTATTAAATCCTGAAACCCTAAAACCATAATGCCAAAACCTTAAAACCTTTAAACGAAAAACCCTAAAACCCTAAACCCCAAACCCTAAACTCTAAAACCCCAAAACCCTAGAACCGTAAATCCTAAACCCTAAATGCTAAAACCTAAACCCTAAACTTTGAACCCATAAATCCATGAAACTCTAAAACCCTAAAACCCTAAAGTCCAAAAACCCTAAAACCTTAAACCCTAAACCCAAAAATCCTAAACTCTAAAACCCTAAAACCCTAAACCCTAAAACCTAAACCTTAAAACCCTCAACCCCTAAAACCAAAATCCTAAAATCCTAAAGGCCTAAAATCCAAAATTCCTAAAACCCTAAACCCTAAACCCAAAAACCCTAACCCTAAACCCTAAACCCTTAACCCTAAACCGTAAAACCCTAAACCCTAAAACGCTAAAATCCTAAAACCCTAAACACTAAACCCTAAAACACTAAACCCCTAAAACCCTACCCCCTAAAACCCTAAAACCCTAAAACCCTAATCCCTAAAGCCCTAAAACCCTAAAACCCTAAAATCCTAAATCCTAAAACCTAAACCTTAAAACCCTCAACCCCTAAAACCCAAAATCCTAAATCCTAAAGCCCTATAACCCAAAATTCCTAAAACCCTAAACCCTAAACCCTAAATCCTAAACCCTAAAACCCAAAAACCATAAAACCCTAAAACGTAAAGCTGAAACCCTAAACACTAAATCGTAAACCCCTAAAACCCAAAAACCCTAAACACCTAAAATTCTAAAACCCTGAATCCTAAAACCCAAAAACCCTAGAACGCTAAAACCCTAAACCCTAAACCCTAAACCCTTAAAACCCTACCCTTAACCCTAAAACCCTAAAACCCTAAACCAAAACCCAAACCCCTAAAACCCTAAAAACCTAGCACCCTAAAACCCTAAACCCTAAAACCCTACCCTAAAACCTCAAACCCTAAATCCTAAAACACTCAACCCTAAACCCTCAACCTTAAACCCCTAAAACCCTAAAACTGTAAACCCTAAACCCCAACCCAAAACCCTAAAACTTTAAACCCCTAAAACCCTAAAACCTAAAACCTAAAACCCTACCCTAAAACCTAAAACTTAAAACCCTACCCTAAAACCTAAAACCCAAAAACCCAAAAACCCAACACCTAAACCCTAGACCCCACACCCTAAACCCTATACCTGTAATGGCCCGGAAATTGTAAATCAATATATAGGTGGATATTATTTATTTTAATGGTGAAAATTTGGAAATTTGATGGAATAAATGGTGAATGGATCAAAATATGGACAAAGGTCCAAGTATGGCCCAATGGACCGTGGGTTGGATTTAAATTCATTTAAAGGGTCAATGATGGTCAATTGGGCCAAGGATGGTCAAATTGGGCCCAATACCCATTTGAGACCCAATGGATCAAGATGGTGTAAGCTCTAAGGTAAATGGGTCGGAGGTGAGTGTGATTGGGCCATGGGCCCAATGGTGATCCAAGTAGTTGAAATGGATTTAATTAAATCACCTAAGTTGGAATTTATTTAAAACCTAGGTGACATGGCCAAATGGGACCCACCTCCACCTCACCAAGTGAGGTGGCGTGTGGACCAAGGATTGATGGGACCGGCCACCATGGTTGAATTGGTCAACCATGGGTGTATGCATGAAGGGAATTTAAGTAAATGGAATTAAGTTAAATGGAATTAATTAACCTAATGATCTAATTAAATAATTAATTAAGCTAATCAAATGGGTGGTCAAAGGGTCAAAGTTGGAAGACCAAACCACCCATTGCAAGGTATCGAAAACGTTGGCTAGTGGTAGTTGGGTCATAAAGCATGATAAAATCTATGTGGTTGGTGGGGAGAATTTATGGTTGAGTATAAAGTAAGTAACCTTGGGATAAAATGGATTTTCATCTTATCCAATCCTCATTTTCACTCTCTCCATCTCTCCCACTTTCTCATTGCCGTCCCACACCCAAGGGAGAAGAAGAAGAAAGCTAAGGAGAAAAGAAGAGAAGAAGAGAAGAAAGAAGTGAAATTTTGGTCCACCACTCTAAGATCAAGGGCTACCATCTTCCTTCTCATCATCTCCCCCTCTCCCTCTCCCAAACCTAACCCTACCTTAGCCGATCCAAGCCTTGATGTTTTTCATTGGGTCAAGCACATCTTGACCGACCAAAGATCAAGAAGAAAGGAGAGAGGAGGCTATGGAAATCAAGAGGAGAAAGAAAAGCTGGAGGACGTCGGATTGTAAGTAAATCCTAAATAAGAGATTTGGATTTTTAGGGTTTAAGATTTGGGATCCATTCTTCTTAGATTTGATGGTGGCCAAATGATCATAGGCCTTGGATCTCAAATCCATCCAATGGAAGGATGAAAATGGACAAAACCCTAATGGGTAAATTAGGGTTAAGGAAAAATAAAATAAAAGGATTACAATATTATGTAATTAAATGGATTAAGCATGGAAGTATGGTTTTTGAGTGGATTGATGGACCATAGGATTCGGCCATGTAGTATGGCCGAACCCCATGGTAAGTGATGTATGATTTTTAGGGTTTTAAAGAATGGAAGACAATGAGGGTGGCTAATGATTTTAGGGTTTTAAATGAATAAATGTGAGTGATTTTTAAAGGGGTTTAAATGAGGAAATTCATGGGGTATGTGAATGATTTTTGTGGCCTCAAGAGGCATAGAAAATGATGGACCATGAACCATGGGTTCGGCCATGGTGTATGGCCGAACCCTATGGTGATCAAATGATGGATTTAATGGGTATGAATTATGGAAAAATAAGTGGGGAATGTTGGTGGTTTTGATGGACAAAAATGATCCTAATGTGGATAGTTATAATGGGCTCCAATGTAGTTGAGGATGATGGCTTTAAGTGTATGAATTAAACCCCTTCATGGAAGGGCTTATGAGGGATTCAAATGTGTAACAATGGACCCAAGAAAAATGGAGAAAGAGGCATCATGGGTTCGGCCATGGTGCATGGCCGAACCCATGACCCAATTGTAGATCGTTTTGGCCTAAGGTTAATGTGTTTGTATATGATTAAATTAATGGAGTTTAGGTTAAATTAAGTGGCTGATTTTAATGGTTTTAAGATATGGGTGATGGGTCATTAATGGACCCAAATCTATGAATCAATTTTGGACAAAGAAATGTATATGGTTAAGTGAATGTCTAAACATGTGAGAGGTAGTGGCAAAATCGTAATTAATGACCCATTTTGTGAACCATTTAAAGGGTTAAGTATGGGGTTTTGTATGGGTTTAAATGAATAAGGATTAGGTTAATTAAAGGGCTAATTTTTATGATCATATGACATGGTTGAGTAGGTGAATGACCATAGAAGGAATAGTGGCAAAAATGATAAATATTGGCCAAAATGAAGAACCCCACTAAGATATGATGTTTGGGCTTAGTAAAAGGTTAAAAACATGGACTAATTATTAATGTAATAAGGTACTGGACATCGCAAACGGTGCGAGATCGACGACCGGGTCTATCGGACGGAAACGAAAGAAAGAACTCTAGTCGGTATTCGGTAGGATTCCTACCTTTTTGTAAGCCGTGGATTACGTGTTATATGATGGTTTCCTTGATTTATTTTGGATAATTATATGATTTATTTTATGATGGATTTAAGGCTATGAATTATGTGTTACGGCTATGATTTAAACTTTATATGGCATATTATATTTACAATGATTTAAATACTATATATATCGCAATTACATCTCATGCATGGCATGGGCGGGAAAATAAAAGAACCGGAGTCCATGCTCCGTCGGGAGACCGAGAAACAGACATGGGGATAGCTTTATATGCTATAACCGGAGTCCATGCTCCGTCGGGGCGACCGAGAAACAGACAAGGGGATAGCTTTATATAACTGGAGTCCATGCTCCGTCGGGGCGACCGAGAAGTAAACATGGGGATACCTTGAAGAGGCCTTGCCGTCAAGAGGGATATGACATCATGATGGTATGGTTGATGGGACATGAGACACCCATGGCATTGCATTCATTTTATGGTTTCTGTTTTATTTCTATCTGTTTGTTTATCACTAATCCATGTGTTAGCCCTACTCGGAGTCCTACTGGGCGTGTTGTCTAACGCCCTACTTCTACCCTAACTGATGACGCAGGAGATGACGGACACGAAGGACTAGACGGGAGCCAAGCGTAGGAGCTTGGGGAAGCGGGCTACTTAGTTTTTAAATTTATTTTGGAATATGTAATTGAGTAGCTTAGCTCGTCGGATTGTAATATTTAGATTTACTTACTATGGCTTGGACTTTATTTTGGACGTTATGACTTTGAAGTATTTTAGTAATTAAATGAATGTATCTTCCCTGCTATTTGAAAATTGGTAGGATTTCGCGAGCTTACTTTCTACGCATGAACCGTCTTCGTGGACTTCGTTCACGCACGCGCAGGGTTGGCCAGTTAAGGGCCTGGCTTTAGAAGCTCGGACTTAATTCGCGTCGTGACGTCCGCGCCATTTGTCACTCTTTATTATATATAAAAAAAAAAATTAGACTCTAATTTCGGTGAAAAAGGGGCGGGCGTTACAATACGCTATACCCTAAAAACTAAACCCTAACCCTCAACCCTAAACGCCTAAAACCCTAAAACCCTAAAACCTAACACTACACCCTAAACCCTAAACCCTAAAACTCTAAAACCATAATAACCTATAACCCTAAACCCTGAAACCCTATCCTAAAACCTCAAACCCTAAACCCTAAACCCTAAGCCGTAAATCCTAAACCCTAGACCCCTAAAACCCTAAAACCCTAAAATCTAAACCCGAAACCGTAAACCATAAACCGTAAACCCCTAAAACCCAAAAACCTTAAAACCCTAAACCCTAAACCTAAACCTAACAATACACCCTAAACCCTAAGCCCTAAAACTCTAAAACCCTACACCCTATAACCCTAAACCCTGAAACCCTATCCTAAAACCTCAAACCCAAACCCTGAAACCCTAAACCCTAAACCCTAATCCCTAAACCCTAAACACTAAACCCTAAACCCTAAATCCTAAACCCTAGACCCCTAAAATGTAAGGTCTCGGAATTTTGGAATTAATATAAATGTGAATATTATTTATTTTAATGATGGAAATTAGAAAATTGGTGGAGTAAATGGTAAATGGGCCAAAATTGGATAAAGGCCCAAGTGTGGCCCAATAGACTATGGTTTGGATTTAAATTTATTTAAATGGGTCAAGAATGGTCAAATGGGGTCAAATACCCATTTGGGACCCAATGGGTCAAGATGGTTATGCTCTAAGGTAAATGGGCTAGATGGAAATGTAATTGGGCCATGGGCCCAATGGTGATCCATTTAGAGTGGGCTTATTGAAATTTAATCACCCTAAGTAATTTGGAATTAAACAATGGTGGTGTGGTTGGGACCCACCTCCACCTCATCAAGTGAGATGGCGTGTGGGCCAATGATTGGTGGGGCCGGCCACCATGGTTGACTTGGTCAACCATGGGTGGAATAATGGGAATTAGGTTAAATAAAAATGAATTAACCAAAGTTAATTACCAAATTAATTAAATACTTAAATTAATAAGTTGGTGGCTAAATGGGGTTAGATTGGTCAAATGGAGACCAAGCTACCCCACCTCAAAATGTTAAAAGCGTTGGGCTTGGGTGGTGGTTTGGATAACCACCACCATAAAGCAAATAAAATATCTTAAGGTTGGTGGGATCATTAAATTAAAGTGAAAAATGGAGATAAGTCTTATTGGTTATCTCATTCTCATCTTTTCTTCACAAACTCCATCCCTCCCATTCTCCATTGCCGTCCCATGCTCTAAGGAAGGAGAGGAAGAGAGTTAAGGAGAAGAGAAGAGAAGGAGAGAAGAAAGAAGTGGAAATTGGAGGGAAATCACTCTAAGGTTAGGGTTTAACATCTCTCCTCTCATGATTTTTCCCTCTCTCTCTCTCACACAAACCCTACCATGGCTGATTCTAGGGTTGGGTATTGCCACCATTAATCAAGAGTCTTGACCTATCAAAGATCAAGAGGAAGGAGAGAGGAGGCTAAGGAGACCGACGGGAGCGGCGGAAATCGGAGGAGACGTCGGATAGTGAGTATTTCTTAAATAAAAGAATTTTGGATTGTAGGGTTTAAGAAATGGAAATTATTTTTGTGAAATTAATGGTGGATAGGTGATTTTATACTATGGAATTTAGATGCATTAAATGGAAGGGTGGAAGATGGAGAAAACCCTAAATGGTGAATTAGGGTTAGGGTAAGAAATTGGAGAAATATATTGTGTGCATTGTGTGATTGATTAAATTGAACATGGAATTGGGTATTTGGAAATAAGAATGGAAAGCAATGTGGGTTCTTGATTAATGAATGCATGGGAGTAATGTTTTAAATGGTTGTATGATGAAAAATGCAATGGAATGGTGATTTAAAATGCATGATGTAAACCTCTCATGGGAAGACTTGTGATAGATCTAAAATGTGTCAAAAGATCCAAGCAAAATGGGGAACAAGACATCATGGGTTCGGCCATGGTATGTGGCCGAACCCATGACCCATTTTGTAGGTCATTGTATGAGCTAAGGTTGGTTCCATGTTTGTGATCAGATGATGGAAAATCTGATCAAATTAGGTGGCTGATTTTGTTTCATGTTGGGTCATGGTTAGTGAATCTTTAATGGATTTAAGTTATGGATAAATTTAGACTTAAAATATACATGGATGGGTGAATGGTTAAACATGGAAGAGAGAATGGCAAAGTGGTAATTATTAGCCACATTGAAGAACGGCGGGTTCGGCCATGGTACATGGCCGAACCCCATGTGTGTTGGACATGAAAATGGGTGCATAAAGATGACCTTGTGAATGATTAAACTAAGCTTGGGGTTGATGCATTTTAGTCTCACAAATGAGAATGCTAAGGGGCTAAAATTTGGAAATATGATGTGTTTAAATCAATAGAAATGAGGCTAAGTTAAGGGTTGATTTTTTAATGATCTTGTAACATGGTTAGGGATCATTAATGGACCTAGGTTGTGGATCAATTTTGGGCTTAAATAGGCATGAATGAATGAGTAATTGGTTATGTAAAGGGGTAGTGGCACAAATGGTAATTATTGGCTAAAATGAAGAAACCACTAAAATATGATTTATGGGCTTGGAAATGGGACAATATGGACTAATTTGGTAATTTAATAAGGTGTCGGATAGCGCGAGCGATACGCGAGTCGGTAGCCGGATTGTCGGACGAATACGAAAAAAGGACGTGAATCGGTAATCGGTAGGATTCCTACCTATTTGTAAGCCATGGATGTGTGATGGTATTTTTGTCATATTTTATTGATTTTAGTATTTATCTTATGATGGGCTTTTACAATTATGGATGCTATGTTTAAGATGGATTTTATTTAATGGCTATGAACTATGATTAAGGTTATGCATTATAAATTAAGGCTATTTATGATATCTTAAGGTTATGAGTTATAAATATTACATAGCATAATGCATTACATCTCATGCATGGCATGGGCGGAAAAAAATAAACAAACCGGAGTCCATGCTTCGTTGGGACGACCGAGAACAGGCATGGGGACACCTTGACGAGGCTTTGCCGTCAAGGGGGATATTTTGCGGTTGGACATGTCTTGACGAGGTGTTTCCGTCAAGAGAGATATGACAGTATATGGCAGGAATGATGGGTGGGATTCATAACATAGACACCCAGGGCATGGCATACATCATATATTTTCACTATACGTGGTTTATCAATTTTCATTGGGTTATTATCAGTATGCTGTTATTACTAATCCATGTGCTAGCCCTACTCGGAGTCCTACTGGGCGCGTTGTTCTAACGCTCTACTTCTACCCTAGCTGACAATGCAGGAGATGGGGGACAGGAAGGGCGAGACGGAAGCCAAGCTTAGGAGCTTGGGAAGGCGGACTAGTTATTTTGTTTAAGTTGAATTATTTTCATTTTGGAAATGTGTAATTGTATAATTTAGCTTGTTGGAAATGTAATAACTTAGATGGCTTGCTATGTTGTATATTTTATTTTGGACGGTGCAGTCTAGTGGCATTTTAGTAATTAAATGGATCTTACTTCCCTGCTATCTGAAAAACTGGTAGGATAGTTCTATGATCATCCGCATTTATTTTATGTTCCGTGAGCTTACTTTCTGCGCGTGAACCGTACTCGTGGACTTAGTTCCACGCACACGTAGGGTTGGCCAGTTAAGGGCCGGGCTTTAGAAGCTCGGAACTTAAACTCACGTCGTGATGTCTGCACCCTTTATCACTTTTATTTAAAAAAAAAAAATGTACTCTGATTTTAAGGTGAAAAGGGGCGGGCGTTACATAAAACCCTAAAACCCTAAACCCTAAAACCTAAACCCGAAACCCTAAACCATAAACTGTAAACCCCTAAAACCCAAAAACCTTAAAACCCTAAACCCCAAACACCCCGAAACCCTAAAATCCTAAAACCCTAAAACCCTAAAACCCTAAACCCTTAACCCTAAAACCCTAAATCCTAAACTCTAAACCCTAAACCCTAAACCATTAACACTAAGTCCTAAACCCTATACCCTAAATCCTAAACCCTAAACCTAATACCCTAAACCATAAACCCTCATACCCTAAACCCTAACCCTAAACCCTAAACCCTAAACCTACAACCCTAAAACTCAAAACCCTAAAACCCTCAACCACTAATACCCTAAACCCTCAAACCATAAAACCCTAATACCCTAAAACCTTAAAATCCTAAACCCTCAAACCATAAAACCCTAAAACCCTAATGCCTAAACCTTAAAACCTAAAACCCTAAAACCCTAAATGTTAAACCCTGTTGTCTAAAACCCTAAAACCCAAAAACCTAAACCCTAAACCCTAAAACCTAAGACCCTAAACTCTGAACCCCTAAGACCCTAAACCCTAAAATCCTAAAGCCCTAAACCCAAAAAACGAAAATCCTAAACCCTAAACCCTAAAATCCTTAAAACCCCAAACCCCAAACCCTAAACCCTAAAACCCTAAAACCCTAAACTGTAAACCCTAAACCCTAAACCCTAAACCCTATAGCCTAAATCTGAAACCCTAAACACTTAGCCATAAACCAGTAAAACCCTAAAATCCTAAACCCTGAACCCTAACCCTAAACCCAAAACCCGAAACCGAAAACCCCCCTAAAATGCAAAAACCCTAAAACATTAAAACCCTAAACTCAAAAATACCCTAAACCCAAAAACCCTAAACCCAAAAACCTAAACCTTAAACCCTAAAACCTAAAACCCTAAACCCTAAAACCCTAAAAACTAAACCCTGAACCCAAAACCCAGAATCATAAAACCTAAACCCTAAACCCTAAACCCAAAACCGTGAACCCTAAAACCTAAACCCTAAAACCCTAAACCCCTAAAACCATAAACCCTAAAACTCTCAAATCCTAGAACCCCAAAGCCTAAACCCTTAAACCAAAAACCCCTAAAACTCTAAACCCTAAAACTCTAAAACCATAAAACCCTAAACACTAAGACCCTACCCAAAAACCTAAACCCTAAACTCTATACCCTAACCTCTAAATCCTAAAACCCTAAAACGCAAAAACACTAAAACCCTAAATGCTAAACCCTGATGTCTAAAACCCTAAAACCCAAAAACCCTAAACCCAAAAACCTAAACCCTAAACCCTAAAACCTAAGGCCCTAAACCCTGAACCCCTAAAACCCTAAACCCTAAAATCCTAAAGCCCTAAACCCTAAAATCCGAAAATCCTAAACCTTAAACCCTAAACTCCATAAAACCCCAAACCCTAAACCCTAAACCCTAAAACCTTGAAACCCTAAACCCTAAAACCTTGAAACCCTAAACCCTAAACCCTAAACCCTAAACCCTAAAACCTAAAACCCTAAACCCTAAACCCTAAACCCTAAATCCTAAACCCTATACCCTAAATCCGAAACCCTAAACACTTAGCCCTAAACTAGTAAAGCCCTAAAACCCTAAACCCTAAACCCTAAACCCTAAATCTTAAACCATATACCCTATATCCGAAACCCTAAACACTTAGCCCCAAACCAGTAAAACCCTAATCCTAAACCCTAAACCCTAACCCTAAACCCAAAACCCGAAACCGAAAACCCGCATAAAACGCTAAAACCCTAAAACCCTAAACTCAAAAAAACCCTAAACCCAAAAACCCTAAACCCAAAAACCTAAACCTTAAACCCTAAAACCTAAAACCCTAAACCCTGAACCTCTAAAACCCTAAACCCTAAAATCCTTAAAGGCCCAAACGCTAAAACCTAAAACCCTGAACCCTAAACCCTAAAGCCCTAAAACCTTAAAACGCTAAACCCTGAAACAATAAAACCCTAAAACCCTAATGCTTAAACATTAAAACCTAAAACCCAAAAACCCTAAACAACTAAAACCATAAACCCCTAAAACCCTAAAACCTTAAACCCTAAAACCCTAAACCCTAAACCCCTAAAATCCTAACGCCCTGAACCACTAAACCGAAACCCTAAACCCTAAACCCTAAAACCCTAAAAACTAAATCCTAAACCCTAAACCCAAAACCCAGAACCGTAAAACCTAAACCCTAAACCCTAAACCCAAAACCCTGAACCCTAAAACCTAAACCCTAAAACCCTAAACCCTAAACTCTCAAATCCTAGAACCCTAAAGCCTAAACCCTTAAACCAAAAACCCCTAAAACTCTAAACGCTAAAACTCTAAAACCATAAAACCCTAAACACTAAGACCCTACCTGAAAACCTAAACCCTAAACTCTATACCCTAACCTCTAAACCCTAAAACCCTAAATCCTAAAACCCAAAAACCCTAAACCCTAAATCGTAAACCCTTACCCCTAAACCGTAAAACCCTAAATCCTAAAACCCTGAAACCCTAAACCCCAGACCCTAAAACCTTCAAATCCTAAACCCTAAATCCCAAACCCCTAAAACACTACAACCCTAAACCATAAAACCTAAACCCGAAACCCTAAACCCTAAACACTAAACCCTAAAACCCTAAAACCCTAAAACCCTACCCTAAAACATAAAATCCAAAAGCCTAAAACACGAAGACCCTAAACCCTAAAGCCTAAAAACCCTAACCCTAAACCCAAAACCCTAAACCCCTAAAGCCCTTAAACCCCTAAAACCCTAAAATCCTAAAACCCTAAACCCTAAAACAATAAAAGCCTAATGCGCTGAACCACAAAACTTAAACCCTAAACAGCGAACCCTAAATCCTAAAACCCTAAAAACTAAACCCTAAAACCCTAAAAACTAAACCCTAAACCCTAAACCCAAAACCATGAACCTTAAAACCCTAAACCCTAAACCCTAAATCATTAACCCAAAATCCTAAACCCTATACCCTAAATCCTAAACCCTAAACACTCAACCCTAAACCCCTAAAACCCTAAACCCTAAAACTCTAAACCCAAAACCCTGAACCCTAAAACCCTAAACCCTAAACCCCAAATCATTAACCCAAAATCCTAAACCCTATACCCAAAATCCTAAACCCTAAACACTCAACCCTAAACCCCTAAGACCTTAAAACCCTAAACCCTAAACCCTAAACTCGACACCGAAAACCCCCTACAACGCTAAAATCCTAAAACCCTAAAACACTAAAACCCTAAACCCTAAACCCCTGAAACCTAAAACCCTAAACCCCTAAAACATTAAAACCATAAAATTCTAAAACCCTAAAACCCTAATGCCTAAACCTTAAAACTTAAAACCCGAAAACCCTAAAACCCTAAACCATCAAAAACTCTAAAACCCTAAAACCCTAAAACCGTAAATCCTAAACCTTAAACCCTAAAAGCTAAACCCAAAACCCTAAACCCTAAAGCCCTTAAACCCCTAAAACCCTAAAATCCTAAAACCCTAAAACCCTAAAACCTAAACCCTAAAACCTAAATCCTAAAACAATAAAATCCTAAAGCGCTGAACCACAAAACTTAAACCCTAAACACTAAACCCTAAATCCTAAAACCCTAAAACCCTAAACCCCTAAACCCTAAACCCTAAAACCCTAAAAACTAAACCCTAAACCTTAAACCCTAAACCCTAAACCCTAAACCCTAAACCCTAAATCATTAACCCTAAACCTTAAACCCTAAACCCTAAACCCTAAACCCTAAACCCTAAATCATTAACCCAAAATCCTAAACCCTATAGCCTAAATCCTAAACCCTAAACACTCAACCCTAAACCCCTAAAACCCTAAACCCTAAAACCCTGAACCCAAAACCCTGAACCCTAAAACCCTAAACCCTAAACCCCAAATCATTAACCCAAAATCCTTAACCCTATACCCTAAATCCTAAACCCTAAACACTCAACCCTAAACCCCTAAAACCCTAAAATCCTAACCCCTAAACCCTAAACCCTAAACTCGACACCCAAAACCCCTACAACGCTAAAATCCTAAAACCCTAAAACACTAAAACCCTAAACACTAAACCCCTGAAACCTAAAACCCTAAACCCCTAAAACATTAAAACCGTAAAACTTTAAAACCCTAAAACCCTAATGCTCGAAACCCTAAAACCCTAAACCATAAATTAAAAACTCTAAAACCCTAAAACCCTAAAACCCTAAAACCGTAAATCCTAAACCCTAAACCCTAAAACCTAAACCCTAAACCCTGAACGCCTAAAACCCTAAAACCCTCTAAACCCTAAAAACCAAAACCCTAAATCCTTAAATCCTAAACCCTAAAACCTAAAACCCTAAACCCTACACCCTAAACCCCTAAAACCCTAAACCCCTAAAACCCAAAACCCTAAAATCCTAAAGCCCCAAAACCCTAAATTCCTAAAACCCTAAAGCCCTAAAACCCTAAATTCCTAAAACCCTAAACCCCTAAACCCCTAAAACCCTAAAACCCTAAAGCCTAAAGCCTAATCCCTAACCCTAAACCCGAAACCCAAAACCCAAAACTAAAAATCCAAAACCCTAAAACTAAGCCACAAAACCCTAAACCCCTAAAACCCTTAAACCCCCTAAAACCTTTTAACCCCAAAAACCCTAAACCCTAAATGCCAAAAACCCTAAACCTAAAACCGTACCCTAAAACCGAAAGCCCAAAACCCAAAACCCTAAACTCTAAAGCCCTGAACGCTAAACCCTAAACCCTAAACCCTAAACCCTAAACTCTAAACTCGACACCCAAAACCCCCTACAACGATAAAACCCTAAAACCCTAAAACACTAAAACCCTAAATCCTAAACCCCTAAAACCCTAAACCCTAACCCTAAACTCGACACCCAAAACCCCCTACAACGCTAAAATCCTAAAACCCTAAAACACTAAAACCCTAAACCCTAAACCCCTGAAACCTAAAACCCTAAACCCCTAAAACGTTAAAACCATAAAACTCTAAAACCCTAAAACCCTAAACCATAAATCAAAAACTCTAAAACCCTAAAACCCTAAAACCCTAAAACCGTAAATCCTAAACCCTAAACCCTAAAACCTAAACCCAAAACCCTAAACCCTAAAGCCCTTAAACCCTAAAACCCTAAAATCCTAAAACTCTAAAACCTAAACCCTAAAACAATAAAATCCCAAAGCGCTGAAGCACAAAACTTAAACCCTAAACACTAAACCCTAAATCCTAAAACCCTAAAACCCAAAAACCCCAAACCCTAAACCCTAAAACCCTAAAAACTAAACCCTAAACCCTAAACCCAAAATCATTAACCCAAAATCCTAAACCCTATACCCTAAATCCTAAACCCTAAACACTCAACCCTAAACCCCTAAAACCCTAAACCCTAAAACCCTAAACCCAAAACCCTGAACCCTAAAGCCCTAAACCCTAAACCCCAAATCATTAACCCAAAATCCTTAACCCTATACCCTAAATCCTAAACCCTAAACACTCAACCCTAAACCCCTAAAACCCTAAAATCCTAACCCCTAAACCCTAAACCCTAAACTCGACACCCAAAACCCCCTACAACGCTAAAATCCTAAAACCCTAAAACACTAAAATCCTAAACCCTAAACCCCTGAAACCTAAAACCCTAAACCCCTAAAACATTAAAACTATAAAAACTTTAAAACCCTAAAACCCTAATGCCTAAACCTTAAAACTTAAAACTCGAAAACCCTAACACCCTAAACCATAAATCAAAAACTCTAAAACCCTAAAACCCTAAAGCCGTAAATCCTAAACCCTAAACCCTAAAACCTAAACCCTAAACCCTGAACGCCTAAAACCCTAAAACCCTCTAAACCCTAAAAACCAAAACCCTAAATCCTTAAATCCTAAACCCTAAAACCAAAAACCCTAAACCCTACACCCTAAACCGCTAAAACCCTAAACCCCTAAAACCCAAAACCCTAAAATCCTAAAGCCCCAAAACCCTAAATTCCTAAAGCCCCAAAACCCTAAAACCCCTAAACCCCTAAACCCTAAACCCTAAAACCCTAAAAACTAAACCCTAAACCCTAAACCCAAACCATGAACCCTAAAACTCTAAACCCTAAACCCTAAATCATTAACCCAAAATCCTAAACCCTATACCCTAAATCCTAAACCCTAAACACTCAACCCTAAACCCCTAAAACCCTAAACCCTAAAACCCTAAACCCAAAACCCTGAACCCTAAAACCCTAAACCCTAAACCCCAAATCATTAACCCAAAATCCTAAACCCTATATCCTAAATCCTAAACCCTAAACACACAACCCTAAACCCCTAAAACCCTAAAATCCTAACCCCTAAACCCTAAACCCTAAACTCGACACCGAAAACCCCCTACAACGCTAAAATCCTAAAACCCTAAAACACTAAAACCCTAAACCCTAAGCCCCTGAAACCTAAAACCCTAAACCCCTAAAACATTAAAACCATAAAACTTTAAAACCCTAAAACCCTAATGCCTAAACCTTAAAACTTAAAACTCGAAAACCCTAAAACCCTAAACCATAAATCAAAAACTCTAAAACCCTAAAACCCTAAAACCGTAAATCCTAAACCCTAAACCCTAAAACCTAAACCCTGAACGCCTAAAACCCTAAAACCCTCTAAACCCTAAAAACCAAAACCCTAAATCCTTAAATCCTAAACCCTAAAACCTAAAACCCTAAACCCTACACCCTAAACCCCTAAAACCCTAAACCCCTAAAACCCAAAACCCTAAAATCCTAAAGCCCCAAAACCCTAAATTCCTAAAACCCTAAAGCCCTAAAACCCTAAATTCCTAAAACCCTAAACCCCTAAACCCCTAAAACCCTAAAGCCTAAAGGCTAATCCCTAACCCTAAACCCGAAACCCAAAACCCTAAACTCAAAATCCAAAACCCTAAAACCCTAAAACTAAGCCACAAAAAACTAAACCCCTAAAACCCTTAAACCCCCTAAAACCCTTTAACCCCAAAAACCCTAAACCCTAAAAGCCAAAACCCTAAACCTAAAACCGTACCCTAAAACCGAAAACCCAAAACCCAAAAACCTAAAACTCTAAAGCCCTGAACACTAAACCCTAAACACTAAACCCTAAACCCTAAACTCGACACCCGAAACCCCCTACAACAATAAAACCCTAAAACACTAAAACCCTAAACCCTAAACCCCTAAAACCCTAAACCCTAAAACCATAACACTCTAAAACCCTAACGCCTAAACCTTAAAACTTAAAACCCGAAAACCCTAAAACCCTAAACCATAAACCCTAAAACCCTAAACTCCTAAAACCCTAAAACCCTAAACCATAAAATCGTAAATCCTAAACGCTAAACCCTAAAACCCTAAACCATAAATCAAAAACTCTAAAACCCTAAAACCCTAAAATCGTAAATCCTAAACCCTAAACACTAAAACCTAAACCCTAAACCCTGAACGCCTAAAACCCTAAAACCCTCTAAACCCTATAATCCTAAAACCCTAAAAACCAAAACCCTAAACCCTTAAATCCTAAACCCGAAAACCCTAAAACCCTAAACCCAAAACCCTTAAAACCTAAACCTACACCCTAAGACCCATAAACCCTAAACCCCTAAAACCCAAAACCCTAAAATCCTAAAGCCCTAAAACCCTAAATTCCTAAAACTCTAAACCCCTAAAACCCTAAAACCCTAAAGCCTAAAGCCTAGTCCCGAACCCTAAACCCGAAACCCTAAACCCTAAACTCAAAACCCAAAACCCTAAAACCCTAAAACCTAAACCCGAAAACCCTAAACCCCTAAAACCCTTAAACCCCCTAAAACCCTTAAACCCCAAAAACACTAAACCTTAAAAGCCAAAAACCCTAAACCTAAAACCCTACCCAAAACCCAAAAACCCAAAACTCTAAAGCCCTAAACACTAAACGCTAAACCCTAAACCCTAAACCCAACCAAAACCCTAAACCCCCAAAACCATTAAACCCTTAAAACCCTAAAACCCTAAACCCCAAAAGCATAAAATCTAAAACCCAAAACCCTAAACGCAAAACCCTGAACCCTCAAAACCTAAACCCCTAAAACCTAAACCCTAAACCCCTAAAACCCTAAACCCTAAAACTCTAAAACCCTAAAACAGTAAAGCCTAAACCCTAAAACCTTAAACCCTTAAAAGCCGAATCCCTAAAACCCTAAAGCCTAAAGCCTAATCCCTAACCCTAAACCCTAAACCCTAAAACCAAAACCCAAAACCCTAAACCCAAAACCCAAAACCCTAAAACCTAAACCCTAAATCCAAAACCCAAAACCCTAAAACCTAAACCCTAAAACCCTAAACCCCTAAAACCCACCCCTGAAACCCTAAACCCTAAAACCCTAAAAGCTAAAATCCTACCGTAAAACCTAAAACCAAAAAACCTAAAACCTTAAACCCTAAATCCTAAATCCTCAACCCTAAACTCAAAAACACTAAAACCCTAAACCCTAAACCCTAAAACCTAAACCCCGAAACCCTAAACCCTAAACCTCTAAAACCCAAAAGTCCAAAAACCCTAAACGCCTAAAATACTAAAGCCCTAAAACACTAAACCCTAAAACCATAAAGCATAAAACCTAAACCCTAAACCCTAAACACTTAACCCTAAAACCCTAAACCCTAAAACCCTAGACCCTAAAACCTAAAACCCTAAACCCTAAACCCTAAACCCTAAAACCCTAAACCCGTAAAACCCTAAACCCCTAAAACCCTAAACCCTAAAACACTTAAAACTAAACCCTAAACCCCTAAAACCCTACACTAAGCCCTAAAACCCTAAAACCATAAACCCTAAAACCCTTAAAACTAAACCCTAAACCCCTAAAACCCTACACTAAGCCCTAAAACCCTACAACCTCAAACCCTAAATCCTAAAACCATAAAACCCTAAGCCCTAAACCCTAAACGCTAAAACCCTAAAACCCTAAACCCTGAACCCAAAACCCAAATCCCTAAATCCTAAACCCTATACCCTCAATCCGAAATCCTAAACACTCAACCCTAAACCCGTAAAACCCTAAAGCCTAAACCCAAAACTTAAAACCCCCTAAAACGTTACAACCCTAAACCCCTAAAACCCTAAACCCTAAAACCAGAAATCCCTAAAACCCTAAACCCTTAAAACCCAAAACCCAAAAACCATAAAACCCTAAAACGCTAAAACCCAATGCTTAAACCATAAAGCATAAAATCCAAAAACCCTAAAACCTTAAACCCTAAATCCAAAACTAAAACCCTAAAACCGTAAAATCGTAAAACCGTAAATCCTAAACCCTAAACCCTTAAACCTAAACCCAAAACCCAAAACCAAAACCCTAAACTGTGAACCCCTAAAACCTTGAAACCCTAAAATCCTAAAACCCTAAACCCTAAACCCTAAACCCTAAAATCCTAAAACCCTAAAACGTTAATCCCTAAAACATAAAATCCTAAACTCTAAAACCCTAAAACCCTAAAACCCTAAACACTAAATCCTAAACCTTAAAACCCTAAACCCTAAACCCTAAAGCCCTAAAGCCCTAAAAACCTAAAATCCTAAAACCCTAAACCCTAAACCCTAAAGCCAAAACCCTAAAACCCAAAAACCCTAAACCCTAAACCCTAAACTAACCGTAAAACCCTAAACCCTAAAACCCTAAAATCCAAAAATCCCAAACCCTAAACCCTAAAACCATTAAACCCCAACCCCTCAATCCGTAAAACCCTAAACCCGTAAAACCTTAAAACCCTAAAAACCCTAAACCCTTAAGCCAAAAACCCAAAAATGCTAAACCCTAAAACAATAAACCCTAAACCCTAAAACCCTAAAACCCTAAACCCTAAATCCTAAAGCCTAAACCGTTAAACCCCTAAAACCTTAAAACCCTAAAACCCAAAACCTTAAACCCTAAATCCAAAAGCCCTAAAACCCTATAACCCTAAACTCCTAAAACCCTAAACCCTCAACCCTAAAACCCTACCCTAAACCCTAAAACTCTAAAACCCTAAACCCTTAGCCCTAAACCCCAAAACCCTAAAACCCTAAGCCTTATACCATAAACCGTAAACCCCTAAAACCCTAAAACCCTAAACTCTAAAGCCAAAAATCTTAAAACCCTTAGCCCTAAACCCTAAAACCCAAAACCCTAAAACCCTAAATCCTAAACCGTAACCGTAAACCCCTAAAACCCTAAAATCCTAAACCCTAAAGCCAAAATCATAAATCCCTATAACCATAAACCCTAAACCCTAGCCTAAAATCTAAACCCAAAACCCTAAACCCTAAAATCTAAACCCTAAATCGTAAACCATAAAACCCTAAAGCCATAGAATCCTAAACCGTAAACCCTAAACCCTAAGACCCTAAACCCTATACTGTAAAGCCCTATACCCCAAACCCTGAAACCCATACCCCTAAAACCCTAAACCTAAAAACCCAAAAACCATAAACCTTAAAGCCTTAACCCTAAAATCCTAAAACCCTGAAGCCTAACCCTAAATACTAAACCCTAAACCCTAAAACCTAAACCTTTAACCCTAAACTCTAAACCCTAAACCCTGAACCCTAAAACAGTAAAAACCTAAACCCCTAAAACCCTTAAACCCTAAAATCCTAAACCCAAAACCCTAAACCCTGAAACCAAAAACCCTAAAACCCTAAACCCTAAAACCTAAAAGCCTATAACCGTAAAACCCTAGACCCTAAAACCTAAAACTCTAAAACCCTAAGACCCTAAACCCTAAACCCAAAGACCCTACCCTAAAATATAAACCCAAAACCCTAAACCCTAAAACCTAAACCCTAAACCGTAAACCATAAAATCCTAAAACCATAAAACCCTAAGACCTTAAACCCTAAACCTAAACCCTAAACCCTAACCCTAAAAGCCCAATGCCCTAAACCCTGAAACCCTATACCCTAAAACCTAAACCTGAAAACCCAAAAGCCCTAAATCTTAAAGCCTAAACCCTGAAATCCTAAAACTCTAACCCTTAAAAACCTAAACCCTAAAACCCTAAAAAACTAAACCCTAAATCCTAAACCCTAAACCCCTAAAACCCTAAAACCCTAAAATTCTAAACCCTAAACCCTAAACCATAAACCCCTAAAACCCTAAAACCCTAAAACCCTAAACCCTAAACCTAAAACACTAACCTAAACCCTAAATCCTAAACCCTAAGCCCTAAACCATAAATACATAAACCCGAAATCCTAACCCCACACCCTAAACACCGAACCCCTAAAACTCTAAAACCTAAAACCCTAAATCCTGAAGCCAAAAACCATAAAACCCTCAACCATAAACTAAGACCCTGAACCCTAAACCTCTAAAACCCAAAAACCCAAAAACCCTAAACCCTTAAAAGCCTAAAAAGCCTAAAATCCGAAAGCCCTAAAACCCTAAAGCCTAAAACCCTAAACCCTAAAACACTAAAATTCTAAAGCCCTAAAGCATAAAACCTAAACCCTAAATCCTAAACCCTAAACCCTAAAACCCCAAAACCTTAAACCCTAAATCCTAAACACCATAACCCTAAAACCCTAAGCCCTCAACCCTAAACCATAAAATCTAAAACCCTAAACCCTAAACCCTAACACTAAACCATTAATCCTAAATCCTAAACTCTAAACCCTAAATCTGAAACCCTAAACACTCTACACTAAACCCGTAAAACCCTACACCCTAAACCCTAAACCCTAAACCCTAAACCTAAGCCCTAAACCCGAAACCCAAAACCCCCCTAAAACGTTAAAACCCTAAAACCCAAAACCCCTAAAACCCTAAACCCTAAAACCATAAGGCCCAAAACCCTAATGCCTAAACCTTAAAACCCTAAACCCATAAAACCCAAATCCCTAAAACTCTAAACCCTAAAACCCTAAACCCTAAAAAGTAACCCTAAACCCCTAAAAACCTACCCTAAACCCTAAAACCCTAAAACCCTGAAACCCAAAATCCTAAACCCTAAACCCAAAACCCTAAAACCCTAAAACCCTAAACCCTAAACCATAAACCCTAAAACCCTAAACCCTAAGCCCTAAACCCTTAACCCTAAATCATAAAGCCTATACCCTAAACCCTAAACCCTCAACCCTAAACCCTCAACCCCAAAAACCCTAAAACCCTAAAACCCCAAAACCCTAAAATCCTTAAACCCTAAAACACAAAACCCTAAACCCTAAAATCCTAAACTCTAAAAGCCTAAAACCCTAAAACCCTATACCCAAAACCCTAAACCTTAAAACCCATAACCCCTAAAACCCTAAACCCTAAAATCCTAAAGCCCTAAATTCTTAAAATTCTAAAACCCTAAACCCTAAACCCTAAAGCCTAAACCCTAATACCTAAAAACAAAAACCCTAAACCCTAAACCCTAAACGCACCATAAAATCTAAACCCAAAAACCTTAAAATCCTAAAACACGAAACCCTAAACCCTAAACCCCTAAAACCCTAAGCCCTAAAACATTGAAATTCCAATCCCTCAAGCCCTAAAATCCTAAAACCCTAAACCCTAAACCCCTAAAACCGTAAAACTCTAAAACCCTAAACCCTAAACCCTAAACCCTAAACCCAGACGCCAAAAACCCTAAAACCCTTAACCCTAAAACCCTAAAACCCTACACCCTAAACCCTAAACCCTAAAACGTTAAACCCCTAAAACCCTAAAATCCTAAACCTTAAAACCTAAAGCCAAAAACCCCAAAACCCTATAACCCTAAACCCCTAAACCCTAAACCCTCAACCCTAAAACCTAACCCTTGTAATGGCTCGGAATTTGTAAATCGATATATATGTGGTTATTATTTATTTTAAATGGTGGAAATTGGAAATTTAATGGAATAGATGGTAAATGGATCAAAGTATGGACAAAGGCCCAAGTATGGCCCAATGGACTGTGAATTGGATTTTAATTTGTTTAAAGGGTCAATGATTGTCAATTAGGCCGAGGATGGTCAAATTGGGCCCAATGCACAGCCGGGACCCAATGGGTCAAAATGATTTAAGCTCTAAGGTAAATGGGTAAGAGGAAAATGTAATTGGGCCATGGGCCCAATGGTGGTCCAATTAGTTAGAATGGGACCCACCTCCACCTCACCAAGTGAGGTAGCGTGTGGACCAAGGATTGGTGGGGCCGGCCACCATGGTTGAATTGGTCAACCATGGGTGGAAAAATGGAATTAGGTTAAGTGGAAATCAATTAACCTAAGGTAATTATCTAATTAATTAAATGATTAAATTATTCAAATGAGGGTCAAAGGTGGTCAAATGGTCAAATGGAGGACCAAAAGCCATCTTATCTTTAAAGACACCAAAACGTTGGCTTGGTGGTGGTTATCCCAACCACCACCATAAAGCATGGAAAATATCTTATGGTAGGTGGAGGAATTAATTACTTAACCAATGAGATAAGCCTTATTTTTTCCCCATTTCTTATTCCATTCTCATTTTACTCTTTCCATCTTTCACGCTCCCTCATTGCCGTCCTACACCTAAGGAGAAGAAAGAAGAAGAGAAACCATGGAGGAAAGAAGAGAAGAAAGCTAAGAAGAGAAGAAAAATTCAAAGCAAAGGCCCACCACTCCAAGATCAAAGTTTGGGATCTTCTTTCTCACCATCTCCTCCTCTCCCTCTCTCAAGCACACCCCATCTTGGCCGACCCAAGCTGTGGTGTTTTCACATTGATCAGGCATGTCTTAGCCGATCAAACAAGGAGAAGAAGATGGATAAAGGCCAAGGAAATCAAGAGGGGAAAGAAAAACCGGAGGAGACGTCGGATTGTAAGTAATTCCTAAACAAGAGATTTGGATTTTTAGGGTTTAAGATTTGGGGTCCATTTTTATTAGATTAATAGTGGCCAAAACATCATGGGCCTTGGATCTCAAATCCATTCGATGGAAGGATGAAAAAAAAATGGAAAAAGTGGATAAATTAGGTTAAGGAAAAATAAATACATTAAGGACATTATGTAATGAAATTTATTTAAGCCTAAAATGTGTGTGATTTTTGGAAGGAATTATGGTGAGTAATTAAGTAAGTTTAAAAGGGGTTTTTAAGATCAAAACCATGGAAGGGAGATATATGATTTTAAGATGTTAATGAATAAATGTTAGTGAAGTTAAAGAGTTTTAATGAGGAAAAATTATGGAGGATATCAATGATTGTTAATGGCCTCAAAAGTGGTGGAAAAGAATGAACCATGAACCAAACCATACTATGCTTATGAATTTATGAAAATATTCTATTTAGTGTTTGCATGATGATTCCCTATGATGTTGCTAAATTATGAATTATCAATCGTTGCAATGAGTTATATGATATTGCTTTGATAATTGATTGTATGCAATGAATAGTCATTGAGGAACAAGGATGTGTTATAGACTATGTATATGATGATGAGTTGATGAAGTGCTGTGAGTTGTGAATATGTAGTATGCATGAAGAGGCCGTGATATGCCAATGCGTTTGGTTGGAAACCTAGGTGGGGCTGATGAATAATTCCAAAGTTTAGGAATTTGTGGATAGTCATGGATGGCCTTCGAATGTGTTGGGATGACTTGCTTTGGGTGAGTAGGATTGTTATTTCTAAATCTCTAGGTGTATGTTGTAAATGGGGTAGGGTAACCTAATCATAATTATGTTGAATCACTAGATTATATTAATGTGTTATTTCTTATGTTATCTTATGTTATTGTTTGATGAGAATGGAGATGAAAGATCTTGTTACACATGAGTTATGTTATTCGATGATTGTGTGTGATTTCAATTCTACGTGACCTGATAATGAAGGCATATGAACTCGTATGATGTTGTAGCCATTGATAACGTGGGCATGTAGGGTGGAAGTTGGTAATTGGTGAAATTTGTAATACTTGTGAATATTTTTAGTGGTGAATGGGTATTATTTGACATAACCTAAGTAAGCTTAGATGTACCACTATTTTTAGGAATCTATGAATATGTGTTGAATAATCCAGAGGGGTAGGAAATTAGTATCTATATGATTTGAATGCATGATGGAAACCACCTCAAGGAAGGACTTATGATGGAGCTAAATAATGTATATGGACCCAAGTAAAAATGGGATTATATATGTGGTTAGATGAATGGAAAATTAGGCTAAGTTAAGGACTAATTTGTTAATGTACGTATCATGGTTGATGGAACATTAATGGATCCAAGTCTATGGATCAATCATGGGCCTAAGAAGGGAAGGATAAAATGAAAACTTAACCATGGAGTAATAGTGGCAAAACCGTAAATAATGGTTAAATTGAAAAAACCCCATGGGAGATGATCATGGACTTAGGGACTTCAAGTAATAACCTTGTGTGTGATTAATAAATCCTAGGGTGACTGATTTTTGGACTCATGTAATTAAGATAATCAATGGTTAAACACAGGGACTGACTATTAATATGTAATAAGGTACCGGACATCGCAAGCGGTACGCGATCGGCGACAGAATCTGTAGACGGAAACATAAAGAGACGCTAGTCTGTATTCGGTAGGATTCCTACCTTTTTATAAGCCATGGATTAAGTATTATGTGATGGTTTTTCCTTTGATTTATTTTGGTCATGGATTAAGTATTATGTGATGGCTTTCCTTTGATTTATTTTGGTCATGGATTAAGTATTATGTGATGGTTTTCCTTTGATTTATTTTGGTAATCATGTAATGGTTTTAAGATGGGTTTTATGACTATGATCATATATTACATGGCATATGGCATCTACATCTCATGCATAACATGGGAGGGATATGGTATGGGAAGGATGAAATGAAACCGGAGTCCATGCTCCGTTGGGGCGACCGAGAAGCAAGCATGGGGATATCTTGATGTGTTTCATCCATCAAGAGGGATATTATGAGATATAACAGGAGTCCATGCTCCGTCGGGGCGACCGAGAAACAAGCATGGGGACACCTTGACAAGGCTTTGTCGTCAAGGGGGATGATATGTAATTGTTTACACCTTGACGAGGTTTTGCCGTCAAGGGGGTGATTTGTGATTGTTTATATCTTGACGAGGTTTTTCCGTCAAGGGGGATATGGCAGCATGATGGTATGGACGATGGGTGGGATTCATGACATAGGACACCCATTGCATGACATTGCACCAAATTGCATGGTTTTGGACATGATATTATTCATATGTTTTGTTATCACTAATCCATGTGTTAGCCCTACTCGGAGTCCTACTGGGCGTGTGGTAACGCCCTACTTCTACCCTAGCTGATGACGCAAGAGAAGGTGGAAATGAAGGATAAGACGGGAGCCAAGCTTAGGAGCGTGGGAAAGCGAGCGGCTTAGTTTACTTAGTTTATTTTGGAAAAATGTAATTTGAGTAGCTTAGCTTGTCGGAATGTAATAAATTAGATTACTTGCTATGTTTTGGGATTTTATTTTGGACATTATTATTTTGAGGTAATGTAGTGATTAAATGATGTGATATTCCCTGCTATCTAAGAAATTGTAGGATAATCTTCATATAATTTTGCACTTAGTTTAATATTCCGCAAGCTTACTTCTACGTGTGAACCATTCTCCGTGGACTCCGTTCCACGCACACGTAGGGTTGACCAGTTAAGGGCCGGGCTTTAGAAGCTCGGACTTAAATCGCGTCGTGACGTCTGCTCCCTTTATCACTCTTTACTTCAAAAAAAAAAAAAAAGACTCTGATCTCGGTGAAAAGGGGCGGGCGTTACAACCCTAAACCCTAAAACCCTAAAACACTAAACCCTAAGTCCTAACCTAAAACCCTAAAACCCCAAAACCCTAAAACCCTAAACCGTGAAACGTAAACAGTAAACCCCTAAAACCCGAAAAACACTAAACCCTAAAGCCAAAAATCCTAAAACCCTATAACCCTATAACCTGAAACGCCTAAACCCTAAATCGAAAAACCCTAAAACATAACCCTAAAACTCTAAAACCCACCCAAAACCCTAAAACCCTACCCTAAAATCTAAACCCTAAACCCTAAAACCCTAAAACCCTAAAACTTTAAACCCTAAACCATAAACCCTAAACCCTAAACTCTAAACCATGAACCCCAAACCCTAAAACCCTAAACCCTAAAACCCCAAACCCTAAAACCATAAAAGCCTAAAACCCTAAACCCTAAATCCTTAACCCTAAAACCCTAAAATCCAGAAACAATAAATCCTAAACCCTAAACCATTAACCATAAACCGTGAAACCCTAAACCCTAAATCCTAAACCCTAAAACCCTAAACCCTAAAATCTAAAGCCTAAAACCTAAACCCCTAAAATCCTACCCTAAATCCTAAAAGCCTAAGACCCTAAAACCCTAAACCCTAAACCCTAAACCCTAAACCCTAAACCCTAAACCCTAAACCCTAAACCCTAAACCCTAACCCTAACCCTAAAACCCTAAACCTAAACCCTAAACCCTAAACCCTAAACCCTAAACCCTAAAACCCTAAACCCTAACCCTAAAACCCTAAACCCTAAACCCTAAACCCTAAGCCCTAAACCCTTAACCCTAAATCATAAATCCTATAACTAACCCTAAACCCTAAACCCCAAAAACCCTAAAACCCCGAAACCGTAAAATCCTTTAACCCTAAAACGCAATACCCTAAACCCTAAAATCCTAAACTCTAAAAGCGTAAAACCCTAAGACCCTAAACCATAAACCATAAAGCCCTAAACCGTAAACCATAAAACCCTAAAACCCTAAACCTAGACCCTAAGACCCTAAACCCTAATTCCTCAACCCTAACCCTAAAAGCCCTATGCCCTAAACCTGAACCCTATACCCCTGAAACCCTAAACCTGTAAACCCAAAAACCCTAAACCTTAAAGCCTAAAATCTGAAATCCTAAAACTCTAACCCCTAAAATCCTAAACCCTAAAATCCTAAAACATTAAACCCTAAATCCTAAACCCTAAACCCCTAAAACCATAAAATGCTAAAATTCTAAACCCTAAACCCTAAACCCTAAACCCTAAAACCCTAAACCCCAAACCCTAAAACGCTACCCTAAACCCTAAACCCTAAACCCTAAACCATAAAGCTCTAAACCCGAAACCCTAAACCCCAAACCCTAAACACTGAACCACTAAAACCCAAAATCCTGAAGCCAAAAAAACCATAAAAACCTAAACCATAAACTAAGACCCTGAACCCTAAACCTCTAAAATCCAAAAACCCAAAAACCCTAAACCTCTAAAACTCTAAAACCCTAAGACCCTAAACCCTAAACCCAAAGACCCTACCCAAAAATATAAACCCGAAACCCTAAACCCTAAAATCTAAACCCTAAACCATAAACCATAAAACCCTAAAACCATAAAACCCTAAAACCCTAAACCTAAACCCTAAGACCCTAAACCCTAAACCCTAAACCCTAACCTAAAAGCCCAATGCCCTAAACCCTGAAACCCTATACCCCTAAAACCCTAAACCTGAAAACCCAAAAACCATAAACCTTAAAGCCTAAACCCTGAAATCCTAAAACTCTAACCCTTAAAACCCTAAAACACTAAACCCTAAATCCTAAACCCTAAACCCCTAAAACCCTGAAACGCTAAAATTCTAAACCCTAAAACCCTAAACCCTAAACCCTAAATCCTAAAACCTAAACCCTAAACCCGAAACCCTAAACCCAAACCATAAACACTGATCCCCTAAAACCCTAAATCCTGAAGCCAAAAACCATAAAACACAAAACCATAAACTAAGACCCTGAACCCTAAACCTCTAAAACCCAAAAACCCTAAACACCTAAAATCCTAAAAGCCTAAAATCCTAAAACCCAAAAACCCTAAAGCCTAAAACCCTAAACCCTAAAACCGTAAATCCCAAAGCCCTAAAGCATAAAACCTAAACCCTAAATCATAAACCCTAAATCCTAAAACCCTAAAACCCTAAACCCTAAAACCCTAAAAACCCTATAGACTTAACCCTAAACCCCCAAAACCCTAAACTAAACCCTAAAACCCCAAAACCTTAAAACCTAAATCCAAAACCCCAAAACCCTAAAACCCTAAGCCCTAAACCCTAAACCCTAAAACCCTAAACCCCAAACCCTAAACTCTAAACCATTAATCCTAAATCCTAAACCCTAAACGCTAAATCTTAAACCCTAAACCTCAACACTAAACCCGTAAAACCCTAAAACCCTAAACCCTAACTCTAAGCCCTAAACCCAAAACCCAAAACCCCCCTAAAACGCTAAAACCCTTAACCCAAAACCCTAAAACCATAAAACCCTAAAACCCTAATGCCTAAACCATAAAACCCTAAAACTATAAAACCCAAAACCCCTACAACTCTAAACCCTAAAAAGTAAACCCTAAACCCCTAAAATACTACCTGAATCCCTAAAACCCTTAAACCCTAAAAGCCTAAATCCTAAGCCCTAAACCCTAAACCCTAAAACCCTAAAACTCTAAAACCCTAAACCCTAAACCATAAAACCCAAAACCCTAAACACTAAGCCCTAAACCCTTAACCTAAATCATAAAGCCATACCCTAAACACTAAACCCTAAACCCTCAACCCTAAACCCCAAAAACCCTAAAACCCTAAAGCCCCGAAACCCTAAAATCCTTAAACCCTAAAACGCAAAACCCTAAACCCTAAAATCCTAAACTCTAAAAGCCTAAAACCCTAAAACCCTATACCCAAAACCCTAAACCTTAAAACCCTTAACCCCTAAAACCCTAAACCCTAAAATCCTAAAGCCCTAAAATCTTAAAATTCTAAAACCCTAAACCCTAAACCCTAAAACCTAAACCCTAAACCCACTGTAAAATCCTAAACCCTAAAACTCTAAAATCCTAAAACCCTAAACCCTAAACACCTAAAACCATAAGCCCTAAAACACTGAAATCCCAATCCCTTAATCCCTAAAATCCTAGAACCCTAAACCCTAAACCCCTAAAACCGTAAAACTCTAAAACTCTAAACCATAAACCCTAAACCCTAAACCCTGAAGCCAAAAACCCTAAAACCCTTAACCCTAAAACCCTAAAGCCCTAAACCCTAAAACTCTAAAACCCACCCTAAACCTTAAAACCCTACCCTAAAATCTAAACCCAAAACCCTAAACCCTAAAATCTAAACCCTAAACCCTAAAACCCTAAAACCCAAAAATGTTAAACCCTAAACCATAAATCCTAAACCCTAAACCCTAACACATGAACCCCAAACCCTAAAACCCTAAAACCCCAAACCCGATAACCATAAAAGCCTCAAGCCCCAAACCCTAAATCCTTAACCCTAAAACCCTAAAATCCAAAAACAATAAACCCTAAACCCTAAACCTTTAACCATAAACCGTGAAACCCTAAAACCCTAAAACCCTAAAACCTAAAACCTAAACCCCTAAATCCTAAACCCTAAACCCTAAAACCCTAAAAATCTAAAACCCTAAACCCTAAAACCTAAACCCTAAACCCTAAACCCTAAACCCCTAAAATCCTACCCTAAACCCTAAAAGCCTAAGACCCTAAAACCCTAAACCCTAAACCCTAAACCCTAAACACTGAACCACTAAAACCCAAAATCCTAAAGCCAAAAACCATAAAACCCTAAACCATAAACTAAGACCCTGAACCCTAAACCTCTAAAACCCAAAAACCCTAAACCTCTAAAACTCTAAAACCCTAAGACCCTAAACCCTAAACCCAAAGACCCTACCCTAAAATATAAACCCAAAACCCTAACCCTAAAATCTAAACCCTAAACCGTAAACCATAAAACCCTAAAACCATAAACCTAAACCCTAAGACCCTAAACCCTAAACCCTAAACCCTAAACCCTAAATCATAAACCCTCAAACCTAAACCCTAAACCCTAACCCTCAACCCTAAACACCAAAAACCCTAAAACGCTGAAACCCTAAAATCCATTAACCCTAAAACGCAATACCCTAAACCCTAAAATCCTAAACTCTAAAAGCCTAAAAGCCTAAAACCCTAAACCATAAACCATAAAGCCCTAAACCGTAAACCCTAAAACCCTAAAACCATAAAACCCTAAAACCCTAAACCTAGACCCTAAGACCCTAAACCCTAAACCCTAAACCCTAACCCTAAAAGCCCTATACCCTAAACCTGAAAACCCAAAAACCCTAAACCTTAAAGCCTAAACTCTGAAATCCTAAAACTCTAACCCCTAAAACCATAAACCCTAAAACCCTAAAACACTAAACCCTAAATCCTAAACCCTAAACCCTTAAAACTATAAAATGCTAAAATATAAACCCTAAACCCCTAAAACCCTAAAACCCTAAATCCTAAACCCTAAACCATAAAGCCCTAAACCCGAAACCCTACACCCCAAATCCTAAACACTAAACCACTAAAACCCTAAATCCTGAAGCCAAAAACCATAAAACCCTAAACCATAAACTAAGCCCTGAACCCTAAACCTCTAAAACCCAAAAAACCCAAAAACCCTAAACCTCTAAAACTCTAAAACCCTAAGACCCTAAACCCTAAACCCAAAGACCCTACCCTAAAATATAAACCCAAAACCCTAAACCCTAAACCGAAAATCCTAAAACCCTAAAACCATAAACCTAAACCCTAAACCCTAAACCCTAACCCAAAAAGCCCAATGCCCTAAACCCTGAAAACCCGATACCCCTAAAACCCTAAACCTGAAAACCCAAAAACCCTAAACCAAGCGTAAACCCAGAAATCCTAAAACTCTAACCCTTAAAACCCTAAACCCTAAACCCCTAAAACACTAAACCCTAAATCCTAAACCCTAAACCCTAAAGCCCTAAACGTTAAAATTCTAAACCCTAAACTAACACCCTAAAACCCTAAACCTTAAAACCCTAACCTAGACCCTAAATCCTAAACCCTAAACCCTAAACCATAAAGCCCTAAACCCGAAACCCTAAAACCCAAACCATAAACACTGAACCCCTAAAACCCTAAATCCTGAAGCCAAAAACCATAAAACCCAAAACCATAAACTAAGACCTTGAACCCTAAACTTCTAAACCCAAAAACCCAAAAACCCTAAACCCCTAAAAGCCTAAAAGCCTAAAAGCCTAAAATCCTAAAACCCTAAACCCTATAGCCTAAAACCCTGAACCCTAAAACCCTAATCCTAAAGCCCTAAAGCGTAAAATCTAAACCCTAAATCATAAACTCTAAACCCTAAAACCCTAAACCTAAAACCCTATAGACTTAACCTTAAACCCCCAAAACCCTAAACTAAACCCTAAAACCCCAAAACCTTAAACCCTAAATCCTAAACCCCAAAACTCTAAAACCCTAAGCCCCAAACCCTAAACCCTAAAACCAAAAACCCTAAATCCTAAACCCTAAACCCTAAACCATAAAGCCCTAAACCCCAAACCATAAACACTGAACCCCTAAAACCCTAAATCCTGAAGCCAAAAACCATAAAACCCTAAACCATAAACTAAGACCCTGAACCCTAAACTTCTAAAACCCAAAAACCCAAAAACCCTAAACCCCTAAAAGCCTAAAAGCCTAAAATCCTAAAACCCTAAAACCCTAAAGCCTAAAACCCTAAAGCCTAAACCCTAATCCTAAAGCCCTAAAGCATAAAACCTAAACCCTAAATCATAAACTCTAAACCCTAAAACCCTAAAACCTAAACCTAAAACCCTTTAGACTTAACCCTAAACCCCCAAAACCCTAAACTAAACCCCAAAACCCCAAAACCTTAAACCCTAAATCCTAAACCCCAAAACCCTAAAACCCTAAGCCCTAAACCCTAAACCCTAAACCAAAAACCCTAAACCCTAAACCCTAAACCCTAAACCCTAAACTCTAAACCATTAATCCTAAACCTAAACCCTAAACCCTAAATCTTAAACCCTAAACACTCAACACTAAACCCGTAAAACCCTAAAACCCTAAACCCTAAACTCTAAACCCTAACCCTAATCCCTAAACCCGAAACCCAAAACCCCCTAAAACGCTAAAACCCCTAAACCCAAAAACCCAAAAACCCTATACCCTAAAACCATAAAACCCTAAAACCCTAAAACCCTAATGCCTAAACCTTAAAACCCTAAAACTATAAAACCCAAAACCCCTAAAACTCTAAACCCTAAAACCCTAAAAGCCTAAACCCTAAACCCTAAACCCTAAAATTCTAAAACCCTAAAACCCTGAACCCTAAACCAAAAACCCCAAAACCCTAAACACTAAGCCCTAAACCCTTAACCTAAATCATAAAGCCAATACCCTAAACTCTAAACCCTAAATCCTCAGCCCTACACCCCACAAACCCTACAACCCTATAGCCCCAAAACCCTAAAACGTAAAACCCTAAAATCCTAAACTCTAACAGCCTAAAACCCTAAAACCCTATACCCAAAACCCTAAACCTTAAAACCCTTAACCCCTAAAACCCTAAACCCTAAAATCCTAAAGCCCTAAAATCTTAAAATTCTAAAACCCTAAACCCTAAACCCTAAAACCTAAACCCTAAACCCATCGTAAAATCCTAAACCCTAAAACCCTAAAATCCTCAAACCCTAAACCCTAAACCCCTAAAACCCTAAGCCCTAATACACTGAAATCCCAATCCCTCAATCCCTCAATCCCTAAAACCCTAAAACCCTAAACCCTAAACCCTAAACCCCTAAAACCGTCAAACTCTAAAACCCTAAACCCTAAACCCTGAAGCCAAAAACTGTAAAACACTTCACCCTAAACCCTAAACCCTTAATCGTTAAATCACTAAAACCCTAAAACCCTAAAATCATAAACCTAAAAACCTAGAGCCAAAAACCCTAAAACCCTATAACCCTAAACCCCTAAACCCTAAACCCTAAAACCCTGCCCTAAACCCTAAACCCCAAACCCTAAGCCCTAAACCCTAAAACCCCAAAACCCTAAAACCCTAAACCCTGAACCGTAACCGTAAACCCCTAAAACCCTAAAACCCTAAACCCTAAACCATAGACCCCAAACCCTAAACCCTAAACACTAAGCCCTAAACCCTTAACCTAATCATAAAGCCTATACCCTAAAACCTAAACCCTAAACCCTCAACCCTAGACCCCAAAAACCCTAAAACCCTAAAGCCCCGAAACCCTAAAATCCTTAAACCCTAAAACGCAAAACCCTAAACCCTAAAATCCTAAACTCTAAAGGCCTAAAACCCTAAAACCCTGTACCCAAAACCCTAAACCTTCAAACCCTTAACCCCTAAAACCCTAAACCCTAAAATCCTAAAGCCCTAAAATCTTAAAATTCTAAAACCCTAAACCCTAAAACCTTAAAACCCAAAAATCCTAAACGCTAAACCCTAAACCCACCGTAAAATCCTAAAGCCCTAAAATCTTAAAATTCTAAAACCCTTATCCCTAAAACCTTAAACCCAAAAATCCTAAACCCTAAACCCTAAACCCACCGTAAAATCCTAAACCCTAAAACCCTAAAATCCGAAAACCCGAAACCCTAAACCCAAAACCCCTAAAACCCTAAGCCCTAAAACACTGAATCCCAATCCCTCAATCCCTAAAATCCTAAAACCCTAAACCCTAAACCCCGAAAACCGTAAAACTCTAAAACTCTAAACTATAAACCCTAAACCCTAAACCCTGAAGCCAAAAACCCAAAAACCCAAAAACCCTAAACCCTAAACACTAAACTGTTAAACCCATAAAACCCTAAAATCCTAAACCTTAAAACCTAAAGCCAAAAACACTAAAACCCTATAACCCTAAACCCCTAAAACCCTAAACCCTCAACCCTAAAACCCAACCCTAAACCCTAAAACCCTGAAACCCTAAACCCTAAGCCTAAACCCTAAAACCCCAAAACCCTAAAACCCTGAACCCTAAACCCTGAACCATAAACTGTAATCTCCTAAAACCCTAAACCCTAAAGCCAAAAATCCAAAAACCCTAAAACCTCAAACGCCTAAACCCTAAACCCAAAAACCCTAAAACCTAAACCCTAAAACTCTAAAACCCACCCTAAACCCTAAAACCCTCCCCTAAAATCTAAACCCAAAACCCTAAACCCTAAAATCTAAACCCTAAACCCTAAAACCCAAAAACCCAAAAACCTACAACGTTAAACCCTAAACCCTAAACCCTAAACCCTAAACCAAGAATCCCAGACCCTAAAACCCTAAAACCCTAAAACCCCAAAGCCTAAAACCCTAAACCCTAAACCCTAAACCCAAAACCTTAAACCCTAAATCCTAAACCCTAAAACCCAAAAGCCCAAAAACAATAAACCCTAAACCCTAAACCGTTAACCATAAACCATGAAACCCTAAACCCTAAATCCTAAACCCTAAACCCTAAAACCCTAAACCCTAAAACCTAAACCCTTAAAAGCCTAAAAGCCTAAAAGCCTAAACCCTAAACCCTAAAACCCTAAACCCTAAACCCTAAACTAAAACCCTAAACCCAAAACCCTAAGCCCTAAACCCTTAACCCTAAATCATAAAGCCTATAACCTAAACCCTAAACCCTAAACCCTCAACCCTAAACCCCAAAAACCCTAAAACCCTAAAACCCTGAAACCCTAAATCCTTTAACCCTAAAACGCAATACCCTAAACCCTAAAATCCTAAACTCTAAAAGTCTAAAACCCTAAAACCCTAAATCCTAAACCCTAATCTTAAAACCCTTAACCCCTAAATCCCTAAGCCCTAAAATCCTAAAGCCTTAAAATCTTAAAATCCTAAAACCCTAAACCCTAAACCCTAAAACCTAAACCCTAAACCACCGTAAAATCCTAAACCTAAAATCCAAAAATCCTAAAACCCTAAACCCTAAACCCTAAACCCTAAGCCCTAAAACACTGAAATCCCAATCCCTCAATCCCTAAAACCCTAAAACCCTAAACCCTGAACCCTAAACCCTAAACCCCTAAAACCGTCAAACTCTAAAACCCTAAACCCTAAACCCTGAAGCCAAAAACCCTAAAACCCTTAACCCTAACCCTAAACCCTTAACCGTTTAAACCACTAAAACCCTAAATCCCTAAAATCATAAACCTAAAAACCTAAAGCCGAAAACCCTAAAACGCTATAACCCTAAACCCCTAAAACCATAAACCCTTAACCCTAAAACCCTGCCCTAAACCCTGAAACCCTAATACCCCAAACCCTAAAACCCTGCCCTAACCCTAAAACCCTAATACCCCAAACCCTAAAACCCTGCCCTAACCCTAAAACCCTAATACCCCAAACCCTAAGCCCTAAACCCTAAAACCCCAAAACCCTAAAACCCTAAACCCTGAACCGAAAACTGTAAACCCCTAATGTAACGCCCGCCCCTTTTCACTAAAATCAAAGGGCGCGGGACGTCACGACGCGAGTTAAGTCTGAGCTTCTAAAGCCTGGCCCTTAACTGGCCAACCCTACGTGTGCGTGGAACTAAGTCCACGAAGGACGGTTCACACGTAGAAGTAAGCTTGCGGAAAGTAAACATTAAAGCGGGGGTTATAATAGAATCTATCTTACCAGTTTTAGATAGCAGGGAAGATACACCATTAATTACTAGAATACCTAAAATTATCACAAACAAAGATAAAGTCCAAACCATAGCAAGAAATCTAAAATTATTACATGCCGACAAGCTAAGCTACTTAAATTACATTTCCAAAATAAAACTTAAATAAACTAAGTAGCCGCTTTTCCAAGCTCCTAAGCTTGGCTCCCGTCGCGTCCACCGTTTCCGCCGTCTCCTGCGTCATCAGCTAGGGTAGAAGTAGGGCGTTAGACAACGCGCCCAGTAGGACTCCGAGTAGGGCTAACACATGGATTAGTGATAACAAGCACATAGAAAATAATAATATAATCAAAACCATAACAATGAATGCTATGCCATGGGTGTCTATGTCATGAGTCCCACCCATCATCCATACAATCATGATATCCCCATGTTTGCTTCTCGGTCGCCCCGACGGAGCATGGACTCCGGTTATAGCATATCAAGCTATCCCCATGTTTGCTTCTCGGTCGCCCCGACGGAGCATGGACTCCGGTTATAGCATATCAGCTATCCCTATGTTTGCTTCTCGGTCGCCCCGACGGAGCATGAACTCCGGTTCCTTTATTTTCCCACCCATGCCATGCATGAGATGTAAGTGCATTATGCTATGTAATATATATAACTCATATCCTTAATATATAATTCATAGCATTAAAATACAATCCATAGCCAAATCACATAATTCTTATCCTTAAAATATAATTCATAATCTTAACATATAATCCATATCATTAAAATCCATCATAAACATAACATAGGATTACCAAAATAATTCAATAAACATCCATACACACAGTCCATGGTTTAGAACAAGGTTGGAATCCTACCAATTACTGACTAGCGTCCTTTTTACGTTTCCATTCCCGAATCCGGTCGCCGATCGCGCACCGATTACGATGTCCGATACCTTATTACATACAAATAATTAGTCCATGTTTTAACTATAACACCTGCCCCTTTTCACCGAAAATCAGACTCTAATTTTTTTTTTTTTTGAATGAAGAGTGACAAAGGGCTACGACTCGAGTTAAGTCCGAGCTTCTAAAGCCCGGCCCTTAACTGGCCAACCCTACGTGTGCGTAGAATAAAGTCCACGAAAAACGCTTCACACGTAGACGTAAGTTCAAGGATATTACACTGAGTTCGGAAAATTACAATAAAGCCTATCTTACCAATTTTTAGATAGCAGGGAAGATAACATTCATAATATTATCAAAATATCACCACATCTCAATGTTCAAAATAGAAACCAGAATATAGCAAGTAATCTAAAATATTACATTTCCAACAAGCTAGGGTACTCAAATACATTTCCTAAAATAAACTTAAATAAAGTAAATAGTCCGCCTCCCCGAGCTCCTAAGCTTGGCTCCCGTCTCGTCCTTCTACTCCGGCATTTCCTGCGTCATCAGTTAGGGTAGAAGTAGGGCGTTAGACCACGCGCCCAATAGGACTCCGAGTAGGGCTAGCACATGGATTAGTGATAACAAGCATACCAATAATAATATAGTGAAAACTAGTAGACAATCATATAATGAAATTATCAAGTGAATGCCATGCCATGGGTATCTGTGTTATGAATCCCACCCATCCTCTACTATCATGATGCCATATCCCCTTGACGGAAAAACCTCATCAAGACATAACCAATCACAATGTATCCCCCTTGACGGCAAGGCCTCGTCAAGGTGTCCCCATGCTTGCTTCTCGGTCGCCCCGACGAAGCATGGACACCGGTTATAGCCTATCAGGCTATCCCCATTCCTGTTCTCGGTCGCCCCGACGGAGCCTGGACTCCGGTTCCTTTATTTTCCGCCCATGTCATGCATTAGATGTAGATGCATTATGCTATGTAATGTATATAATCCAGAGTCATAATATAGAATTCATAACTTGGCATATAATTCGTAATCTTGGTTTTAGGTTAGGGTTTGTGGGTTTAGAGTTTTATGGTTTTAGGGTTTAGGATTTAAGGTTTTAGGGTTTTAGCCTTTAAGGTTTTTGGGGTTTAAGCTTTAGGGTTTCAGGGTTTTGGGGTTTAGGGTTTTAGGGTTTTCGGAATAGGGTTTAGGGTTTTAGTGGTTTAGTGTTTTAGGGTTTAGGATTTATGGTTTTTAGGTTTAGGGTTTTGGATTTAGGGTTTAGGGTTTTGGATTTAGGGTTTAGGGCTTAGGGGTTTCAGGTTAGGGTTTAGCGTTTGAGGGTTTAGGGTTTTAGTGTTTTAGGGGTTTAGGGTTGAGGGTTTAAGGTTTAGTTTTTAGGGTTTTGGATCTTAGGGTTTTAGGGTTTTAGGGTATTTGGGCTTAGGGTTTTAGGGGTTTAAGGTTTTAGAGTTTAGGTTTTTGGGTTTTGGGGTTTTAGTGTTTTATGATTTAAGGTTTTAGGGGCTTAGAGTTTTAGGGTTTCGGTTTATAGGTTTTAGGGTTTAGGGTTTAGGGTTTAGGGTTTAGGGTTTAGGATTTTTATGGTTTTAGGGTTTTAGGGTTTAGGGTTTAGGGTTTAGGGTTTTGGGTTTTAGGGTATAGGGATTTAGGGTTTACGTTTTTGGGTTTTAGTGTTTTAGGGTTTTGGGTTTTGGGTTTAGGGTTTAGGGATTGGGGTTTAGGGTAAGGTTCTAGGGATTAGAGTTTAGGGTTTAGGGTTGAAGGGTTTTTCGGTTTTAGAGTTTAGGGTTTAGGGTTTTATGGTTTTTGGGTTTGAAGATTTAGGGTTTAGGGTTTTAGGGTTTAAGCTTTAGGGTTTTAGGGGTTTTAGGGTTTTAGGGTTTAGGATTTTAGGGGTTTAGGGTTTTAAGGTTTTGGTTTTAGGATTTTAGGGTTTAGGGTTTTAGGGTCTTAGGGTTTTATGGTTCTAGAGTTTAGGGTTTTCGGTTTAGGGTTTTAGGGTTTAGGGTAGGGTTTTAGGGTCTAGGGTTTAGGGTAGGGTTTTAGGTTTTAGGGTTTAAGGCGTTTAGGGGTTTAAGGTTTTAGGGTTTAGGCTTTTCGGTTATAGGGTTTTGGGTCTAAGGTTTAGGGTTAAGCGTTTAGATTTTAGGGTTTAGGGTTTAGTGTTTTAGGGTTTCAGATTCTAGGTTTTATGGTTTAGGGTTTTAGGGTTTTTGGGTTTTAGGTATTAGGGTTGGGTTTTAGGGTTTAGTTTTTAGGGTTAGGGTTTAGGGTTATAGGGGTTTAGGGTTTTAGGGTTTAGGTTTTATGGTTTTAGAGTTTATGGTTTTGGGTTTAGGGTTTTAGGGGTTTCGGGTTGAAGGTTTAGGGTTTTGTTTTTAGGGTTTAGGGTTTAAGGGTTTTATGGTTTTAGGGTTTTTTATTCTAGGTTTAGGGTTTAGGGTTTAGGGTTTTTGGGTTTTAGGTACTGGGGTAGGGTTTTAGACTTAGGGTTTAAGGTTTTTGTGGTTTAGGGTTTTCGGGTTTAGGGTTTTGGGTTTAGGGTTTTAGGGATTAGGGTAGGGTTTTGTTGATTAGGGTTTAAGGTTTTAGGTTTAGGGTCTAGGCTTTTAGGGATTTAAGGTTTTACGGTTTAGGCTTTAGGGTTTTAGGGTTCAGGGCTTAGGGTTTAGGGTTTTGGTTTAGGTTTTAGGATTTAGGGTTTAGGGTTCTAGGGTTTTAGGGTTTTAGAGTCCAGGTTTAGGATTTAGGGTTTTACGGCTTTTGGGTTTTAGGTATCAGGGTAGGGTTTTAGGGTTTAGTGTTTTAGGGTTAGGGTTTAGGGTTTTAGTGGTTTAGGGTTTTAGGGTTTAGGTTTTATGGTTTTAGGGTTTAGGGTTTTGGGTTTAGGGATTAGGGTTTAGGGTTTAGGGTTAAGGATTTAGGGTTAAGGATTTAGGGTTTAGGGCTTTAGGTTTAAGGGTAGGGTTTTAGGGTTTAGTGTTTTAGGGTTAGGGTTTATGGTTTTAGTGGTTTAGGATTTTAGGGTTTAGGTTTTATGGTTTTAGAGTTTAGGGTTTTGGGTTTAGGGTTTAGGGTTTAGGGTTTAGGGTTTAGGGTTAGGGTTTAGGTTTTAGGGTTCTAGGGGTTTAGGTTTTACGTTTTTGCTTTTAGGGTTTTTGGGTTTTAGGGTTTTTTAGGTTTAGGTTTAGGGTTTTAGGGTTTTTAGGGTTTTTGGGTTTTAGGTATTCGTGTAGGGTTTTAGGTTTAGGGTTTTAGTGGTTTAGGGTTTTGGGGTTTAGGTTTTATGGTTTTAGAGTTTAGGGTTTTGGGTTTAGGGTATAGGGTTTAGGGTTTAACGTTAGGGTTTAGGGTTTTAGGGGTTTCGGGTTGAGGGTTTAGGGTTTTGTTTTTAGAGTTTGGAGTTTCGGGTTTTTAGGGTTTTAGGGTTTTTTATTCTAGGTTTAGGGTTTTAGGGTTTTAGAGTTTTTGAGTTTTAGGTATTGGAGAAGGGTTTTAGTGTTTAGGGTTTTAGACTTAGGGTTTAGGGTTTTTGTGGTTTAGGGTTTTAGGGTTTTAGGGTTTTGGCTTTAGGGTTTTAGGGTTTAGAGTAGGGTTTTAGGGATTAAGGTTTAAGGTTTTAGGTTTTTGGATTTAGGCTTTTAGGGCTTTAAGGTTTTAGGGTTTAGGCTTTAGGGTTTTAGGTCTTTAGCTTTTAGTGTTTAGGATTTAGGGTTTTGGGTTTAGGGTTTTAGTGTTTTAGGGTTTAGAGACCAGGTTTAGGGTTTCGAAGTTTAGGGCTTTTGGGTTTTAGGTATTCGGGTAGGGTTTTAGGGTTTAGTGTTTTAGGGTTTAGGGTTTTAGTGGTTTTTGGTTTTAAGGTTTAGGTTTTATGGTTTTAGAGTTTAGGGTTTTGGGTTTAGGGTTTAGGGTTTAGGTTTTAGTGTTAGGGTTTAGGTTTTAGGGTTTCAGGGGTTTAGGGTTTAGGGTTTTAGTGGCTTAGGGTTTTGGTTTTTTGGTTTTTAGCTTTAGGGTTTTGGATTTAGGGTTTAGGGGTTTAAGGTTATGTTTAGCGTTGAGGGTTTAGGTTTTTAGTGTTTTAGGGGTTTAGGGTTGAGGGTTTAAGGTTTAGTTTTTAGGGTTTTGGATCTTAGGATTTTAGGGTTTTAGGGTATTTGGGCTTAGGGTTTTAGGGGTTTAAGGTTTTAGAGTTTAGGCTTTTGGGTTTTGGGGTTTTAGTGTTTTATGATTTAAGGTTTTGGGGGTTTAGAGTTTTAGGGTTTAGGTTTATGGGTTTTAGGGTTTAGGGTTTAGGGTTTAGGATTTTATGGTTTTAGGGTTTAGGGTTTAGGATTTTGGGTTTTAGGGTATAGGGATTTAGGGTTTACGTTTTTCGGTTTTAGCGTTTTAAGGTTTTGGGTTTTGGGTTTAGGGTTTAGGGATTGGGGTTTAGGGTAAGGTTCTAGGGATTAGAGTTTAGGGTTTAGGGTTGAACGGTTTTTCGGTTTTAGAGTTTAGGGTTTAGGGTTTTATGGTTTTTGGGTTTGAAGATTTAGGGTTTAGGGTTTTAGGGTTTAGGTTTTTAGGGTTTAAGCTTTAGGGTTTTAGGGTTTATGCTTTAGGGTTTTAGGGTTTAGGATTTTAGGGGTTTAGTGTTTTAAGATTTTGGTTTTAGGATTTTAGGGTTTAGCGTTTTAGGGTCTTAGGGTTTTATGGTTCTAGAGTTTAGGGTTTTGGGTTTAGGGTTTTAGGGTTTAGGGTAGGGTTTTAGGGTCTAGGGTTTAGGGTAGGGTTTTAGGTTTTAGGTTTTAAGGCTTTTAGGGGTTTAAGGTTTTAGGGTTTAGGCTTTTCGGTTATAGGGTTTTAGGGTCTAGGGTTTAGGGTTTAGGGTTTTAGGGTTTCAGAGTCTAGGTTTAAGGTTTAGGGTTTTAGGGTTTTTGGGTTTTAGGTATTAGGGTTGGGTTTTAGGGTTTAGTTTTTAGGGTTAGGGTTTAGGGTTATAGGGGTTTATGGTTTTGGGGTTTAGGTTTTTTGGTTTTAGAGTTTAGGGTTTTGGATTTAGGGTTTTAGGGGTTGAGGGTTGAGGGTTTAGGGTTTTGTTTTTAGGGTTTAGGGTTTAGGGTTTTATGGTTTTAGGGTTTTTTATTTTAGGTTTAGGGTTTAGGGTTTTATGGTTTTAGGTATTGGGGTAGGGTTTTAGACTTAGGGTGTAGGGTTTTTGTGGTTTAGGGTTTTCGGGTTTAGGGTTTTGGGTTTAGGGTTTTAGGGTTTAGGGTAGGGTTTTGTTGATTAGGGTTTAAGGTTTTAGGTTTTAGGGTCTAGGCTTTTAGGGGTTTAAGGTTTTACGGTTTAGGCTTTAGGGTTTTAGGGTTTTAGGGTTCAGGGTTTAGGGTTTAGGGTTTAGGTTTAGGTTTTAGGATTTAGGGTTTAGGGTTTTAGGGTTTTAGAGTCCAGGTTTAGGGTTTAGGGTTTTAGGGCTTTTGGGTTTTAGGTATTAGGGTAGGGTTTTAGGGTTTAGTGTTTTAGGGTTAGGGTTTAGGGTTTTAGTGGTTTAGGATTTTAGGGTTTAGGTTTTATGGTTTTAGAGTTTAGGGTTTTTGGTTAGGGTTTAGGGTTTAGTGTTTAGGGTTAGGGTTTAGGGTTTAGGGTTTAGGGTTTTAGTGTTTTAGTATTTTAGGGTTGTAGTGTTTAGGGTTTTAGTGTTTTTGGGTTTTAGGGTTTAGGGTAGGGTTTTAGGTTTTAGGGTCTAAGGTTTTAGGGTTTTAGGCTTTAAGGTTTTAGAGGTTTAAGGTTTTAGGTTTAAGTTTAGGGTTTTAGGGTTAAGGTTTTGTGTTTTAGTGTTTTAGGGTTGTAGGCTTTATTATTTTGGGTTTAGGGTTTAGGGATTAAGGTTTAGGGTTTTAGGGTTTTTGGGTTTTAGGGTTTAGGGTTTTAGGGTCTTTGGGTTTTAAAGTTTAGGGTTTAGGGTTTTAGGATTTATGGTTTAGGTTTTAGGGTTTTAGGGTTTAGGCTTGAAGGTTTTAGGGTTTCGGCTTTAGGGTTTTTGGGTTTAGGGTTTTAGGGGTTTAGGATTTTAGGGTTTTAGCTTTTAGGGTTTAGGTTTAGTGTTTAGGGTCTAGCGCTTTAGGGTTTTTGGGTTTAGGAATTTCGGTTTAGGGTTTAGGGTTTTGGGTTTTAGGGTTTTTGAGTTTTTCCTTTGGGGTTTAGAGTTTTAGGGTTTTAGAGTTTTAGGGTTTAGGGTTTTAGGGGTTTAGGTTTTAGGGTTTAGGGCTTAGTGTTTAGGGTTTGGGGTGTAGGATTTAGCTTATAGGGTTTAGGGTTTAGGGTTTAGGGTTTAGTGTTTAGGGTTTAGTGTTTAGGGCTTAGGGTCTTGGATTTACCTTATAGGGTTTAGGGTTTTAGGGTTTCAGGGGGTTTTAGGGGTTTAGGGGTTTAAGGTCCTGGGGGTTTCGGGTTTTAGGGTTTTAGAGTTTTAGGGACTAGGGTTTAAGGTTTTACAGTTTTAGGCTTTAAGGTTTTTGGGGTTTAAGCTTTAGGATTTTAGGCTTTTAGGGTTTTTTGGTTTTAAGGGTTTTAGGGTTTCAGGGTTTAGGATTTAAGGTTTTAGGGTTTTAGGCTTTAAGGTTTTTGGGGTTTAACCTTTACGGTTTTAGGGTTTTAGAATTTTAGAATTTAGGGTTTAGGGTAGGGTTTTATTGTTTAAGGCTTGGGGTTTTAGGGTGTAGGCTTTAGGGGTTTTTGGCTTTAGGGTTTTATGGTTTTAGGGTTTTTGGTTTTTGGGGGTAGGGTTTAGGGTTTTAGGGTTTTAGGGCTTAGGGTTTAGGGTTTAGGGTTTAAGGTTTAGGGTTTTAGGGTTTTTGGGTTTGTGGGATTTACGGTTTAGGGTGTAGGGTTTACTGTTTAGGCTTAGGGTTTTAGGGTTTAGGCTTTAGGGTTTTAGGATTTTGGTTTTAGGGATTTAGGGCTTTAGGGTTTAGGGTTTAGGGTTTTCGGTTTTGGGTTTAGGGTTTAGGGTTTAGGCTTTTGTTTTAGGGTTTAGGGTTTTAGCGGTTCAAGATTTAGGGTTTTATGGTTTTAGTGTTTTAGGGGTTTAGGGTTGAGGTTTTAAGGTTTAGTTTTTAGGGTTTTGGATCTTAGGGTTTAGGGTTTTAGCGGTTCAAGATTTAGGGTTTTATGGTTTTAGTGTTTTAGGGGTTTAGGGTTGAGGTTTTAAGGTTTAGTTTTTAGGGTTTTGGATCTTAGGATTTTAGGGTTTAGGGTTTTAGGGTTTTAGGGTTTTAGGGTATTTGGGCTTAGGGTTTTAGGGGTTGAAGGTTTTAGAGTTTAGGCTTTTGGGTTTTAGGGTTTTAGTGTTTTATGGTTTAAGGTTTTAGGTGTTTAGAGTTTTAGAGTTTAGGTTTGTGGATTTTAGGGTTTAGGGTTTAGGATTTAGGATTTAGGATTTTATGGTCTTAGGTTTTGGGTTTTGGGGTTTTACGGTTTTAGGGGTTTAAGGTTTTAAATTTTAGGCTTTTTGGTTTTAGGGCTTTAGTGTTTTATGGTTTAAGGTTTTAGGGGTTTAGAGTTTTAGGGTTTAGGGTTTAGCGTTTAGGATTTTATGGTTTTAGGGTTTAGGGTTTTAGGGTTTAGGGTTTAGGGTTTTAGGGTTTAGGGATTTAGGGTTTACATTTTTGGGTTTTAGCATTTTAGGGTTTTGGGTTTTGGGTTTAAAGTTTAGGGATTGGGGTTTATGGTAAGGTTTTAGGGATTAGAGTTTAGGGTTTAAGATTTAAGGGTTTTTCGGTTTTAGAGTTTAGGGTTTAGGGTTTTATAGTTTTTGGGTTTTAAGATTTAGGGTTTAGGGTTTTAGGGTTTAAGCTTTAGGCTTTTAGGGTTTAGGCTTTAGGGTTTAAGGGTTTGAGGGTTTAGGATTTTAGGGGTTTAGGGTTTAGGGTTTATGGTTTTTAGGTTTAGGGTTAGGGTTTTAGGGGTTTAAGGTTTTAGGGTTTAGGCTTTTGGGTTTTAGGGTTTTAGTGTTTTATATTTAGGGTTTTAGGGGTTTAGAGTTTTAGGGTTTAGGTTTATTGGTTTTAGGGTTTAGGGTGTTGGGTTTAGGATTTGGGGTTTATGGTTTTAGGGCTTTAGGGTATAGGTTTTAGGGCTTACGTTTTTGGGTTTTGGGTGGGTTTAGGGTTTAGGGTTTTGGGTTTAGGGTAAGGTCTTAGGGATTAGAGTTTAGGGTTTAGGGTTTAAGGGTTTTTCGGTTTTAGAGTTTAAGGTTTAGTGTTTAGGGTTTTGATGGTTTTTGGGTTTTAAGGCTTAGGGTTTTTGGTTTTATGGCTTAGGGTTTTAGGGTTTAGGCTTTAGGGTTTTAGGTTTAGGCTTTTGGGTTTGAGGTTTTTAGGGTTTAGGATTTTAGGGGTTTAGGGTGTTATGGTTTAGATTTTAGGGGTTTAGGGTTTAGGGTTTTAGGGTCTTGGTGTTTTATGGTTTTAGAATTTAGGTTTTTGGGTTTAGGGTAGGGTTTTAGTTTTTAGGGTTTAAGGTTTTAGGTTTTAGGCTTTAGGCTTTTAGGGGTTTAAGGTTTTAGGGTTTAGGCTTTTGGGTTTTGGGGTTTTAGGGTTTAGGCTTTTGGGTTTTGGGGTTTTAGGGTTTAGGATTTAGGGTTCTGGGTTTAGCATTTAGGTTTTAGGTTTTAGGGTTTAGGGTTTTAGGGTTTTAGAGTCTAGGTTTAGGGTTTAGGGTTTTAGGGTTTTTTGGTTTTAAGTATTAGGGTAGGGTTTTAGGGTTAGGGTTTAGCGTTTTAGGGTTTTGGTTTTACGGTTTTAGAGTTTAGGGTTTTGGGTTTAGGGTATAGGGTTTAGGGTTTAGGGTTAGGGTTTAGGGTTTTAGGGCTTAGGGGTATAGAGTTGAGGGTTTAGGGTTTTGTTTTTAGGGTTTAGGGTTTTGGGTTTAGGCTTGTAGGGTTTTAAGGTTTTAGGGGTTTATGGGTTAGGGTTGGGGGTTTAGGGTTTAGGGTTTAGGGTTTAGGTTTTTAGGGTTTAGGGTTTAGGTTTTAGGTTTTAGGGTTTCAGGGATTAGGGTTTAGGGTTTAGGGTTTTAGGGTTTAGGCTCTAAGGTTTTGGGGTTTTGGCTTTAGGGTTTTAGTGTTTTAGGGTTTAGGGTTTTGGGGTTTTTGGATTTTTGGGTTTAGGTTTTAGGGTTTTAGGGTTTAGGGATTAGGGTTTAGGGTTTTAGGGATATAGGGTTTTAGAGTTTAGGGTTTAGGGTTTTAGGGTAGGGTTTTTGGGTTTAGCATTTTATGGTTTTAGGGTTTAGGATTTAAGGTTTTAGGGTTTTAGACTTTTAGGTTTTTGGAATTTAAGCTTTAGGGTTTTAGGGTTTAGGGTTGAAGGGTTTTAGGGATAGGGTTTAGGGTTTTAGTGGTTTAGGGTTTTAGTGGTTTAGGGTTTTAGGGTTTTAGTGGTTTAGGGTTTTAGGGTTTTTAGTGGTTTAGGGTTTTAGGGTTTAGGTTTTATGGTTTTTGGGTTTAGGGTTTTGGATTTAGGGTTTAGGGTTTAGGGTTTATGGTTTTAGGGTTTAGGGTATAGGTTTTAGGGTTTACGTTTTTGGGTTTTAGCGTTTTTGGGTTTTGGGTGGGTTCGGGGTTTAGGATTTGGGGTTTAGGGTAAGGTCTTAGGGATTAGAGTTTAGGGTTTAGGTTTAAGGGTTTTTCGGTTTTAGAGTTTAGGGTTTAGGGTTTAGGGTTTTAGGGTTTTAAGGCTTAGGGTTTTAGGGTTTAGGCTTTAGGGTTTTAGGGTTTTTGGATTTTAAGGCTTAGGGTTTTAGGGTTTAGGTTTAGGGTTTTAGGTTTAGGCTCTAAGGTTTTGGGGTTCGGCTTTAGGGTTTTAGTGTTTTAGGGTTTAGGGTTTTAGGGTTTTAGGGTTTTTTGGATTAGGGTTTAGGGTTTTAGGGTTTAGGGATTAGGGTTTAGGGTCTAGGGTTTCGGGTTTTATGGTTTTTGGATTTTAAGGCTTAGGGTTTTAGGGTTTAGGCTTTAGGGTTTTAGGTTTAGGCTTTTGGGTTTGAGGGTTTTAGGTTTTAGGATTTTAGGGGTTAGGGTTTAGGATTTAGGGTTTATAGTTTTAGGTTTTAGGCCTCAGGCTTTTAGGGGTTTTATATTTTACGGTTTAGGCCTCTGGGTTTTAGGGTTTAGGATTTAGGGTTCAAGGTTTAGCGTTTAGGTTTTAGGGTTTAGGGTTTAGGGTTTTAGGATTTTAGGGTTTTAGAGTCTAGGTTTAGGGTTTGGGGTTTTAGTGTTTTTGGGTTTTAGCTATTAGGTAGGGTTTTAGGGTTAGGGATTAGGGTGTTAGTGGTTTAGGGTTTAGGGTTTAGGGTTTAGGTTTTTTATGGTTTTAGAGTTTAGGGCTTTGGGTTTAGGGTTTAGGGTTTGGGTTTAGGGTTTTAGGGTTTAGGGGTATAGAGTTGAGGGTTTAGGGTTTTGTTTTTAAGGTTTAGGGTTTTGTTTTTAGGGTTTAGGGTTTAGGGTTTTAGGGTATTAGGGGTTTAGGGGTTAGGGTTAGGGGTTTAGGGTTTAGGGTTTAGGGTTTAGTGTGTAGGTTTTAGGGTTTAGGGTTTAGGGTTTCAGGGATTAGGGTTTTAGGGTTTTTGGGTTTTACGGTTTAGGTTTTTGGGTTTTACGGTTTAGGGTTTAGGATTTTACGATTTTGCTTTTAGGGTTTAGGGTTTAGGCACTAAGGTTTTGGGATTTCGGCATTAGGGTTTCAGTGTTTTAGGGTTAGGTTTTTAGGGTTTAGGGATTGGGGTTTAGGGTTTTAGGGATATAGGGTTTTAGAGTTTAGGGTTTAGGGTTTAGGGCTTTAGGGTTTTTGGGTTTTAGGTTTTTGGGTTTAGCGTTTTATGGTTTTAGGGTTTTAGACTTTAAGGTTTTTTGGGGTTTAAACTTTAAGGTTTTAGGGTTTTAGGGTTTAGGATTGAAGGGTTTTAGGGTTTTAGGGATAGGGTTTAGGGTTTTAGTGGTTTAGGGTTTTTGGGTTTAGGTTTTATGGTTTTTGGGTTTAGGGTTTTGGGTTTAGGGTTTAGAGTTTAGGTGTTTAAGGTTAGGGTTTAGCGTTTAGGGTTTAGTGTTTTAGTGTTTTAGGGGTTTACGGTTGAGGGTTTACGGTTTAGTTTTTAGGGTTTTGGATCTTAGGGTTTTAGCGTTTAGGGTTTTAGGGTTTTAGGGTTTTAGGGTATTTGGGCTTAGGGTTTTAAGGGTTTAAGGTTTTAGAGTTTAGGCTTTTGGGTTTTAGGGTTTTAGTGTTTTATGGTTTTAGGGTTTTAGGGTTTTAGGGTTTAGGGTTTTAGGGTATAGGGATTTAGGATTTACGCTTTAGGGTTTTAGCGTTTTAGGGTTTTGGGTTTTGGGTTTAGGGTTTAGGGTTTGGGGTTTTGGGTAAGGTTTTAGGGATTAGAGTTTAGGGTTTAGAGTTTAAGGTTTTTTTGGTTTTAGAGTTTAGGGTTTAGGGTTTTATGGTTTTTGGGTTTGAAGATTTAGGGTTTAGGATTTTAGGGTTTAGGGTTTTAGGGTTTTAGGGTTTAGGCTTTAGGGTTTTAGGGTTTAGGCTTTAGGGTTTTAGGGTTTAGGATTTTAGCGGTTTTTTAAGGTTTAGGTTTTAGCATTTTAGGGTTTAGGGTTTTAGGGTCATAGGGTTTTATGCTTCTAGAGTTTAGGGTTTTGGGTTTAGGGTTTTAGGGTCTAGGGTTTAGGGCAGGGTTTTAGGTTTTTGGGTTAGGCTTTTGGGGGTTTAAGATTTTAGGGTTTAGGCTTTTGGGCTTTAGGGTTTTAGGGTCTAGGGTTTAGGGTTTAGGGTTTAGCGTTTAGGTTTTAGGGTTTAGGGTTTAGAGTTTAGGGTTTTAGGGTTTTAGGGTTTTAGGGTTCTAGAGTCTAGGTTTAGGGTTTAGGGTTTTAGGGTTTTTGGGTTTTAGGTATTAGGGTAGGGGTTTAGGGTTTAGTGTTTTAGGGTTAGGGTTTTGGGTTTTAGGGGTTTAGGGTTTTATGGTTTTGGTTTTATGGTTTTAGAGTTTTGGGTTTTGGGTTTAGGCTATAGGGTTTAGGGTTTAGGGTTAGGGTTTAGGGTTTTAGGGTTTTAGGGGTTTTGGGTTGAGGGTTTAGGGTTTTGTTTTTAGGGTTTAGGGTTTAGGGTTTTAGGGTTTTTGATTCTAGGTTTAGGGTTTAGGGTTTTAGGGTTTTTGGGCTTTAGGTATTAGGGTAGGGTTTTAAGGTTTAGGGTTTTAGAGTTAGGGTTTAGGTTTTATGGTTTTAGAGTTTAGGGTTTTGGGTTTAGGGTTTTAGGGTTTTAGGGTTTAGGGTAGGGTTTTAGGGATTAGGGTTTAAGTTTTAGGTTTTAGGGTTTAGGCTTAGGTGTTTAAGGTTTTAGGGTTTAGGCTTCAGGGTTTTAGGGTTTAGGGTTTAGGGTTTCAGGGTTTTAGAGTCCAGGTTTATGATTTAGGGTTTTAGGGTTTAGGGTTTAGGGTAGGGTTTTAGAATTTTTTTTTTTTTTTTTTTAGGTTTAGGGTTTTGGGTTTTATGTATTAGGGTAGGGTTTTAGGGTTAGGGTTTAGGGTTTTAGTGGTTTAGGGTTTCAGGTTTAGGTTTTATGGTTTTAGAGTTTAGGGTTTTGGGTTTAGGGTTTAGGGGTTAGGATTTACGGTTAGGGTTTAGGGTTTTTGGTTTAAGGGTTTAGTGTTTTAGGGTTAGAGTTTAGGGTTTTAGTGGGTTTAGGGTTTTAGGGTTTAGGTTTTATGGTTTTAGAGTTTAGAGTTTTGGGTTTAGGGTTTAGGGTTAGGGTTTAGGTTTTAGGGTTTCAGAGGTTTAGGGTTTGTTTTGCTTTTAGGGTTTAGGGTTTAGGGTTTTTGTGTTTTAGGTTTTTAGATTCTAGGTTTAGGGTTTAGGGTTTTAGGGTTTTGGGTTTTAGGTATTCGGGTAGGGTTTTAGGGTTTTGGGTAGGGTTTTAGGGTTTGGGTTTAGGGTTTTAGGGATTAGGTTTTATATTTTTAGAGTTTAGGGTTTTGGGTTTTGGGTTTAGGGTTTAGGGTTTGGGGTTTAGGGGTAGGGTTTAGGGTGTAGGATTTTAGGGTTTTAGGGGTTTAGTGTTGAGGGTTTAGGTTTTAGTATTTAGGGTTTTTGGGTTTTAGGTTTTAGGGTTTGGGGTTTTAGGGTTTTTGGGCTTAGGGTTTTAGGGGTTTAAGGTTTTAGGGTTTAGAGTTTTTTGGTGTTTTAGGGTTTAGGGTTTTGGGTTTAGGGTTTAGGTTTTAGGGTTTTAGGGTATTGGGTTTTAGGTTTACGTTTTAGGGTTTTAGTGTTTTAGGGTTTCGGATTTTGGGTTTAGGGTTTAGGGTTCGGGGTTTAGGGTAAGATTTTAGGGATTAGAGTTTAGGGTTTAGGGTTTGTGGGTTTTTCGGTTCTAGGATTCAGGGTTTTGGGGTTTAGGCTTTAGGCTTTTAGGGTTTTAGGGTTTAGGATTTTAGGGGTTTAGGGTTTTACGTTATACGTTTTAGGGTTTGAGTTTAGGGTCTTAGCGTTTTGGCTTTCGGGTTAGGGTTTAGGGTTTAGGGTTTTACTGTTTTAGGGGTTTAGGTTGAGGGTTTAGTGTTTAGCGTTTAGTGTTTAGGGTTTTTGGGTTGTAGGTTTAGGGTTTAGTGTTTTAGAGTTTAGAGCTTTAGGGGTTTATCGTTTTAGGGCTTAGGCTTTAGGGTTTTAGGGTTTTATGGTATAGGGTTTTAGGGGTTTAGGGTTTTAGGGTTTAGGTTTTAGCGTTTTAGGGTTTAGGGTTTTGGGTTTAGGGTTTAGGGTTTTAGTGGTTTAGGGTTTATGGTTTTTGGGTATAGGGTTTTGGATTTGGGGTTTAGGGTTTAGGGTTTAGGGTTTAGGGGTTTAAGGTTAGGGTTTAGGGTTTGGGGTTTAGGGGTTTAGGGGCTTAGTGGTTTAGGGTTGAGGGTTTAAGGTTTAGTTTTCAGGGTTTAGGGTCTTAGGGTTTTCGGGTTTTAGGTTTTAGGGTTTAGGGTTTTAGGTTTTTAGGATTTTAGGGTTTTAAGGTTTTAGTGTTTAGGGTTTAGGGTTATGGTGTTTTAGGGATTTAGGGGTTTAGGGTTTAGCGTTTAGGGTTTAGGTTTTAGGGTTTAAGGTTTTAGGTTTTAGGGTTTAGGCTTTTAGGGGTTTAAGGTTTTAGGGTTTTAGGGTTTTAGGCTTTAGGGTTTAGGATTTTAGGGCTTTAGGGTTTTAGGATTTTAGAGTCTAGGGTTTAGGGTTTGGGGTTTTAGGGTTTTTGGGTTTTAGGTTTTAGGGTAGGATTTTAGGGTTTGGGGTTTTTGAGTTTTAGGGTTTTAGGGTTGGTGTTTACGGTTTTTGTGGTTTAGGGTTTAGGGTTTATGGTTTTTGGGTATAGGGTTTTGGATTTGGGTTTAGGGTTTAGGGTTTAGGGGTTTAGGGTTTTAGGGTTTTAGGGTTTTAGGGGTTTAGGGTTGAGGGTTTAAGGTTTAGTTTTTAGGGTTTAGGGTCTTAGGGTTTTTGGGTTTTAGGTTTTAGGGTTTAGGGTTTAGGGTTTTAGGGTTTTAGGGTTTTTGGGCTTAGTATTTTAGTGGTTTAATGTTTTCAGGTTTAGGTAAGATTTTAGGATTTTCGTGTTTTATGGTTTAGGGTTTTGGGGTTTGGGTTTTAGGATTTAAGGTTTTTGGGTTTTAGGTTTTAGGGTATGGTTTTAGGGTTTAGGGTTTAGGGTTTCACGGTTTTAGAGTTTTAGGGTTTAGGGTTTTAGGGGTTTAGCGTTTTAGGGTTTTGGATTTTAGGGTTTCTGGGTTTTAAGGTTTCAGTGTTTTAGGGTTTAGGGTTTAGGGTCTTAGGGTTTTAGGATTTTAGGGTTTCGGGGTTTTATGGTTTTTGGGCTTTAGGTGTTTAGTGTTTAGGGTTTAGGGTTCAAGGTTTTTGGGTTTTTGGGTTCTAGGGAAGGGTTTTAGGGCTTAGGGTTTAGGGTTTTAGGGTTTTATGTGGGTTTTAGGTTTTAGGGTAGGGTTTTGGGGTTTAGGGTTTTAGGGTTTAGGGTTTTAGGGGTTAACGTTTTAGGGTTTAGGGTTTTGGGTTTAGGCTTCTAGTAGTTAGAGTTTTAGGGGTTTTAAGTTTAGGGTTTAGGGGTTTAGGGTTTTAGGATTTTGGGTTTAGGGTTTAGGGCTTAGGGTTTAGTGTTTTGGGTTTAGGGTTATATGGTTTTAGGATTTTAGGGTTTCAGGGTTTTAGCTTTTTTTGGTTTTAGGAGTTTAGTGTTTAGGGTTTCGGGTTTAGGGTTTTTGATTTTTCGGTTTTTGGGTTTTGGGTTTTAGGGTTTAGGGTTTTAGGGTTTAGGGTTTAGGGTTTTTGGGTTTTTGCATTTTTGGTTTTAGGGTAGAGTTTAGGGTTTTATGGTTTTAGGGTTTTATGGTTTAGGGTTTTAGGGGTATAGTGTTTTAGGGTTTTTAGGATTTTAGGGTTTCAGGGTTTTAAGGTTTAAGGGTTTTTGGGGTTTACGGTTTTGGGTTTAGGGTTGAGAGTGAGGGTTTAGGGTTTAGGGTTCAGGGTTTAGGGTTTTAAGGTCTTATGGGTTTAAGGGTTTAGGGTTTGGGGTTTAGCTTTTAGGGTTTAAGCTTTTCGGGTTTTAGGGTTTTACAGTTTAGGATTTAGGGTTTAGGGTTTTAGGGTTTCGGGCTTAGGGTTTAGGGTCTAGGGTTTAGGTTTTAGGGTTTTAATGTTTTAGGATTTTAGAGTTTAGGGTTTAGGGTTTAGGGTTTAGGGTTTAGGGTTTGAGGGTTTAGGGTTTGAGGGTTTTAGGTTTTAGGGTTTAGGGTTGAGAGTGAGGGTTTAGGGTTTAGGGTTTTAAGGTCTTATGGGTTTAGGGTTTTGGGTTTAGCTTTTAGGGTTTAAGGTTTTCGGGTTTTAGGGTTTTACAGTTTAGGATTTAGGGTTTAGGGTTTTAGGGTTTCGGGCTTAGGGTTTAGGGTCTAGTGTTTAGGTTTTAGGGTTTAATGTTTTAGGATCTTAGAGTTTAGGGTTTAGGATTTAGGGTTTGAGGGTTTAGGGTTTTAGGGTTTTAGGTTTTAGGGTTTTAGGGTTTTAGAGTTTAGGGTTTAGGGTTTACGGTTTTAGGACTTTTGGGTTTTTGGGTTTAGGGTAGGGTTTAGGGTTTAGGGTTTAAGGTTTTAAGCTTTTAGGATTTAAGGTTTTAGGGGTTTAAGATTAAGGGTTTAAGATTTAGGGTTTTATGGTTTTACGGATTTGGGTCTAGGGTTTAGGGTTTTTGGATTTTAGGGTTTTAGAGTTTAGGGTTTTAGGGTTTAGGCTTTAGGATTTTAGGGTTTAGGCTTTTGCATTTTAGGGTTTTAGGGTTTAGGATTTTAGGGGTTTAGGGTTTTAGGATTTAGGGTTTAGGGTTTTAGGATTTAGCGTTTAGGGTTTAGGGTTTAGTGTTGAGGGTTTAGGCTTAGTTTTTAGAGTTTAGTGTTTAGGGTTTAGGCTTAGGTTTTTGGGTTTAGGGTTTTAGAGTTTAGGGTTTAGGGTTTGGGGTTTTGGGTTTTAGGTTTTATGGTAGGGTTTTTGGGTTTAGGATTTTAGGGTTTTTGGCTTTAGGGTTTTAGGGGTTTAAAGGGTTTTAGGATTTAGGGTTTTGGGCTTAGGGTTTAGGGTTTTAGGGTTTTTGGGTTTAGGATTTTATGGTTTACAGTTTAGGATTTAGGGTTTGGGGTTTAGGATTTTAGGATTTTATGGTTTCAGGGTTTGAAGGTTTTAGAGTTTAGGGTTTTAGGGTTTTAGGGTTTTAGGGTTTAGGGTTTAGGGTTTTTGGGTTCTAGGAGTTTAGGGTTTAGGATTTTGAGTTTATGATTTAGGGTTTAGGGTTTAGGTTTTAGGGTTTAGGGTTTAGAGCTCAGGGTCTTAGCGTTTTATGGTTTTAGATTTAGGGTTTAGGTTTTAGGGTTCTAGGGTTTAGTGTAGGGTTTTACGGTTTCGTGTTTGAGGTTTTAGGGTTTAGGGTTTAGGGTTTAGGGTTTTGTTTTAGGGTTTTGTGTTTAGGTATTGGGTTTTAGGGTTTTAGTGTTTTGGATTTACGGTTTTAGGGTTTTCGGTTTTAAGGTCGGGTTTAGGGTTTAGGGTTTTGGGGCTTTAGTGTTTTAGGGTTTTAGGGTTTTAGGGTTTAGAGTTTTAGGGGTTTATGTTTTTAAGGTTTAGGGTTTAGGGTTTTAGGGGGTTTAGGGTTTACGATTTAGGCTTAGGTTTTAGGGTTTAGGGTTTAGGTTTTAGGGTTTTAGGGGTTTACAGTTTAGGATTTCGGGTTTATCGTTTGAGTGTGGTAGGGTTTTAGGGTTTAAGGTTTTAGGGTTTAGGGTTTAGGGTTTAGCTTTTAGGGATTAGGGTTTTCGGGTTTTAGGGGGTTACTGTTTAAGATTTAGGGTTTTGGGTTTTAGGATTTTTGGAATTTAGGCTTTTGGGTTTAAAACTTTTGATTTTATTGTTTTGGGTTTAGGGTTTTAGGGTTTAGTGTTTAGGGTTTAGGGTTTAGGGTTTAAGGTATAGGGTTTAGGATTTTATGGTTTTAGGGTTTTAGGTTTTTTGGGTTTAGGGTTTAGGGTTTAGGGTTTAGGGTTTAGGGTTTAGGTTTTAGGGTTTTGGGTTTAGGGTTTCAGGGATTAGGGTTTTTGGGTTTTTGGTTTTTACGGTTTAGGGTTTTTGGGTTTTACGGTTTAGGGTTTAGGATTTTAGGATTAGGGTTTAGGGTTTTTCGTTTTCGGGTTTAGGCTTTAAGGTTTTGGGGTTTCGGCTTTAGGGCTTTAGGGTTTAGGGTTTTAGGGTTTAGAGTGTTAGGGTTTAGGGTTTAAGGTTTTAGGGATATAGGGTTTTAGGATTTTTGGGTTTTAGGTTTTAGGGTAGGGTTTTTGGGTTTAGGGTTTTAGGGTTTAGGGTTTTAGGGTTTTAGGGTTTAGGATTTTAGGGTTTTAGGGTTTCAGGGTTTAGGGTTTAAGGTTTTAGGGTTTTAGACTTTAAGGTTTTTGGGGTTTAAGCTTTACAATTTTAGGGTTTAGGGTTTAGGGTTTGGGTTTTAGGGTTTTAGGGTTTTAGGGTTTAGGGTTTACGGTTTAGGGTTTTAGGGATATAGGGTTTTAGAGTTTAGGGTTTAGGGTTTAGGGTTTTAGGGTTTAGTGTTTTAGGGTTTTAAGGTTTTAGGGTTATAGAGTTTAGGGTCTAGGGTTTACGGTTTTAGGATTTTTGGGTTTTTGGGCTTAGGTTAGGGTTTATGGTTTAGGGTTTAAGGTTTTAGGGTTTTAGGGTTTAAGGTTTTAGGGTTTTAGGGTTTTGGGTCTAGGCTTTAGGCTCTAGGGTTTTTAAGGTTTAGGGTTTAAGGTTTTAGGGTTTTAGACTTTAAGGTTTCTGGGGTTTAAGCTTTAAGATTTTAGGGTTTTAGGGTTTAGGGTTTAGGGTTGAGGGTTTAGGGTTTAGGGTTTAGGGTTTTAGGGTTTTTGGATTTTTGGGTTTTAGGGTTTAGAGTTTAAGGTTTTAGGGTTTTAGGCTTTAAGCTTTTCGGGTTTAAGCTTTAGGGTTTTAGGATTTTAGGGTTATAGGGTTTAGGGTTTAGGGTTTTAGGGTTTTAGTGGTTTAAATGTTAGGGTTTAGGGTTTAGGGTTTTGGGTTTTGGGTTTAAGTTTTAGTGTTTAGGGTTTAGGGTTTCGGGTTTGAGGGTGTTAGAGTTTCGTGTTTAGGGTTTAGTGTTTAAGGTTTTTGGGTTTTAGGCTTTACGGTTTTAGGGTTTAAGCTTTAAGGTTTTAGGATTTTAATGTTTAGGGTTTTAGGGTTTTAATGTTTAGGGTTTTGGTGGTTTTGGGTTTTAGGGTTTAGTGTAGGGTTTTAGGTTTTAGGGTCTAAGGTTTTAGAAGTTTAAGGTTTTAGGGTTTAAGCTTTGGGGTTTTAGGGTTAAGGTTTTGTGTTTTAGTGTTTTAGGGTTGTAGGGTTTTAGGGTTTATTATTTTGGGTTCAGGGTTTAGGGATTTAGGTTTAGGGTTTTAGGGCTTTTGGGTTTTAAAGTTTAAGGTTTAGGGTTTTAGGATTTAAGGTTTAGGTTTTAGGGTTTATTATTTTGGGTTCAGGGTTTAGGGATTTAGGTTTAGGGTTTTAGAGCTTTTGGGTTTTAAAGTTTAAGGTTTAGGGTTTTAGGATTTAAGGTTTAGGTTTTAGGGTTTTAGGGTTTAGGCTTTAAGATTTTAGGGTTTCGGCTATAGGGTTTTAGGGTTTAGGTTTTAGGGGTTTAGGATTTTAGGGTTTTAGACTTTTAGGGTTTAGATTTAGTGTTTAGGGGTTTTTGGGTTTAGGACTTTCGGTTTAGGGTTTAGGGGTTTTTGGGTTTTTGGGTTTTAGAGTTTAGGGTTTAAGGTTTAGGGTTTTAGGTTTGGGTTTTTGGGTTTTTGGGTTTTTACTTTGGGGTTTAGAGTTTTAGGGTTTAGCATTTAGGGTTTAGGGTTTTAGGGGTTAGGGTTTTAGGAGTTTAGGGTTTAGGGTTTAGGGTTTAGGGTCTAGGATTTAGCTTATAGCGTTTAGGGTTTAGGGTTTAAGGTTTAGAGTTTAGGGCTTAGGGTCTAGGATTTACTTTATAGGGTTTAGGGTTTTAGAGTTTCAGGGGTTTTAGGGGTTTAGGGGTTTAAGGTCCTAGGGATTTCGGGTTTTAGGGTTTTAGAGTTTTAGGGTTTTAGGGTTTTAGGATTTTAGGATTTTAGGGTTTAGGGTTTTTTGGTTTTAGGGTTTAGAGTTTAAGGTTTTTGGTTTTAAGGGTTTTAGGGTTTCTGGGTTTAGTATTTAAGGTTTTAAGGTTTTAGGCTTCAAGGTTTTTGGGGTTTAAGCTTTACGGTTTTAGGGTTTTATGATTTTATAGTTTGGGGTTTAGGGTAGGGTTTTATTGTTGAAGGCTTGGGGTTTTAGGGTGTAGGCTTTAGGGTTTTTGGATTTAGGGTTTAGGGTTTTAGGGTTTTTGGTTTTTGGGGGCAAGGTTTAGGGTTTTTGGGTTTTAGGGCTTAGGGTTTAGGGTTTAGGGTTTAGGGTTTTTGGGTTTTTGGGTTTTTGGGATTTACGGTTTAGGGTGTAGGGTTTACTGTTTAGGCTTAGGGTTTTAGGCTTTAGGCTTTAGGGTTTTAGGGTTTTAGGGTTTTAGGGTTTTAGGGTTTAGGGTTTTGGATTTTGGGTTTTGGGTTTAGGGTTTAGTGTTTAGGGTTTAGGCTTTTGTTTTAGGGTTTAAGGTTTTAGCGGTTTAAGATTTTGGGTTTTAGGGTTTAGGGTTTTGGGTTTTGGGTTTAGGGTTTAGGGTTTACGGTTTAGGCTTAGGTTTAAGGGTTTTGGGTTTAGGGTTTAGGGTTTTCGGGTTTTAGGGTTTTAGGGGTTTACAGTTTAGGATTTAGGGTTTAGGGTTTGAGTGTGTTAGGGTTTTAGGGTTTAGGGTTTAGCTTTTAGGAAATAGGGTTTTCAGGTTATAGGGGTTTACAGTTTAGAATTTAGGGTTTCGGGTTTTAGGATTTTTGGGATTTAGGCTTTTGTGTTTAAGATTTTTGGATTTTATTGTTTAAGGTTTAGGGTTTTAGGGTTTAGTGTTTAGGGTTTAGGGTTTGGGGTTTTAGTGTTTTAGGGTTTTAGGGGTTTAAGGGTTAGGGGTTAGGGTTTAAGGTTTAGGGTTTAGGATTTAGGTTTTAGGGTTTAGGGTTTCAGGGATTAGGGTTTTTGGGTTTTTGGGTTTTACGATTTAGGGTTTAGGATTTTAGGATTTAGCTTTTAGGGTTTAGGGTTTAGGTTTTAAGGTTTTGGGGTTTCGACTTTAGGGTTTTAGTGTTTTAGGGTTTTAGGGTTTTATGGTTTAGGGTTTTAGGGATATAGAGAGTTTAGGGTTTAGGGTTTAGGGTTTAGGGTTTTTGGGTTTTTGGGTTTTAGGTATTAGGGTAGGGTTTTTGGGTTTAGGGTTCAAGGTTTTAGGATTTTAGCATTTAAGGTTTTTGGGTTTTAAGCTTGAGGGTTTTAGGGTTTAGGGTTGTAGGGTTTTAGGGTTTTAGGGATAGGGTTTAGGGTCTTAGAGGTTTAGGGTTTTAGGGTTTAGGTTTTATGGTTTTTGGGTTTAGGGTTTTAGATTTAGGGTTTAGGGTTTAGGGGTTTAAGTTTAGGGTTTAGGGTTTAGGGTTTTAGGGGTTTAGGGTTGAGGGTTTAAGGTTTAGTTTTTAGGGTTTAGGGCCTTAGGGTTTTAGGGTTTAGGGTTTTGGGGTTTTAGGGTTTTTGGGCTTAGGATTTTAGGGGTTTAATGTTTTAGGGTTTAGGCTTTTGGGTTTTAGGGTCTTAGTGTTTTATATTTAGGGTTTTAGGGGTTTAGAGTTTTAGGGTTTAGGTTTATTGGTTTTAGGGCTTAGGGTTTAGGGTTCAGGGTTTATGGTTTTAGGGCTTTAGGGTATAGGTTTTAGGGTTTACGTTTTAGGGTTTTAGCGTTTTTGGGTTTTGGGTGGGTTTAGGGTTTAGGGTTTGGGGTTTAGGGTAAGGTCTTAGGGATTAGACTTTAGGGTTTAGGGTTTAAGGGTTTTTCGGTTTTAGAGTTTAGGGTTTTATGGTTTTTGGGTTTTAGGGCTTAGGGTTTTAGGTTTAGGCTTTAGGGTTTTAGGGCATTTAGGTTTTAGAATTTTAGGGGTTTAGGGTTTTACGGTTTAGGTTTTAGGGTTTTAGGGTTTAGGGTTTTAGGGTCTTAGGGTTTTATGGTTTTAGAGTTTAGGGTTTTGGGTTTAGGGTAGGGTTTAGGGTTTAGGGTTTAAGGTTTTAGCTTTTAGCTTTTAGGCTTTTAGGCTTTTAGGGGTCTAAGGTTTTAGGGTTTAGGCTTTTTGGTTTTAGGGTTTTAGGGTTTAGGATTTAGGGTTCTCAGTTTGGCGTTTAGGTTTTATGGTTTAGGGTTTAGGGTTTTAGGGTTTTAGGGTCTAGGTTTAGGGTTTAGGGTTTTAGGATGTTTGGGTTTTAGGTATTAGGGTAGGGTTTTAGGATTAGGGTTTAGGGTTTTGGTTTTATGGTTTTAGAGTTTAGGGTTTTGGGATACGGTTTAGGGGTAGGGTTTAGGATTTTAGGGTTTAGGGGTATAGAGTTGAGGGTTTTGGGTTTTTTTTTTAGGGTTTAGGGTTTTAGAGTTTTAGGGTTTTAAGGGTTTAGGGGTTAGGGTTTGCGGTTTAGGGTTTAAGGTTTAGGTTTTAGGGTTTAAGGTTTAGGGTTTTAGGGATTAGGGTTTTAGGGTTTTTGGGTTTTACGGTTTAGGTTTTTGGGTTTTACGGTTTAGGGTTTAGGATTTTAGGATTTAGCTTTTAGGGTTTAGGGTTTAGGCTCTAAGGTTTTGGGGTTTCGGCTTAAGGGTTTTAGTGTTTTAAGGTTTCGGGTTTTTGGGTTTTTGGGTTTAGGTTTTAGGGTTTTAGGGTTTAGGGATTAGGGTTTAGGGTTTTAGGGATATTGGGTTTTGGAGTTTAGGGTTTAGGGTTTTAGGGTATTTGGGTTTTTGGTTTTAGGTTAGGGTTTGTGGGTTTAGAGTTTTATGGTTTTAGGGTTTAGGATTTAAGGTTTTAGGGTTTTAGACTTTAAGGTTTTTGGGGTTTAAGCTTTAGGGTTTTAGGGTTTTGGGGTTTAGGGTTTTAGGGTTTAGGATTTATGGTTTTTAGGTTTAGGGTTTTGGATTTAGGGTTTAGGGTTTTGGATTTAGGGTTTAGGGCTTAGGGGTTTAAGGTTAGGGTTTAGCGTTTGAGGGTTTAGGGTTTTATTGTTTTAGGGGTTTAGGGTTGAGGGTTTAAGGTTTAGTTTTTAGGGTTTTGGATCTTAGGGTTTTAGGGCATTTGGGCTTAGGGTTTTAGGGGTTTAAGGTTTTAGAATTTAGGTTTTTGGGTTTTGGGGTTTTAGTGTTTTATGATTTAAGGTTTTAGGGGTTTAGAGTTTTAGGGTTTAGGTTTATGGGTTTTAGGGTTTAGGATTTAGGGTTTAGGATTTTATGGTTTTAGGGTTTTAGGGTTTAGGGTATAGGGATTTAGGGTTTACGTTTTTGGGTTTTAGCATTTTAGCGTTTTGGGTTTTGGGTTTAGGGTTTAGGGATTGGGGTTTACGGTAAGGTTCTAGGGATTAGAGTTTAGGGTTTAGGGTTGAAGGGTTTTTCGGTTTTAGAGTTTAGGGTTTTATGGTTTTTGGGTTTGAAGATTTAGGGTTTAGGGTTTTAGGGTTTAAGCTTTAGGGTTTTAGGGGTTTTAGGGTTGGGTTTAGGATTTTAGGGGTTTAGGGTTTTAAGGTTTTGGTTTTAGGATTTAGGGTTTAGGGTTTTAGGGTCTTAGGGTTTTATGGTTCTAGAGTTTAGGGTTTTGGGTTTAGGGTTTTAGGGTTTAGGGTAGGGTTTTAGGGTCTAGGGTTTAGGGTAGGGTTTTAGGTTTTAGGGTTTAAGGCTTTTAGGGGTTTAAGGTTTTAGGGTTTAGGCTTTTCGGTTATAGGGTTTTAGGGTCTAAGGTTTAGGGTTAAGCGTTTAGATTTTAGGGTTTAGGGTTTAGTGTTTTAGGGTTTCAGAGTCTAGGTTTATGGTTTAGGGTTTTAGGCTTTTTGGGTTTTAGGTATTAGGGTTGGGTTTTAGGGTTTAGTTTTTAGGGTTAGGGTTTAGGGTTATAGGGGTTTAGGGTTTTAGGGTTTAGTTTTTAGGGTTAGGGTTTAGGGTTATAGGGGTTTAGGGTTTTAGGGTTTAGGTTTTATGGTTTTAGAGTTTATGGTTTTGGGTTTAGGGTTTTAGGGGTTTCGGGTTGAAGGTTTAGGGTTTTGTTTTTAGGGTTTAGGGTTTAGGGTTTTTATGGTTTTAGGGTTTTTTATTCTAGGTTTAGAGTTTAGGGTTTAGGGTTTTAGGTACTGGGGTAGGGTTTTAGACTTAGGGTTTAAGGTTTTTGTGGTTTAGGGTTTTCGGGTTTAGGGTTTTGGATTTAGGGTTTTAGGGTTTAGGGTAGGGTTTTGTTGATTAGAGTTTAAGGTTTTAGGTTTAGGGTCTAGGCTTTTGGGGTTTAAGGTTTTACGGTTTAAGCTTTAGGGTTTTAAGGTTTTAGGGTTCAGGGCTTAGGGTTTAGTGTTTTGGTTTAGGTTTTAGGATTTTGGATTTAGGGTTCTAGGGTTTTAGGGTTTTAGAGTCCAGGTTTAGGGTTTAGGGTTTTAGGGCTTTTGGGTTTTAGGTATCAGGGTAGGGTTTTAGGGTTTAGTGTTTTAGGGTTAGGGTTTAGGGTTTTAGTGGTTTAGGGTTTTAGGGTTTAGGTTTTATGGTTTTAGGGTTTAGGGTTTTGGGTTTAGGGTTAAGGGTTTAGGGTTTAGGGTTAAGGATTTAGCGTTTAGGGCTTTAGGTTTAAGGGTAGGGTTTTAGGGTTTAGTGTTTTAGGGTTAGGGTTTAGGGTTTTAGTGGTTTAGGATCTTAGGGTTTAGGTTTTATGGTTTTAGAGTTTAGGGTTTTGGGTTTATGGTTTAGGGTTTAGGGTTAGGGTTTAGGTTTTAGGGTTTCAGGGGTTTAGGGTTTACGTTTTTGCTTTTAGGGTTTAGGGTTTTTGGGTTTTAGGGTTTTAGATTCTAGGTTTAGGGTTTAGGGTTTTAGGGTTTTTGGGTTTTAGGTATTCGTGTAGGGTTTTAGGGTTTAGGGTTTTAGGGTTAGGGTTTTAGGGTTTAGGGTTTTAGGGTTAGGGTTTTAGTGGTTTAGGGTTTTAGGGTTTAGGTTTTATGGTTTTAGAGTTTAGGGTTTTGGGTTTAGGGTATAGGGTTTAGGGTTTAACGTTAGGGTTTAGGGTTTTAGGGGTTTCGGGTTGAGGGTTTAGGGTTTTGTTTTTAGGGTTTGGGGTTTCGGGTTTTTAGGGTTTTAGGGTTTTTGATTCTAAGTTTAGAGTTTTAGGGTTTTAGAGTTTTAGAGTTTTTCGGTTTTAGGTATTGGGGAAGGGTTTTAGTGTTTAGGGTTTTAGACTTAGGGTTTAGGGTTTTTGTGGTTTAGGGTTTTAGGGTTTAGGGTTTTGGGTTTAGAGTTTTAGGGTTTAGAGTAGGGTTTTTGGGATTAAGGTTTAAGGTTTTAGGTTTTTGGATTTAGGCTTTTAGGGCTTTAAGGTTTTAGGGTTTAGGCTTTAGGGTTTTAGGTCTTTAGCTTTTAGGGTTTAGGATTTAGGGTTTAGGGTTTAGGGTTTTAGTGTTTTAGGGTTTAGAGACCAGGTTTAGGGTTTAGAATTTTAGGGCTTTTGGGTTTTAGGTATTCGGGTAGGGTTTTAGGGTTTAGTGTTTTAGGGTTTGGGGTTTTAGTGGTTTGGTTTATTGGTTTTTGGTTTTATGGTTTAGAGTTTAGGGTTTTTTTAGGGTTTAGGGTTTAGGTTTTAGTGTTAGGGTTTAGGTTTTAGGGTTTCAGGGGTTTAGGTTTTAGGGTTTTAGTGGCTTAGGGTTTTAGGGTTTTGGTTTTTTGGTTTTTAGCTTTAGGGTTTAGGGGTTTAAGGTTACGGTTTAGCATTGAGGGTTTAGGTTTTTAGTGTTTTAGGGGTTTAGGGTTGAGGGTTTATGGTTTAGTTTTTAGGCTTTTGGATCTTAGGGTTTTAGGGTTTTAGGGGTTGAAGGTTTTAGAGTTTAGGCTTTTGGGTTTTGGGGTTTTAGTGTTTTATGATTTAAGGTTTTAGGGGTTTAGAGTTTTAGGGTTTAGAGTTTTAGGGTTTAGGTTTATGGGTTTTAGGGTTTAGGGTTTAGGGTTTAGGATTTAGGTTTTTAGGGTTTTAGGGTTTTAGGGTTTAGGGTTTAGGGTTTAGGGTTTTGGGTTTTGGGTTTTAGGGTATAGGGATTTAGGGTTTACGTTTTTGGGTTTTGGGTTTTGGGTTTAGGGTTTAGGGATTGGGGTTTACGGTAAGGTTCTACGGATTAGAGTTTAGGGTTTAGGGTTGAAGGGTTTTTCGGTTTTAGAGTTTAGGGTTTAGGGTTTTATGGTTTTTGGGTTTGAAGATTTAGGGTTTAGGGTTTTAGGGTTTAGGATTTTAGGGGTTTAGTGTTTTAAGATTTTGGTTTTAGGATTTTAGGGTTTAGGGTTTTAGGGTCTTAGGGTTTTATGGTTCTAGAGTTTAGGGTTTTGGGTTTAGGGTTTTAGGGTTTAGGGTAGGGTTTTAGGGTCTAGGGTTTAGGGTAGGGTTTTAGGTTTTAGGTTTTAAGGCTTTTAGGGGTTTAGGTTTTAGGGTTTAGGTTTTCGGTTATAGGGTTTTAGGGTTTAGGTTTAGGGTTTAGGATTTAGATTTTAGGGTTTAGGGTTTAGGGTTTTAGGGTTTCAGAGTCTAGGTTTAAGGTTTAGGGTTTTAGGGTTTTTGGGTTTTAGGTATTAGGGTTGGGTTTTAGGGTTTAGTTTTTAGGTTAGGGTTTAGGGTTTAGGGTTTAGGTTTTGGGTTTAGGTTTTTTGGTTTTAGAGTTTAGGGTTTTGGGTTTAGGGTTTTAGGGGTTGAGGGTTGAGGGTTTAGGGTTTTGTTTTTAGGGTTTAGGGTTTAGGGTTTTAATGCTTTTAGGATTTTTTATTTTAGGTTTAGGGTTTAGGGTTTTAGGGTTTTAGGAATTGGGGTAGGGTTTTAGACTTAGGGTTTAGGGTTTTTGTGGTTTAGGGTTTTCGGATTTAGGGTTTTGGGTTTAGGGTTTTAGGGTTTAGGGTAGGGTTTGTTTTGGGTTTAGGTTTTAGGTTTTAGGGTTAGGCTTTTAGGGGTTTAAGGTTTTACGGTTTAGGGTTTTAGGGTTTTAGGGTTCAGGGTTTAGGGTTTAGGGTTTAGGTTTAGGTTTTAGGATTTAGGGTTTAGGGTTTTAGAGTCGAGGTTTAGGGTTTAGGGTTTTAGGGCTTTTGGGTTTTAGGTATTAGGGTAGGGTTTTAGGGTTTAGTGTTTTAGGGTTAGGGCTTAGGGTTTTAGTGGTTTAGGATTTTAGGATTTAGGTTTTATGGTTTTAGAGTTTAGGGTTTTTGGTTAGGGTTTAGGGTTTAGTGTTTAGGGTTAGGGTTTAGGGTTTAGGGTTTAGGGGTTAGGGTTTAGGGTTTAGGGTTTAGGGTTAAGGATTTAGGGTTTAGGGTTTTAGGTTCAAGGGTAGGGTTTTAGGGTTTAGTGTTTTAGGGTTAGGGTTTAGGGTTTTAGTGGTTTTGGATTTTAGGGTTTAGGTTTTATGGTTTTAGAGTTTAGGGTTTTGGATTTAGGGTTTAGGGTTTAGGGTTTAGGGTTTAGGGTTAGGGTTCAGGTTTTTGGCTTTCAGGGGTTTAGGGTTTAAGGTTTTGCTTTTAGGGTTTCGGGTTTAGGGTTTTTGGGTTTTAGGGTTTTAGATTCTAGGTTTAGGGTTTAGGGTTTTAGGGTTTTTGGGTTTTAGGTATTCGGATAGGGTTTTAGGGTTTAGGGTTTTAGGTTTAGGGTTTTAGTGGTTTTGGGTTTAGGTTTTATGGTTTTAGAGTTTAGGGTTTTGGGGTAGGGATAGGGTTTAGGGTTTAGCGTTAGGGTTTAGGGTTTTAGGGTTTTAGGGGTTTCGGGTTGAGGGTTTAGGGTTTCATTTTTAGGGTTTAGGGTTTTAATTTTTAGGGTTTTTAGGGTTTTAGGGTTTTTGATTCTAGGTTTAGGGTTTTAGGGTTTTAGAGTTTTTCGGTTTTAGGTATTGGGGAAGGGTTTTAGTGTTTAGGGTTTTAGACTTAGGGTTTAGGGTTTTTGTGGTTTAGGGTCTTAGGGTTTAGGGTTTTGGGTTTAGGGTTTTAGGGTTTAAGGGTTTTAGGGATTAGGGTTTAAGGTTTTAGGTTTTTGGATTTTGGCTTTTAGGGATTTAAGGTTTTAAGGTTTAGGCTTTAGGGTTTTAAGTCTTTAGCTTTTAGGGTTTAGGATTTAGGGTTAGGATTTAGGGTTTTAGTGTTTTAGGGTTTAGAGACCAGGTTTAGGGTTTAGAATTTTAGGGCTTTTGGGTTTTGTTTATTCGGGTAGGGTTTTAGGGTTTAGTGTTTTAGGGTTAGGGTTTAGGGTTTTAGTGGTTTAGGGTTTTAAGGTTTAGGTTTTATGGTTTAGAGTTTAGGGTTTTGGGTTTAGGGTTTAGGGCTTAGGGTTTAGGGTTTCATGTTAGGGTTTAGGTTTTAGGGTTTCAGGGGTTTAGGGTTTAGGGTTTAGGGTTTTGCTTTTAGGGTTTAGGGTTTAGGGTTTTTGGATTTTAGGATTTTAGATTCTAGGTTTAGGGTTTATGATTTTAGGGTTTTTGTGTTTTTGGTATTCGGGTAGTGTTTTAGGGTTTAGGGTTTTAGGTTTAGGGTTTTAGTGGTTTAGGGTTTTATGGTTTATGTTTTATGGTTTTAGAATTTAGGGTTTTAGGTTTTGGGTATAGGGTTTAGGGTTTAGGGTTAGGGTTTAGGGTTTAGGGTTATAGGGGTTTCGGGTTGAGGGTTTTGCTTTTAGGGTTAGGGTTTAGGGTTTTTTGGTTTTAGGGTTTTAGATTCTTGGTTTAGGGTTTAGGGTTTTAGGCTTAGGGTTTTAGTGGTTTAGGGTTGTAGGGTTTAGGTTTTATGGTTTTAGAGTTTAGGGTTTTGGGTTTAGGGTATAGGGTTTACGGTTTAGTGTTAGGGTTTAGGATTTTAGGGTTTTAGGGGTTGCGGGTTGTGGGTTTGGGGTTTTGTTTTTAGGGTTAAGGGTTTAGGGTTTTTAGGGTTTTAGGGATTTTGATTTAAGGTTTAGGGTTTGGGTTTTAGGGTTTTTGTTTTTTAGGTATTGGGGTAGGGTTCTAGGGTTTAAGGTTTTTGTGGTTTAGGGATTTAGGGTTTAGGGTTTTAGGTTTAGGGTTTTAGTTTTTAGGGTAGGGTTTTAGGGATTAGGGTTTATGGTTTAGGTTTTAGGGTTTAGGCTTTTAGGGGTTTAAGGTTTTAGGGTTTAGGCTTTAGGATTTTAGGGTTTAGGGTTTAGGGTTTCGGGTTTAGGGTTTAGGTTTTAGGGTTTTAGGGTTTTAGAGTCTAGGTTTAGGGTTTAGGGTTTTAGGGCTTTTGGGTTTTTGGTATTAGGGTAGTGTCTTAGGGTTTAGTGTTTTAGGGTTAGGGTTTGGGTTTTAGGGTTTAGGTTTTGGGGTTTAGGTTTTAGGGTTTAGGCTTTAGGGTTTAAGGTTTTTGGGTTTGGTTTAGGCTTTAGGGTCTTAGGTTTTAGGGTTTTAGAGTCCAGGTTTAGGGTTTTAGGGTTTTGGGTTTTAGGCATTAGGGTAGTTTTTAGGGTTTAGTGTTTTAGGGTAGGGTTTTAGGGTTTTAGGGTTTAGGGTTTTAGGATTTAGATTTTATGGTTTTAGAGTTTAGGGTTTTGGGTTTAGGGTTGGGGTTTAGGGTTAGGGTTTAGGGTTTAGGGTTGGGGTTTAGGGTTTAGGGTTTAGGGGGTTAGGGTTAAGGTTTAGGGTTAAGGATTTAGGGTTTAGGGTTTTAGGTTTAGGGTAGGTTTTAGGGTTTAGTGTTTTAGGGTTAGGGTTGAGGGTTTTAGTGGTTTAGGGTTTTAGGGTTTAGGTTTTATGGTTTTAGAGTTTTCGGTTTTGGGTTTAGGGTTTAGGGTTTAGGTTTTATGGTTTTAGAGTTTACGGTTTTGGGTTTAGGGTTTAGGGTTTAGGTTTTAGGTTTTCAAAGATTTAGGGTTTAGGGTTTTGCTTTTAGGGTTTAGGGTTTAGGGTTTAGGGTTTTTGGGTTTAAGGGTTTTAGATTCTAGGTTTAGGGTTTAGGGTTTTTGGGTTTTTGGTCTTTTGGTATTTGGGTAGGGTTTTAGGGTTTAGGGTTTTAGGTTTAGGGTTTAGTGGTTTAGGGTTTAGGTTTTATAGTTTTAGATTTAGGGTTTGGGTTTAGGGTATAGGGTTTAGGGTTTAGGGTTAGGGTATAGGGTTTTAGGGTTATAGGGGTTTCGGGTTGAGGGTTTTGCTTTTAGGGGTTAGGGTTTAGGGTTTTTGGGTTTTACGATTTTAGATTCTAGGTTTAAGGTTTAGGGTTTTAGGGTTTTTGGGTTTTAGGTATTCGGGTAGGGTTTTATGGTTTAGGGTTTTAGGTTTTGGGTTTTAGTGGTTTAGGGTTGTAGGGTTTAGGTTTTATGGCTTTAGAGTTTAGGGTTTTGGGTTTAAGGTATAGGGTTTACGGTTTAGTGTTAGGGTTTAGGGTTTTAGGGGTTGCGGGTTGAGGGTTTAGGGTTTTGTTTTTAGGGTTTAGGGTTTAGGGTTTTAGGGATTTTGATTTAAGGTTTAGGGTTAGGGTTTTAGGGTTTTTGTTTTTTAGGTATTGGGGTAGGGTTCTAGGGTTTAGGGTTTTGTGGTTTAGGGATTTGGGGTTTTGGGTTTTGGGTTTTAGTTTTTAGGGTAGGGTTTAGGGATTAGGGTTTTGGTTTTAGATTTTAGGGTTTAGGCTTTAGGGGTTTAGGTTTTAGGGTTTAGGGTTTAGGGTTTTAGGGTTTTAGGGTTTTAGTGTCTAGGTTTAGGGTTTAGGGTTTTAGGGCTTTTGGGTTTTAGGTATTAGGGTAGTGTTTTAGGGTTTAGTGTTTTAGGGCTAGGGTTTTGGGTTTTAGTGGTTTAGGCTTGTAGGGTTTAAGGTTTTAGGGTTTAGGCTTTAGGGTTTTAGGTTTTTGGGTTTAGGGTTTAGGGTTTAGGTTTAGGGTTTTAGGGTTTTAGGGTTTTAGAGGTTTAGGGTTTTAGGGCTTTTGGGTTTGAGGTTTAGGGTAGTGTTTTAGGGTTTAGTGTTTTAGGGCTAGGGTTTAGGGTTTAGGTTTAGGGTTTTAGGCTTTAGATTTATGGTTTTAGAGTTTAGGTTTTTGGGCTTAGGGTTAGGGTTTAGGGTTTAGGGTTGGGGTTTAGGGTTTAGGGTCTAGGGGTTAGGGGTTAGGATTTAGGGTTAAGGATTTAGGGTTTTAGGTTTTAGGTTTAAGGGTAGGGTTTCAGGGTTTAGTGTTTTAGGGTTAGGGTTTAGGGTTTTAGTGGTTTAGGGTTTTAGTGGTTTAGGGTTTTATGGTTTTATAGTTTACGGTTTTGGGGGTTTAGGGTTTAGTTTAGGTTTTAGGTTTTAGGGTTTAGGGTTTAGGGTTTTGCTTTTAGGGTTTGGGGTTTAGGGTTTAGGGTTTTTGGGTTTTAGGGTTTTAGATTCTTGGTTTAGGGTTTAGGGTTTTAGGGTTTTTGTGTTTTAGGTATTCGGGTAGAGATTTAGGGTTTAGGGTTTTAGGTTTAGGGTTTTAGTGGTTTAGGGTTTTAGGGTTTAGGTTTTATGGTTTTAGAGTTTAGGGTTTTGGGTTTCGGGTTTAGGGTTTTACAGTATAGGTTTTAGGGTTTGGGTTTAGGGTCTTAGATTTTTGGGCTTAGGTTTTAGGGTTTAGGGTTAGGGTTTAGGGTTTAGGGTTTTACTATTTTAGGGGTTTTGGGTTGAGGGTTTAGTGTTTATTGTTTAGTGTTTAGGGTTTTTGGGTTTTAGGTTTAGGGTTTAGTGATTTGGGGTTTTAGGGTTTTAGGGTTTAGGGTTTTAGGGGTTTAACTTTTTAGGGTTTAGGCTTTAGGGTTTTAGGGTTTTATGGTTTAGGGTTTTAGGGGTTTAGGGTTTTAGGGTTTTAGCGTTTAGGTTTTAGCTTTTTAGGGTTAAGGGTTTTGGGTTTAGAGTTTAGGGTTTAGGGTTTAGGGTTTTAGTTGTTTAGAGTTTTGGATTTGGGTTTAGGTTTAGGGTTTAGGGGTTTAAGGTTAGGGTTTTGGGTTTTAGGGTTTTAGGGTTTAGGGTTGAGGGTTTAAGGTTTAGTTTTCAGGGTTTAGGGTCTTAGGGTTTTTGTGTTTAGGTTTTAGGGTTTAGGGTTTTAGGATTTTAGGATTTTAAGGTTTTAGTGTTTAGGGTTTAGGGTTATAGTGTTTTAGGGATTTAGGGTTTTAGGGTTTCGGTTTTTAGAGGTTTTAGGGTTTAAGGTTTTAGGTTTTAGGGTTTAGGCTTTTAGGGGTTTAAGGTTTTAGGGTTTAGGCTTTAGGGTTTTAGGGTTTTAGGGTTTAGGGTTTAGGATTTAAGGGTTTTAGGGTTTTAGAGTCTAGGGTTTAGGGTTTGGGGTTTTAGGATTTTTGGGTTTTACGTTTTAGGGTAGGATTTTATGGTTTAGGGTTTTAGAGTTTTAGGGTTTTAGGGTTTGGGTTTAGGGTTTTAGTGGTTTAGTGTTTCAGGGTTTAGTTTTTGGGTATAGGGTTTTGGATTGGGGGTTTAGGGTTTAGGGTTTTAAGTTTAGGGTTTAGGGTTTGCGTTTTAGGGTTTTAGGGGTTTAGGGTTGAGGGTTTAAGGTTTAATTTTTAGGGTTTAGGGTTCTAGGGTTTTTGGGTTTTAGGTTTTAGGGTTTAGGGTTTTGGGGTTTTTGGGTTTTTGGGTTTTTGGGCTTAGGGTTTTTGTGGTTTAATATTTTAGGGTTTAGGCTTTAGGATTTTAGGATTTTAGTGTTTTGTGGTTTACGGTTTTAGGGTTTGGGTTTTAGGAAGTTTTTGGGTTTTAGGTTTTACGGTATGGTTTTAGGGATTAGGGTTTAGGGTTTCACAGTTTTAGGGTTTTAGGGTTTAGGGTTTTAGGGGTTTAGCTTTTGGTTTTTGGATTTTAGGGTTTCAGGGTTTTATGGTTTGAGTTTTAGGGTTTAGGGTTTAGGGTTTGGGGTTTAGGGTAAGAAGAGTTTAGGGTTTCAGGGTTATAGGGTTTTTGTGTTTTAGGTGTTTAGTGTTTAGGGTTTAGGATTAAGGGGTTTTGGGTTTTTGGGATTTAAGTTTTAGGGAATGGTTTTAGTGTTTAGGGTTTAGGGTTTTAAGGTTTTATTTCGGTTTTAGGTTTTAGGGTAGGGTTTTGGGGTTTAGGATTTTAGGGTTTAGGGTTTTAGGGTTTTAACGTTCTAGGGTTTAGGGTTTAGGGTTTCGGGTTTACGGTTATGGGTTAGGGTTTAGGGTTTTAGTATGTAGAGTTTTAGGGGTTTAGGGTTTAGGGCTTAGGGGTTTAGGGTTTTAGGATTTTGGGTTTAGGGTTTAGAATTTAGGGCTTAGTGTTTAGGGCTTAGGGCTTAGTGTTTTGGGTTTAGGGTTTTATGGTTTTAGGATTTTTGGGTTTTTGGGTTTTAGGACTTTAGTGTTTAGGGTTTGGGGTTTAGGATTTTTGGGTTTTTGGATTTTTGGTTTTTGGGTAGGGTTTTAGGGTTTAGGGTTCAGGATTTTTGGGTTTTAGGGTTTAGGGTTTTTTGTTTTTTGCGTTTTCGGTTTTAGGGTTTTACGGTTTTACGGTTTTACGGTTTTAGGGGTTTAGGGTTTTGAGTTTTGGGTTTAGAGTGAGGGTTTAGGGTTTAGGGTTTAGGGTTTAGGGTTTTAAGGTCTTATGGGTTTAGGGGTTTAGGGTTTTGGTTTTAGCTTTTAGGGTTTAGGGTTTTCGAGTTTTAGGGTTTTACGGTTTTACAGTGTAGGATTTTGGGTTTAGGGTTTTTGGGTTTCGGGCTTAGGGTTTAGGGTCCAGGGATTAGGGTTTAGGGTTTTAGTGTTTTAGGATTTTAGAGTTTAGGGTTTAGGGTTTAGGGTTTGAGGGTTTAGGGTTTGAGGGTTTAGAGTTCTAGGTTTTAAGGTTTTAGAGTTTAGGGTTTACGGTTTACGGTTTTAGGACTTTTGGGTTTTTGGGTTTAGGGTTTAGGGTTTAAGATTTTAAGCTTTTAGGGTTTTAGGGTTTAAGGTTTTAGGGGATTAAGATTTAAGGGTTTAAGCTCTAGGGTTTTATGGTTTTAGGGTTTTGGGTCTAGGGTTTAGGGTTTAGGGTTTTTGGGTTTTAGGGTTTTAGAGTTTAGGGTTTTAGGGTTTAGGCTTTAGGGTTTTAGGGTTTAGGCTTTTGGGTTTTAGGGTTTTAGGGTTTAGGATTTTAGGGGTTTAGGGTTTTAGGGTTTAGGGTGTTAGGATTTAGGGTTTAGGGTTTAGGGTGTTAGGATTTAGGGTTTAGGGTTTAGGGTTTAGGGTTTAGGGTTTAGGGTTTAGGCTTGGGTTTTAGGGTTTAGGGTTTAGGGTTTTAGAGTTTAGGGTTTAGGGTTTGGGGTTTTGGGTTTTAGGTTTTATGGGGTTTTTGGTTTAGGGTTTTTGGGATTTTGGCTTTTGGGTTTTAGGGTTTAGGGTTTGGGCTTAGGGTTTAGGGTTTTTGGGTTTTGGGTTTTTGGGTTTAGGATTTTATGGTTTAGTTTAGGATTTAGGGTTTAGGGTTTAGGATTTTAGGATTTTAGGGTTTCAAGGTTTAAGGTTTTAGAGTTCAGGGTTTTAGGGTTTTAGGTTTAGGGTTTAGAGTCTAAGGTTTGGGTTAGGGTTTCGGGATTTAGGGATTTAGGATTTTAGCGTTTTTGGGTTTAGGGTTTAGGGTTTAGGATTTTGGGTTAATGATTTAGGGTTTAGGGTTTAGGTTTTAGGGTTTTAGGGTTTAGAGTTTAGGGTCTTGGGTTTTATTGTTTAGGGTTTAGGGTTTAGGGTTAGGGTTTAGGATTTAGGATTTTGGATTTATGGTTTTAGGGTTAGGTTTTAAGGGTTTTAGGGTTTAGGGTTTTGGAGTTTTAGTGTTTTAGGGTTTAGGGTTTTAGGGTTTAGGGTTTAGGGTTTTAGGGGTTTAGGGTCCAGGGATTAGGGTTTAGGGTTTAGGGTTTTAGTGTTTTAGGATTTTAGAGTTTAGGGTTTAGGGTTTAGGTTTGAGGGTTTAGAGTTCTATGTTGTAAGGTTTTAGAGTTTAGGGTTTGGTTTACGGTTTTAGGATTTTGGGTTTTTGGGTTTAGGGTTTAGGGTTTAAGATTTTAAGCTTTTAGGGTTTTAGGGTTTAAGGTTTTAGGGGATTAAGATTTAAGGGTTTAAGCTTTAGGGTTTTATGGTTTTAGGGTTTTGGGTCTAGGGTTTAGGGTTTAGGGTTTAGGGTTTTTGGGTTTTAGGGTTTTAGAGTTTAGGATTTTAGGGTTTAGGGGTTTTAGGGTTTTAGGGTTTGGATTTTAGGGGTTTAGGATTTTTGGGTTTAGGGTTTAGGTGTTAGGATTTAGGGTTTAGGGTTTTAGGGTTTAGGGTGTTTAGGTTTAGGGTTTAGGGTTTAGGGTTAGGGTTTAGGCTTAGGTTTTAGGGTTTAGGGTTTAGGGCTTTAGTTTAGGGTTTAGGGTTTGGGGTTTTGGGTTTTAGGTTTTATGGTAGGGTTTTTGGCTTTAGGGTTTTAGGGTTTTTGGCTTTAGGGTTTTAGGGGCTTAAGGGTTTTAGGGTTTAGGCGTTTGGGCTTAGGGTTTAGGGTTTTTGGGTTTAGGATTTTATGGTTTACAGTTTAGGATTTAGGGTTTAGGGTTTAGGATTTTAGGATTTTAGGGTTTCAAGGTTTTAAGGTTTTAGAGTTCAGGGTTTTAGGGTTTTAGGTTTTAGGGTTTAGAGTCTAAGGTTTAGGGTTCAGGGTTTCGGGATTTAGGGATTTAGGATTTTAGGGTTTTTGGGTTCTAGGGTTTTAGGGTTTAGGATTTTGGGTTAATGATTTAGGGTTTAGGGTTTAGGTTTTGGGGTTTAGGGTTTAGAGCTTAGGGTCTTGGGGTTTTATTGTTTTAGGGTTTAGGGTTTAGGGTTAGGGTTTAGGATTTTAGGATTTTGGATTTATGGTTTTAGGGTTAGGTTTTAACGTCGGGTTTTAGGGTTTAGGGTTTTGGAGTTTTAGTGTTTTAGCGTTTAGGGTTTTAAGGTTTAGGGTTTTAGGGGTTTAAGTTTTTAAGGTTTAGGGTTTAGGATTTTAGGATTTTAGAGTTTAGGGTTTAGGGTTTTAGGGTTTTTGGATTTTAGGTTTTAGGTAGGGTTTTAGGGTTAGGGTTTTAGGGTTTAGGGTTTTAGGGGTTTACGGTTTTAGGGTTTAGACTTTAGGGTTTAGGGTTTTAGGATTTTAGGGTTTAGGGTTTTAGCGGTTTAGAGTTTTAGGGTTTTAGGGTTTAGCATTTTGGGTTTAGGGTTTAGGGTTTTACTGTTTTAGGGGTTTAGGGGTTTAGAGTTTTAGGGTTTTAGGGTTTAACGTTTTGGGTTTAGGGTTTAGGGTTTTACTGTTTTAGGGGTTTAGGGTTGAGGGTTTAGTGTTTAGCGTTTAGTGTTTAGGGTTTTTGGGTTTTTGTTTTAGGGTTTTAGGGTTTAGGGTTTTAGGGTTTTTGGATTTAGGGTTTTAGGGGTTTAACATTTTAGGGTTTAGGCTTTAGGATGTTAGGGTTTTATGTTTTAGCGTTTTAGGGGTTTAGGGTTTTAGAGTTGAGGCTTTAGCGTTTTAGGGTTTAGGGTTTTGGGTTTAGGATTTATGGTTTAGGATTTAGGGTTTTGATGTTTTAGGGTAGAGGATGTTAGGGTTTAGGTTGTAGGGTTTTCGGGTTTTAGGGTTTCGGGTTTTGGGTTTAGGGTTTAGCGTTTACGGTTATGGGTTAGGGTTTAGGGTTTTAGTATTTAGAGTTTTAGGGGTTTAGGGTTTAGGGCTTAGGGGTTTAGGGTTTTAGGATTTTGGGTTTAGGGTTTAGGGTTTAATGCTTAGGGCTTGGTGTTTTGGGTTTAGGGTTTTATGGTTTTAGGATTTTAGGGTTTTTAGGTTTTAGGATTTAGTGTTTAGGGTTTGGGGTTTAGGGTTTTTGGGTTTTAGGTTTTAGGGTTTAGGGTTCTGGATTTTTGGGTTTTAGGGTTTTAAAATTTAAGGTTTAGGGTTTTTCGTTTTTTGCGTTTTCAATTTTAGGGTAGGGTTTTACGGTTTTACGGTTTTAGGGTATAGCGTTTAGGGTTTTGGGATTTTATGTTTTCAGGGTATTAAGGTTTAGGGTTTTAGGGTTTAGGGTTTTGAGTTTAGGGTTTAGAGTGAGGTTTAGGGTTTAGGGTTTTAGGTCTTATGGGTTTAGGGTTTACGGTTTTGGGTTTAGCTTTTAGGGTTTAGGGTTTTCGAGTTTTAGGGTTTTACAGTTTTGGATTTAGGGTTTAGGGTTTTTGGGTTTCGGGCTTAGGGTTTAGGGTCCAGGGATTAGGGTTTAGGGTTTTAGTGTTTTGGGTTTTAGAGTTTTTGGTTTAGGGTTTAGGGTTTGAGGGTTTAGGGTTGAGGGTTTAGAGTTTTAGGTTTTAGGGTATTAGAGTTTAGGGTTTACGGTTTGCGGTTTTAGGACTTTTGGGTTTTTGGTTTTTGGGTAGGGTTTAGGGTTTAGGGTTTAAGATTTTAAGCTTTTAGGGTTTTAGGGTTTAAGGTTTTAGGGGATTAAGATTTAAGGGTTTAAGCTTTAGGGTTTTATGGTTTTAGGGTTTTGGGTCTAGGGTTTAGGGTTTAGGGTTTTTGGGTTTTAGGGTTTTAGAGTTTTAGAGTTTAGGGTTTTAGGGTTTAGGCTTTAGGGTTTTAGGGTTTAGGCTTTTGGGTTTTAGGGTTTTAGGGTTTAGGATTTTAGGGGTTAGGGTTTTAGGATTTAGGGTTTAGGGTGTTAGGATTTAGGGTTTAGGGTTTAGGCTGAGGTTTTAGGGTTTAGGGTTTGGGGTTTTAGAGTTTAGGGTTTAGGATTTGGGGTTTTGGGTTTTACGTTTTATGGTAGGGTTTTTGGCTTCAGTGTTTTAGGGTTTAGAGTTTTAGGGGCTGAGGGTTTAGGGTTTTAGGGTTTTTGGATTTTTGGGTTTAGGATTTTATGGTTTACAGTTTAGGATTTAGGGTTTAGGGTTTAGGATTTTAGGATTTTAGGGTTTCAAGGTTTTAAGGTTTTAGAGTTCAGGGTTTTAGGGTTTAGGGTTTAGATTCTAGGGTTTAGGGTTTAGGATTTCGGGATTTAGGATTTTAAGGTTTTAGGGTTTTAGGGTTTTTGGGTTCTAGGGGTTTAGGGTTTAGGATTTTGAGTTTATGATTTAGGGTTTAGGGTTTAGGTTTTAGGGTTTAGGGTTTAGAGCTTATGGTCTTAGGGTTTTATGGTTTTAGGGTTTAGGGTTTACGTTTTAGGGTTTAGGGTTTAGGGTTTAGGATTTTAGGATTTTGGATTTATGGTTTTAGGGTTTTAGGTTTTAACGTCGGGTTTTAGGGTTTTAGATTTTAACATCGGGTTTTAGGGTTTAGGGTTTTGGGGTTTTAGTGTTTTAGGGTTTAGGGTTTTAGGGTTTTAGGGTTTAGGGTTTTAGAGTTTAGGGTTTAGGGTTTTAGGGTTTTTGGTATTTACGGTTTAGGATTTAGGGTTTTAGGCTTTAGGCTTTAGGGTTGTAGGGTTTTAGTGTTTAGGGTTTAGGGTTGTAGGGTTTTAGTGTTTAGGGTTTAGGGTTTAGGGTTTTAGGGTTTAGGGTTTTAGGCGTTTAGAGTTTTAGGGTTTTAGGGTTTAGCATTTTGGGTTTAGGGTTTAGGGTTTTACTGTTTTAGGGGTTTAGGGTTGAGGGCTTAGCGTTTAGCGTTTAGTGTTTAGGGTTTTTGGGATTTTGTTTTAGGGTTTTAGGGTTTAGGGTTTTAGGGTTTTAGGATTTAGGGTTTTCGGGGTTTAACGTTTTACAGTTTAGGCTTTAGGATTTTAGGGTTTTATGTTTTTGCGTTTTAGGGGTTTAGGGTTTTAGAGTTGTGGCTTTAGCGTTTTAGGGTTTAGGGTTTTGGCTTTAGGGTTTAGGGTTTTGGTGTTTTAGGGTATAGGATGTTAGGGTTTAGGTTTTAGGGTTTTCGGGTTTTGGGTTTAGGGAAAGGTTTTAGGGATTAGAGTTTCGGGTTTAGGGTTTATGGGTTTTTGGGTTATAGAGTTTAGGGTTTAGGGTTTTAGGGTTTTTGGTATTTACGGTTTAGGATTTAGGGTTTTAGGCTTTAGGCTTTAGGGTTGTAGGGTTTTAGTGTTTAGGGTTTAGGGTTGTAGGGTTTTAGTGTTTAGGGTTTAGGGTCTAGGTTTTAGGTTTTAGGGTTTAGGGCTTTAGGGTTTTAGAGTTTAGGGTTTAGGGTTTAGGGTTTTAGGGTTTTTGGATTTTAGGGTAGGGTTTTATGGTATAGGGTTTTAGGTGTTTAAGGTTTTAGTGTTTAGGATTTAGGGTTTTAGTGTTTTAGGGTTTTAGTGTTTTAGGGTTTAAGGTTTTAGGGGTATATAGGGTTTTAGGGTTTAGGGTTTTGGGTTTAGGGTTCAGGGTTTAGGGTTCAGGGTTAGGGTTAGGGTTTTGGGTAACCCCAAAGCCCGAAACCCTGAACCTTAAACCCTAAACCCAAAACCCAAAACCCTAAAACGCTAAAACCTAAACCCTAAACCATAAAACCCTAAAACCGTAAAACGTTAGACCCCTAAAACCCTAAAACCTAAACCTAAAACCCAAAAACCCTAAACACTAAATGCTAAACCCTAAACCCTCAACCCTAAACCCCTAAAACAGTAAAACCCTAAACCCTAATCCTCAACCCTAAACCGTAAACCCAAACCCTAAACCCTAAAACCCTAAACCCCTAAAACCCTAAACCCTAAAACCCTAAACCCTAAAGCCTAAACCCTAAAGTCGTAAACCCCTAAAACCTTAAACCCTAAACTCTAAAACCCTAAAACCCTAAACCCTAAACCTTAAAAACTTAAACCCCTAAAACCCTAAACCCTAAAACCTAAAAACCTAAAACCCAAAATCTCTAAAACCCTAAACCCTAAACCCTAAACCCTAAACACTAGATTCTAAACCCTAAACCCTAAAACCATAAACCCAAAAACCCAAAAACCCTAAACTCTAAAACCTTAAAACCCTGAAACCCTAAAATTCTAAACCCTAAATCCTAAATCGTAAACCATAAAATCCTAAACCTAAAAACCCTAAAACCCTAAACCCTACAGCATAAACCCTAAAACCCTTAAACCCCTGAAACCCTAAAATCCTAAAATCCTATACCCTAAACCCTAAATCCTAAACCGTAAACCATAAAATCCTAAACCCAAAAACCCAAAAACCCTAAAACCCTAAACCCTAAACCCTAAGCACTAAACCCTAAACACTAACCCTAAGCCTAAACCCTAAACACTAAATCATAAACACTAAACCCTAAACCCTGAACCCAAAATCCTAAAACCCTAAAACCTAAACGCTAAAACCCTAAACCCCTAAAATCCTAAACCCTAGAACCCTAAAACCCTAAAAAGCAAAAACCCTAAAACCCTAAAACCCTAAAGCCTAAACCCTAAAACCCTAATCCCTAAAACATAAAAAACCAAAAACCCTAAACTCTAAACCCTAAACCCTAAACTATAAAGCCCAAAAACCCAAAAACCCTAAACCCTAGAGCCTAAAGCCTAGACCCAAAACCCTAAAACCCTAAAACCTTAAACCCTAAAACCCTAAAACCTTAAAACCTTAAACCCTAAACCATAAACCCTAACCTAAGCCCAAAAACCCAAAAATCCTAAAACCGTAAACCCTAGACCCTAAACTCTATAACCCTAAAACCTTCAAACCCTAAAACACTAAAACCCTAAACTCTATAACCCTAAAACCTTAAAACCCTAAAACACTAAACCCTAAAACCCTAAACCCTAAACTCTAAACTCTAAACTCTAAAATCCTAAAACACTAAAACCCTAGACCCTAAACCCTAAACCCGAAACCCTAAACCCTAAATCCTAAATTGTAAACCCCTAAAACCCTAAAACACGAAAACCCTAAACCCTAAAAGCTAAACATAAAATCCTAAACCTCTAAAACCCTAAACCCTAAACCCTAAACCCTAACTCTAAACCCTAAACCCTAAACCCAAAACCCTAAACCCCTAAAACCCTAAAACCCTAAAATCCTAAAAACCCTAAAACGCTTACCCCTAAAATCCTAAACCCTAAAACCCTACCCTAAAACCTAAAATGCAAAAAACCAAAAAGCCTAAACCCTAAACTGTATATCCCTAAAACCCTAAAGCCCTAAACCCTACACCATAAAACCTTAACCCTAAAACCGAAAGCCTAAAAGCACAAAAACCCAAAACCCCAAACCTAAACACTAAACTCCTAAAACCCAAAAACCCTAAAACCCTCAAACCCTAAAATTCTAAAACTCTAAAACCCTAAACCCAAAATCGTAAAACCCTAAACCCTAAACCCAAAATCCTAAAACCCTAAACCCCTAAAACCCTAAACCTTAATCCATAACCCTAAACCCTAAACCCTAAACCCTAAAACGTTAAACCCCTAAAACCCGAAACCCTAAAACCCTAAACCCTAAAACCCAAATAAAACCCTAAAACCTAAAACCCAAATAAAACCCTAAAACCTAAAACCCTAAACCCTAAACCCTAAAACCCTAAAATCCTAAAACCCTAAAACCTAAACCCTAAACCCTAAATCCCTAAAACCCTAACACCTTAAAACCCTAACACCTTAAAACCCTAAAACCCTAAAATCCTAAAACCCTGAAACGCTAAACCCCTAAAACCCTTAACCCTAAAACCCTAAAACCGAAAAACCCTAAACCCTAAACCATGAAACCCTACCCTAAAACCTAAAACCCATAAACCCAAAAACCTTAAATCCTAAAACCTTAACCCCTAAACCCTATACCCTACACCCAAAACCCTAAACCCAAAAACCCTAAAACCTAAACCCTAAAACTCTAAACCGCTAAAACCCTAAACCATAAAACACTAAAACAATAAATATTAAACCCTAAATCATTAAACCCCTAAAACCCTAAGCCCAAAAACCCTAAAACCCTAAAACCCTAACCCTAAAACCTAAAACCCAAAAACCCAAAGACCCTAAACCTAAAAACTAAACCTACCCTCAACCCTAAACCCCTAAAATCCTAAAAACCCTAAAACCCTAACCCTAAAACCTAAAACCCAAAAACCCAAAGACCCTAAACCCTAAAAACTAAACCTACCCTCAACCCTAAACCCCTAAAATCCTAAAGCCCTAAACCCTAAACCCCAAATCCAAAACCCTAAACCCAAAAATCATAAAACCTAAACCCTGAAACCCTAAACAACTAAAACCCTAAACCCTAACCCTAAAACCCTAAAACTCTAAAACCCTAAACCCTAAAATCCTACCCTAAAACCTAAAACCCAAAAATCCTAAAACCCTAAACCCTAAACCCTAAACCCTAAAACCCTAAACCCTAAACCCTAAAACCCTAAAACGCTAAAGCCAAAACCCCAAACCTTAAACCCCTAAAAGCCTAAACCCTAAAACCTAAATCCATAAACCCTAAAACCTAAACCCTAAATGCTAAACCCTAAACCCTAAAAACCTAAACCCTAAAACACTAAAACCCTAAAACCCTAAACCCGAAACACTAAAACCTTAACACCCTAAAATCCCAAAATCCTAAAACCCAAAGCCCTCAACTCTAAAGCATAAAATCCTAAACCCAACCCTAAAACCCTAAAACCCTAAACCCTAAGCACCTTAAACCCCTAAAACCCTAAACCCTAAGCGTTTTAAACCCCTAAAACCCTAAACCCAAAAATCCTAAAACCATAAAACCCTAAACCCGAAACACTAAAACCTTAAAACCCTAAAATCCCAAAATCCTAAAACCCAAAGCCCTCAACTCTAAAGCATAAAATCCTAAACCCAACCCTAAAACCCTAAAACCCTAAACCCTAAGCACCTTAAACCCCTAAAACCCTAAACCCTAAGCGTTTTAAACCCCTAAAACCCTAAACCCAAAAATCCTAAAACCATAAAACCCTAAACCCGAAACACTAAAACCTTAAAACCCTAAAATCCCAAAATCCTAAAACCCAAAGCCCTCAACTCTAAAGCATAAAATCCTAAACCCAACCCTAAAACCCTAAAACCCTAAACCCTAAGCACCTTAAACCCCTAAAACCCTAAACCCTAAGCGTTTTAAACCCCTAAAACCCTAAACCCAAAAATCCTAAAACCATAAAACCCTAAACCCTAAACCCTAAACCCTGAAGCGTAAACCCTAAACCCAAAATCCTAAACCGTAAATGTAATGGCCCAGAATTTGTAAATCAATATATAGGTGAATATTAATTATTTTAATGGTGGAAATTGGAAAATTAATGGAGTAAATGGTGAATGGATCAAAATATGGACAAAGGCCCAAGTATGGCCCAATGGACCATGGATTGGATTTAAAATCATTTAAATGGTCAATGATAGTCAATTGGGCCAAGGATGGTCAAATTGGGTCAAATACCCATTTGGGACCCAATGGGTCAAGATAATGTAAGCTCTAAGGTAAATGGGTAAGGGTGAATTTAATTGGGCCATGGGCCCAATGGTGATCCAATAAGAGGAATGGATTTAATTAAATTTAAATTACCTAAGTTGGTGATGAATTGACCAAGGTGACATGGCCGATTGGGACCCACCTCCACCTCACCAAGTGAGGTGGCGTGTAGACCAAGAATTGGTGGGGCCGGCCACCATGGTTGACTTGGTCAACCATGGGCGGATTTCATGGAGGAAATTTAATGGAATTAAATTAAGTGGGAATTAATTAGCTTAACCTAATGATCAAATTAATTAAGTTAATTAAGCTAATCAAGTGATGGTCAAAAGGTCAAAGTTGGAATATCAAAACCACCCAAAGAAACACAAACCACCTAAACAAACACAAAATAAACCATGTGCTTAAAGGTGGTGGTTTTATCCCAACCACCACCATTAAACACATTAAACTATGTGTGGTAGGTGGGAGTAATTAATATTGGAATTAATTAACCAAATGAGATAACTCTCATCTCATTCTCCAACGCCTCTTCCATTTCACACGTTCTCTCCCTTTTGCTCTCTCCACCACCGTCCTACACTAAGAGAAAAGAAGAAGAATGAAAAACTAAGAAGAGAAGAAAAGAGAGGAGAAGTGTAAGTATAAGCCTCCATCTCAAGATCAAAACTTGAGACCTTCCCTCCCCATCTCCCTCTCTCTCTCTCTCTCAAATCTAACCTTACGTTAGCCAAACCCAAACCTTGGAGACTCCATCTTGATCAAGCATCTTGACTCAAAGATCAAGGAGAAGAAGAGAGGAAAGGGCTAAGGAAATCAAGAGGAGAAAGAAAAGTCGGAGGAGCCGTCGGATTGTAAGTATTTCTTAAACAAGAGGTTACATTTTTTTAAAGATTTAAAAAGAGATCATGAAATCCATTTTTTTTCTTGGATTGGATGATGGCCAAAAATATCATGGGCCTTGGATCTAAGATCCATCCAAAGATGAAGTGAGAAATGGATAAAATGGGAGAGATAGATTAAGAAAAAATAAATGGATATTAAGGACACTATATATTTAGATTTAATTAAACATGGAAGTATGATTTTGAAGAAATGGAAACCATGGAATATGATTAATGGTTTTAAAGATTTTGAATATTTAAATGTTAGTGATTTTGTAAAGGGGTTTTAAATGAGAGAATCATGGGAGATGAAAATGATTTTAATGGCCTCAAAAAGAATGGTAGATGGGGATGAACCCTATGGTAGTGTAATGATGGTTGTAAATGGGTTTAAAAGGATGAAAAATATGGAGTAGGTGTTATTAAATTGGAGGCTTAAAAGGATCAAATGGTTTAATTTTAAAGGGATCTTAGTGAAGAAAAGTATGGTAGGTGATTAAATGATTTTTAATGGGGTTTTTAGTGAATGGAAATCATGGAATATGATTCATGATTTTTAAGATTTTAAATGATTAAATGTAAGTAATTTTTAAAGGGGTTTTTATGATGAAATTCATGGAAGAGGTAAATGGTTTGTATGGCCTTGAAAGGCATAGATGGGAATGAAACATGAACCATGGGTTGTGTTGTAAATTTAAATGGATTTTAAAGTATGGTATGTAATGTTTTAAAGGGGTTGATTTTAATGATGCTAAGACATGAGTGGTAAGCCATTAAGGGATCTAAGATGTGAATGATGTTTATGGCCTCAAAAGGCATGAATGGATAATGGACTCAATGTGGTTTAAATGCATGATGTAAACCCCATGGGAAGATTTGATGAATTGGGTATTTTGGAACCATGAAATGAATAGAGAACATGGTTAAGTTAATGAAATTAATGTGGTTAAAATGCATAATGTGAATCCCCTCATGGGAGGGTTTGTAGTAGATTCAAAATGTGCCAAAGGATTCAAGGAAAATGGGGAACAAGACATCATGGGTTCGGCCATGGTGTGTGGCCGAACCCATGACCCACTCGTAGGTCATTCTATGGGCTAAAATTAGAATTATGTATGTGATTAAATTAATGGAAATGAGGCTAAGTTAAGGGCCGATTTTTTATAATCTTGTAACATGGTTAATGGTCATTAATGGATCTAAGTGAATGGATCAATTATGAACTTGGACTTAGACATTTTTATGATGACCTTAGGAGTGTTCTATGAAACCTAAGGTGGCTGGATTTTAAACTCACAAATTAAAAATAATGAATGGATTAAATGGGACCCACAAACCTAGTTAGTGAGGTTCGGCCATGGTGTATGGCCGAACCCCAGTAAGGTATGATTTATGGCTTAAAACTGGTTAAAAAACATGGACTGATTATTCGTATATAATAAGGTATCGGATATCGCAAGCGGTATGCGTATCGGTGATCGGATTATCGGACGAAAACGAAAAAGGACGCTAGTCGGTATTCGGTAGGATTCCTACCTTTTTGTAAGCCGTGGATTATGTGTATGTGATGGTTTCCTTGATTAATTTTGATAATTATATGATTTATTTTAAGATGGGTTTTAATGCTATGGATTATATTTTAATGCTATGAATTATGAATTAAGAATATGAATTATATATATTACATAGCATAATGCACTTGCATCTCATGCATGGCATGTGCGGGAAAATAAAAGAACTGGAGTCCATGCTCCGTCGGGGCGACTGAGAAGCAAACATGGGGATAGCCTGAGGTGCTATAACCGGAGTCCATGCTCCGTCGGGGCGACCGAGAAGCAAACATGGGGACATCTTGATGAGGCCTTGCCGTCAAGGGGGATATGACATTGTATGATGGTATGGATGATGGGTGGGACACATGACATACGCACCCATGGCATGTCATTCATTTTATGGGCTTTATTATATTGTTATCTGTATGCTTGTTATCACTAATCCATGTGCTAGCCCTACTCGGAGTCCTACTAGGCGCGTTGTCTAACGCCCTACTTCTACCCCAGCTGATGACGCAGGAGACGGCGGAAACGCCGGGACGGGACGGGAGCCAAGCTTAGGAGCTTGGAAAAGCGGCTACTTAGTTTATTTAAGTTTTATTTTGGAAATTGTAATTTAAGTAGCTTAGCTTGTCGGCATGTAATAATTTTAGATTTTTTTGCTATGGTTTGGATTTTATGTTGGACATTATGATTATGAGATATTTAGTAATTTAATGATGTATCTTCCCTTCTATCTAAAACTATTAAGATAAATTCTATTATAACCCCCGCATATTTAGTTTAATTCTCCGCAAGCTTACTAACACGTGTGAACCGTTCTTCATGGACTTAGTCCCACGCACACGTAGGGTTGGCCAGTTAAGGGCCGGGCTTTAAAAGCTCGGACTTAACTCGCGTCGTGACGTCTGCGCCCTTTGTCACTTTTATTTCAAAAAAAAAAATAGACTCTGATTTCGGTGAAAAGGGGCGGGCATTAAAGTAAAACTCTAAACCCCTAAAATCCTAAAGCCTAAAAATTTAAAACCCTAAGGCCTAAACCCTAAAACCCTAAAGCCTAAACCGTAAAACCCAAAAACCCAAAAACCCAAAATCCTAAACCCTAAACTCTACAAACGAAAAACCCTTAAACCCTAAACCCTAAACTCTAATCCCTAAAACCTTACCCTAAACCCCAAACCCTAAACACTAAACCCATAACCCGAAACCCTAAAACACTAAAACCCTAAAGCGTAAACCCTAAAACCTTAAAACCCTAAACCCCAAACCCAAAACCCTAAACCCTAAAACCAAAAACCTTAAATCCCCTAAATCCCTAAACCATAAAACCCTAAAGCCTAAAGCCTAAAACCTTAAACCCCTAAAACCCTAAGACCTAAAACCCTAAAACCCTAAATCCTAAACCCTAAAACCTAAAACCCAAAAACCCTAAGACCCTAAACTGTAAAAACTAAACCCTAAACCTTCAACCCTAAACCCCTAAAACCCTAAATGTAATGGCCCGGAATTTGTAAATCGATATATATGTGGTTATTATTTATTTTAAATGGTGGAATTGGAAATTTAATGGAATAGATGGTAAATGGATCAAAGTATGGACAAAGGCCCAAGTATGGCCCAATGGACTGTGAATTGGATTTTAATTCGTTTAAAGGGTCAATGATGGTCAATTAGGCCAAGGATGGTCAAATTGGGCCCAATGCACATCCGGGACCCAATGGGTCAAAATGATTTAAGCTCTAAGATAAATGGGTAAGAGGAAAATGTAATTGGGCCATGGGTCCAATGGTGGTCCAATTAGTTAGAATGGATTAAATTAAATCACCTAAGTTAGTGATGAGTTGACCAAGGTGACATGGTCCAATGGGACCCACCTCCACCTCACCAAGTGAGGTGGCGTGTGGACCAAGGATTGGTGGGGCTGGCCACCATGGTTGAATTGGTCAACCATGGGTGGAAAAATGGAATTAGGTTAAGTGGAAATTAATTAACCTAAGGTAATTATCTAATTAATTAAATGATTAAATTATTCAAATGAGGGTCAAAGGTGGTCAAATGGTCAAATGGAGGACCAAAAGCCATCTTATCTTTAAAGACACCAAAACGTTGGCTTGGTGGTGGTTATCCCAACCACCACCATAAAGCATGGAAAATATCTTATGGTAGGTGGAGGAATTAATTACTTAACCAATGAGATAAGCCTTATTTTTTCCCCATTTCTTATTCCATTCTCATTTACTCTTTCCATCTTTCACTCTCCCTCATTCCCGTCCTACACCTAAGGAGAAGAAAGAAGAAGAGAAACCATGGAGGAAAGAAGAAAAGAAAGCTAAGAAGAGGAGAAAAATTCAAAGCAAAGGCCCACCACTCCAAGATCAAAGTTTGGGATCTTTCTCACCATCTCCTCCTCTCCCTCTCTCAAGCACACCCCATCTTGGCCGACCCAAGCTGTGGTGTTTTCACATTGATCAAGCATGTCTTAGCCGATCAAACAAGGAGAAGAAGAAGGAGAAAGGCCAAGGAAATCGAGAGGGGAAAGAAAAACCAGAGGAGACGTCGGATTGTAAGTAATTCCTAAACAAGAGATTTGGATTTTTAGGGTTTAAGATTTGGGATCCATTTTTATTAGATTAATAGTGGCCAAAACATTATGGGCCTTGGATCTCAAATCCATTCCATGGAAGGATGAAAAAAAATTGGAAAAAGTGGATAAATTAGGTTAAGGAAAAATAAATACATTAAGGACATTATGTAATGAAATTTATTTAAGCATGAAATGTGTGTGATTTTTGGAAGGAATTATGGTGAGTAATTAAGTAAGCTTAAATGGGGTTTTTAAGTTCAAAACCATGGAAGGGGGATTTATGATTTTAAGATGTTAATGAATAAATGTTAGTGAAGTTAAAGAGTTTTAATGAGGAAAAATTATGGAGGATATCAATGATTGTTAATGGCCTCAAAAGTGGTGGAAAAGAATGAACCATGAACCAAACCATACTATGCTTATGAATTTATGAAAATATTCTATTTAGTGTTTGCATGATGATTCCCTATGATGTTGCTAAATTATGAATTATCAATCGTTGCAATGAGTTATATGATATTGCTTCGATAATTGATTGTATGCAATGAATAGTCATTGAGGAACAAGGATGTGTTATAGACTATGTATATGATGATGAGTTGATAAAGTGTTGTGAGTTGTGAATATGTAGTATGCATGAAGAGGCCGTGATATGCCAATGCGTTTAGTTGGAAACCTAGGTGGGGCTGATGAATAATTCCAAAGTTTAGGAATTTGTGGATAGTCATGGATGGCCTTCGAATGTGTTGGGATGACTTGCTTTGGGTGAGTAGGATTGTTATTTCTAAATCTCTAGGTGTATGTTGGAAATGGGGTAGGGTAACCTAATCATAATTATTTTGAATCGCTAGATTGTATTAATGCGTTATTTCTTATGTTATCTCATGTTATTGTTTGATGAGAATGGAGATGAAAGATCTTGTTACACATGAGTTATGTTATTCGATGATTGTGTGTGATTTCAATTCTACGTGACCTGATAATGAAGGCATATGAACCCGTATGATGTTGTAGCCATTGATAACGTGGGCATGTAGGGTGGAAGTTGGTAATTGGTGAAATTTGTAATACTTGTGAATATTTTTAGTGGTGAATATGTATTATTTGACATAACCTAAGTAAGCTTAGATGTACCACTATTTTTAGGAATCTATTAATATGTGTTGAATAATCCAGAGGGGTAGGAAATTAGTATCTATATGATTTGAATGCATGATGGAAACCACCTCAAGGAAGGACTTATGGTGGAGCTAAATAATGTATATGGACCTAAGTAAAAATGGGATTATATATGTGGTTAGATGAATGGAAAATTAGGCTAAGTTAAGGACTAATTTGTTAATGTACGTATCATGGTTGATGGAATATTAATGGATCCAAGTTATGGATCAATCATGGGCCTAAGAACGGAAGGATAAAATGAAAACTTAACCATGGAGTAATAATGGCAAAACCGTAAATAATGGCTAAATTGAAAAAACCCCATGGGAGATGATCATGGACTTAGGGACTTCAAGTAATAACCTTGTGTGTGATTAATAAAGCCTAGGGTGACTGATTTTTGGACTCATGTAATTAAGATAATCAATGGTTAAAAACAGGGACTGACTATTAATATGTAATAAGGTACCGGACATCGCAAGCGGTGCACGATCGGGGACCGGATCTGTAGACGGAAAACGTAAAGAGATGCTAGTCGGTATTCGGTAGGATTCCTACCTTTTTGTAAGCCATGGATTAAGTATTATGTGATGGTTTTTCCTTTGATTTATTTTGGTCATGGATTAAGTATTATGTGATGTCTTTCCTTTGATTTATTTTGGTCATGGATTAAGTATTATGTGATGGTTTTCCTTTGATTTATTTTGGTAATCATGTAATGGTTTTAAGATGGGTTTTATGACTATGATCATATATATTACATGGCATATGACATCTACATCTCATGCATGACATAGGAGGGATATGGTATGGGAAGGATGAAATGAAACCGGAGTCCATGCTCCGTTGGGGCGACCGAGAAGCAAGTATGGGGATATCTTGATTTGTTTCATCCATCAAGAGGGATATTATGAGATATAACTGGAGTCCATGCTCCGTCGGGGTGACCGAGAAGCAAGCATGGGGACACCTTGACGAGGCTTTGCCGTCAAGGGGGATGATATGTAATTGTTTACACCTTGACGAGGTTTTGCCGTCAAGGGGGATGATTTGTGATTGTTTATATCTTGATGAGGTTTTTCCGTCAAGGGGGAAATGGCAGCATAATGGTATGGACGATGGGTGGGATTCATGACATAGGACACCCATTGCATGACATTGCACCAAATTGCATGGTTTTGGATATGATATTATTCATATGTTTTGTTATCACTAATCCATGTGTTAGCCCTACTCAGAGTCCTACTGGACGCGTGGTCTAACGGCCTACTTCTACCCTAGCTGATGACGCAGGAGAAGGTGGAAATGAAGGACAAGACGGGAGCCAAGCTTAGGAGCTTGGGAAAGCGAGCGGCTTAGTTTACTTAGTTTATTTTGGAAAAATGTAATTTGAGTAGCTTAGCTTGTCGAAATGTAATAAATTAGATTACTTGCTATGTTTTGGGATTTTATTTTGGACATTATTATTTTGAGGTAATGTAGTGATTTAAATGATGTGATCTTCCCTGCTATCTAAGAAATTGTAGGATAGTCTTCATTATAATTTCCGCACTTAGTTTAATATTCCGCAAGCTTACTTCTACGTGTGAACCATTCTCCGTGGACTCCGTTCCACGCACACGTAGGGTTGGCCAGTTAAGGGCCGGGCTTTAGAAGCTCGGACTTAACTCGCGTCGTGAAGTCCACGCCCTTTGTCACTCTTTACTTAAAAAAAAAAAAATAGACACTGATTTCGGTGAAAAAGGGATGGCGTTACACTAAAACCCTAAACCTTAAACCCTAACCCTAAACCCTAAATCTTAACCCTAAACCCTAAACCCTAAACTTACACAAAAAATCCTAAACCCAAAAACCCTAAAACCTAAACCATAAAGCCTAAACCCAAAAACCCTAAGCCCTAAAACTCTTAAACCCCTAAAACCCTAAACTCAAAAACCCTAAAACCCTAAACCCAAAAACGCTAAACCCAAAAACCCTACCCTAAAACCTAAAACCCAAAAACCCTAAACCCTAAACCCTAAACTGTAAAACCCTAAAACCCGAAGACCCTAAACCCAATCCCTAAAACCTAAACCATAAAACCCTAAACCCGTAAAATCCTAAACCCTAAAGCCTAAAGCCTAAACCCTAAACCCCTAAAGCCTAAACCCTAAAACCCAAAGACCGTAAAGCCAAAAACCCTAAACCCTAAATCGTAAAACCCAAAAACCCTCAATCCTAAAGCGTAAAGTCTAAAACCGAAAAACCCTAAAAACCTAAACCCTAAACTCTAATCCCTAAAACCTTACCCTAAACCCCAAACCCGAAACCTTAAACCCAAAACCCGAAACCCTAATACACTAGAACCCTAAAAAGTAAACCCTAAAACCCTAAACGCCAAACCCTAAACCCTAAACCCAAAACCCTAAAACCTAAACCCTAAAACTCAAAATCCCTAAAACCCTAAACCATAAAATCCTAAAGCCTAAACCCTAAAACCTTAAATCCCTAAAACCCTATGCCCTAAAACCCTGAAATCCTAAAACCTAAAACCCTAAACCCTAAAACTTAAAACCCAAAAATCCTAAGACCCTAAACCATAAAAACGAAACCCTAAACCCTCAACCCTAAACCCCTAAAACCCTAAAACCCTAAACCCTAAACCCCAAACCCTAACCCTAAACCCCAAACCCTAAACCCTAAACGCTAAACCCTAAACCCTAAACGTTAAACAATAAAATCCTAAGCCCAAAAACCCTAAAACCCTAAAACCCTATACTCTAAACCCTAAAGCCTAAACCCTAAAACCCTAAACCTAAAAACTCTTAAACCATTAAAACCCTAAACCCAAAAACCCTACCCTAAAACCTAAAAGCTAGAAACCCTAAACCCTAAACCCTAAACTCTAAGACCCTAAAATCCTAAGACCTTAAACCCAAACCCTAAAACCTAAACCGTAAAACCCTAAACCCCTAAAATCGTAAACCCTAAAACCCTAAAACTCAAAAGCCTAAATCCTAAAACCCAAAAGCCTAAACCCTAAAACATTAAAGCCTAAAACCCTAAACCATAAACCGTAAAACCCAAAAACCCAAAAACTCTATACCCTAAACCCTAGACCCTAAACTTTAAAACCGAAAAACCCTTAAACCCTAAAACCCTAAACCCTAAACCAAAAATCCTAAACCCTAAAACCCTAAAACCTAAACCCCTAAAACCCTAAAACCCTAAAGCCTAAACCCTAAAACCCTAAGCCCAAAAACCCTAAAACTCTAAAACCCTAAACCAAACCTAAAACCCAAAAACCCAAAAACTCTAAAACCCTAAACCCTAAACCCTAAACTTTAAAACCGAAAAACTCTTAAACCCTAAAACCCTAAACCCTAAACCCAAAATCCTAAACCCTAAAACCCTAAAACCTAAACCCCTAAACCCTAAAACCCTAAAGCCTAAACCCTAAAACCCTAAGCCCAAAAACCCTAAAACTCTAAACCCTAAACCAAACCTAAAACCCAAAAACCCTAAAACTCTAAAACCCTAAACCAAACCTAAAACCCAAAAACCCTAAGACCATAAACCCTAAACCCCTAAAACCCTTAACCCGACACCCTAAACCATAACCCTAAACCCTAAACCCTAAATCCAAAACCCTAAACTCTAAAACCATAAAACCTAAACCCTAAAATCCTAATACCACTAAAACCCTAAACCTTAACCCTAAAACCCTACTCTAATACCTAAAACCAAAAAATCATAAAACCCCAAAGCCTAAACCTAGACTCTAAAACCCTAAAACCCAAAGCCCCAAACCCTAACCCTAAAACCTAAACCCTAAACCCTAACCCTAAACCCTAAACCCTAAAGCCAAAACCCACAACCCTAAACTCTAAAACCATAAAACCTAAACCCTAAAACCCTAAACCAAACACTAAACCCTAAAACCCTACCCTAAACCCTAAAACCTAAATGCTAAACCCTGAACCCTAAAATCCTAAACTCTAAACCCTAAACCTAGAATCTAAAACCCTAAACCCTAAAACCTAAACGCTAAACCCTGAACCCTAAAATCCTAAACTCTAAACCCTAAACCTAGAATCTAAAACCCTAAATCCTAAACACTAAACCCTGAAACCCAAAACCCTAAACTCTAAGCCCTAAACCTATAATCTAAAACCCTAAACCCTAAACCAAAAACCCTAAAGCCTAAACCCTAAAACGTTAAACCCCTAAAACACTAAACCCTAAACCCTAAACCTAAAACCCAAAACCCTAAACACTAAAAGCTAAACCCTAAACCCTCATCCCTAAACCCCTAAAACAGATAAACCCTAAACCCTAAACCCTAACGCTAAAGCCTAAACCCTAAACCGAAAACCCGAAACCCTAAAACAATAAAACCTAAACCCCCAAAACCCTAAACCCCTACAACCCTAAACCCTAAAACCCTAAAACCCTAAAACCCTAAAACCCTAAACCCTAAACCCTAAACCCTAAAATCGTAAACCCGTAAACCCCTAAACCCTAAAACCCTAAAACCCTAAACCCTAAAACCCAACCCTAAACCCTAAAACCCTAAACCCTAAACCCTAAAACCCTAAAACCCTAAAACCCTAAACCCTAAAACCCTAAAACCCTAAACCCTAAACCCTAAATTCTAAAACCCAAAAACACTAAAATCCTAAACCCTAAACCTTAAAAACACTGAAACCCTAAAACCCTAAATCCTAAAACGCTACCCTTTAACCTAAAATCCAAAAACCCTAAAACCCTATACCTTAAAACCCTAAAACCCAAACCCTAAACGCTAAACCCTAAAACCTAAACCCTAAACCCTAAACCCTAAACCCTAAAACATTAAAACCCTAAAGCCTAAACCCTAAAACCTTAAACCCTTAAGGCATAAACCCTAAAACCCTAAACTGTAAAACCTTACCCTAAACCCTAAACCCTAAACCCAAACTCTAAAACCATAAAACCCTAAGGCCCTAAGCCCTAAACCCTAAACCCTAAAACCTAAACCCTAAATCCTAAATCATAAACCCTAAATCCTAAAACCCTAAACCCTAAACCCTAAATCCTAGACTCTAAACCCTAAACCCTAAAACCCGAAACCATAAAAGCCTAAAACCGTAAAACCTTAAAACCCTGAAACCCTAAAATCCTAAACCCTAAACCCTAAACCCTAAACCCTAAAACCCTAAAACCCCTAAAACCCTAAGCCCAAAAACCCTAAAACCCTAAACCCAAAAACCCTACCCTAAAACCTAAAACCCAAAACCCTAAACCCTAAACCCTAAACTCTAAAATCCTAAAACCGTAAAACTCTAAACCCTAAACCCAAAACCCTAAACCCGTAAAACCCTTAAACCTTAAAACGTTGACACCCTAAAATCCTAAAAACTCTAAAACACTATACCCCTAAAACCCTAAACCCTAAAACTCTAAAACCGTAAAACCCTAAAACCAAAACCCTAAAACCCTACCCCAAAACCCTACCCTAAAACCTAAAACGCAAAAACCCAAAAACCCAAAAAACCCTAAACCCTAAAACCTTAAATCCTAAAACCCTACCCTAAAACCTCAAACCCAAAACCCCAAAAATCCAAAACCCCAAACCCTAAACACTAAACTCCTAAACCCTAAACCCTAAACTCTAATCCCTAAAACCTTACCCTAAACCCCAAACCCTAAACCCTAAACCAAAAACCCCAAACCCTAAAACACTAAAACCCTAAAACGTAAACCCTAAAACCCTATACCCTAAAACCCCAAACCCCAAACCCCAAACCCTAAACCCTAAACCCAAAACCCTAAAACACTAAAACCCTAAAACGTAACCCTAAAACCCTAAAACCCTAAACCCCAAACCCTAAACCCTAAACCCAAAACCCTAAACCCTAAAACCTAAACCCTAAAACTCTAAACCCCTAAAACTCTAAACCATAAAACCCAAAAAACCTAAAGCCTAAACCCAAAAATCTTAAACCCGCAAAACCCTATGCCCTAAAACCCTAAAACCCTAAACCCTGAAACCTAAAACCTTAAGACCTTAAACTGTAAAAACTAAACCCTAAACCCACAACCCTAAACCCCTAAAACCCTAAGCCCTAAACCCTAAACCCTAACCCTAAATCCTAAACCTAAATGCTAAACCCTAAACCCTAAACCATAAAATCCTAAACCCAAAAACCCTAAAACGCTTAAATCCCTAAAACCCTAAACCCAAAAACCCTAAAACCCTAAACCCTAAAACCCACAGACCCTAAACCGAAACCTAAAACCTAAATCGTAAAACCCTAAACCCCTAAATTCCTAAACCCTAAAACCCTATAGCCTAAACCCTCAAACCCTAAAGCCTAAACCCCTAAACCCCAAACCGTAAAACCCAAAAATCCAAAAACTCTAAACCCTAAACCCTAAACTCTAATCCCTCAAAGCTTACCCTAAACCCCGAACCCTAAACCCTAAACCCAAAACCCGAAACCCTAAAACACTAAAACCCTAAAACGTAAACCCTAAAATCCAATACCCTAAGACCCTAAAACCTAAACCCTTAACCCAAAACTCTAAAACCTGAACCATAAAACACCTAAAACCCTAAACCATAAACCCCTAAACCCTAAAATCCTAAAGCCCAAAAACCCTAAACCCTAAACCCTAGGCCCAAAACCCTAAAACCTAAACCCTAAACTCTAAACCCTAAACTCCTAAAATCCTAAAACCGAAAAACCTAAACCCTAAACCCTAAACCCTAAAACCCTAAACTCTAAACCCTAAACCCTAAAACCTAAACCCAAAACCCTAAAACCCTAAAAATCCTAAAACCCTAAAATGCTAAACCCTAAACTCAAAACCATAAACCCTCAAACCCTCAAACCCTAAACTCCTAAGACCCTAAACCCCTAAAACTCTAAAACCCTAAGCCCTAAACGAATAAAACCCTAAAACCCGAAACCTTAAACCGTAAACCCTAAAACCTAAACCCTCTAACCTAAACCCAAAAACCTAAACCCTAAAACCCTAAACCTAAAACACTAAAACCCTAAAACCTAAACCATAAACCCTAAAACACGAAAACCCTAAACCCTCTGCCCTAAACCCTAAACCCAAAACCCATAAAACCCTAAACCGAAAACCCTAAAGCCCAAACCCTAAACCCTAAACCCTAACCCCTAAAACCCTAAAACCCTAAACACTAAACCCTAAAACCTAAAACCTAAACCCTAAACCCTAAAACCCTAACCTCTAAAACACTAAAACCCTAAAACCTAAACCTTAAACCTTAAAACCCTAAACCCTAAACCCTAACCCCTAAATGAATAAAACCCTAAAACCCTAAACCTTAAACGGTAAACCCCAAAAAATAAACTCTCTAACCTAAACCCAAAACCCTAAACCCTAAACCTAAAACCCTAAAACCTAAACCATAAACCCTAAAATCCTAAAACCCAAAACCCTCTGCCCTAAACCTCAAACCCTAAAACCCTAAAACCCTAAAACCCTCAACCCTAAACCTTAAACGAATAAAACCATAAAATCCTAAACCTTAAACCCTAAACCCTAAAACCTAAACCCTCAAACCCAAAACAAAAACCCTAAACCTAAAACACTAAAACCCTAAAACCTAAACCATAAACCCTAAAACCCTAAACCCTCGGCCCTAAACTCCAAAACCCAAAAACCGTAAACCCTAAAACCTAAACCCTAATCCCTAAACCCTAAACCCCTAAAATCGTAAAACCTAAAACCCAAACCCTAAAACCTAAACCCTAATCCCTAAACCCCTAAAAGACTAAAACCCTTAACTCTAAACCCTAAACCCTAAACCCTAAACCCTAAAACCTAAACCCTAAAACCTAAACACTAAACCCTAAACCTTAAAACCCTAACCCCTAAAACACTAAACCCCAAAACCTAAACCCTAAACCCTAAAACCCTAAAACCCTAAATCCTAAACCTAAAACCCTAAACTTTAAGAACCTAAATTCCAAACCTTAAACCGTAAAACCCTAAAAGCCTAAAGCCCTAAACCCTCCCTAAAACCCTAAAACCCAAAACCCCTAAACCCTAAAACCCTAAACCCCTAAAACCAGAAACCCAAAACCTTAAATCCCTAAAACCCTAAACCCTAAACCCTAAACCCCAATCTGAAAACCCTAAACCCCTAAAACCCTAAACTCTAAACCCTAAGCCCTAAACCCTAAAACCGTACACCCTAAAACCTAAACCCTAAACCCTGAACCCTAAACTCCTAAAACCCTAAAAGCATAAAGCGTAACACCTAAACCCTAAACCCAAACCCTAACCCCTAAACCCTAAAACCCTAAAACCCTAAACCCTAAAACTTAAACCCTAAAACCTACACCCTAAACCCTAAATCCTAAAACCCTAAACTCTAAACCCTAAACCCTAAAATCTAAATCCTAAACCCTAAACCCTAAAACCCTAAACCCTAAAACACTAAAACCCTAAAACTTAAAACCTAAACCCTAAAACCGTAAAACCTTAAACCCTAAACACTAAACCCTAAACCCCTAAAACCCTACACTAAACCCTAAAACCCCTAAGTCCTAAAACCCTAAACCCCTAAAACCCTAAAACCCTAAACCCAAAACCCTAAGCACTAAACCCCAAAACCGTAAAACCGTAAACCCTAAAACCTAAACCCTAATCCCTAAACCCTAAACCCTAAACCCTAAATGCCTAAAACCCTAAAACCGTAAACCGTAAAACTAAAACCCTAAACCCTAAACCATAACCCCTAAACACCTAAAACCCTAAAACCCTAAAACCCTAAACTCTAAACCCTAAACCATAAAACCTAAACCCTAAAACCTACACCCTAAACCCTAAACCCTAAACCCTAAATCCCTAAACCCAAAACCCTAACCCTAAAACCCTAAAAGCGTAACACCTAAACCCTAACCCCTAAACCCCTAAAACCCTAAAATCCTAAACTCTAAACCCTAAACCCTAAAACTTAAACCTTAAAACCTACACCCTAAACCCTAAACCCTAAAACCCTAAACCCTAAACCCTAACACCAAAACCCTAAAATCTAAATCCTAAACCCCGAACCCTAAAACCCTAAACCCTAAAACACTAAAACCCTAAAACCTAAAACCTAAACCGTAAAACCTTAAACCCTAAACACTAAACCCTAGACCCCTAAAACCCTACACTAAACCCTAAAACCCTAAGCCCTAAAACCCTAAACCCCTAAAACCCTAAAACCCTAAACCCAAAACCCTAAGCACTAAACCCCAAAACCGTAAAACTGTAAACCCTAAAACCTAAACCCTAATCCCTAAACCCTAAACCCTAAATGCCTAAAACCCTAAAACCGTAAACCATAAAACTAAAACCCTAAACCCTAAACCATAACCCCTAAACACCTAAAACCCTAAAACCCTAAACTCTAAACCCGAAACCCTAAAACTTAAATCCTAAAACCTACACCCTAAACCCTAAACCCTAAAACCCTAAACCCTAAACCCTAAAACCCTAAAATCTAAACCCTAAACCCTACACCCTAAACCCTAAACCCTAACACCAAAACCCTAAAATCTAAATCCCAAACCGCGAACCCTAAAACCCTAAACCCCAAAATAGTAAAACCCTAAAACCTAAAACCTAAACCCTAAAACTGTAGAACCTTAAACCCTAAACACTAAACCCTAAACCCCTAAAACCCTACACTAAACCCTAAAACCCCTAAGCCCTAAAACCCTAAAACCCTAAAACCCTAAACCCAAAACCCTAAGCACTAAACCCCAAAACCGTAAAACCGTAAACCCTAAAACCTAAACCCTAATCCCTAAACCCTAAACCCTAAATGCCTAAAACCCTAAAACGTTAAACCGTAAAACTAAAACCCTAAACCCTAAACCATAACCCCTAAACACCTAAAACCCTAAAACCCTAAACTCTAAACCCTAAACCATAAAACCTAAACCCAAAACCCTAAACCCTGAAACCCTAAAGATAAAACACTAAAACCCTAAAGCCTAAACCATAAACCCTAATACTCAAAAACCCTAAACCGCAAACCTTAAAACCTAAACCCTAATCCCAAAACCCTAAACCCCTAAAACCGCAAAACCGTAAACCCTAAAACCCAAACGCTAAACCCTAAACCCTAACCACTAAACCCCTAAAACCCTGAACCCTAAACCCTAAATCCTAAACCCTAAAAGCCTAACCCCTTAAACACTGAAACCCTAAAACCTAAACCCTAAACCCTAAAACCCTAAAACCCTAAACGCTAAACCCTAACCCCTAAACGAATAAAACCCTAAAAATCTAAATTCTAAACCCTAAAACCTAAATTCTAAACCCTAAAACCTAAAACCTAAACCCTAACACCTAAACCCAAAAACCATAAACCCTAAAACACTAAAACCCTAAAACCTAAACCAGAAACCCTAAAACCTAAACCCAAAACCCTAAACCCCTAAAACTCTAAATCCTAAAACACTAAAACCCTAAAACCTAAACCAGAAACCCTAAAACCCTATAACCTAAACCCAAAACCCTAAACCCCTAAAACTCTAAATCCTAAAACACTAAAACCCTAAAACCTAAACCAGAAACCCTAAAACCCTAAAACCTAAACCCAAAACCCTAAAACCCTAAAACCCTAAACCCCTAAGACCCTAAAACCGTAAACCCCTAAAACCCTAAAAAGCTAAACCCTAAACCCTAAACCCCTATAACCTTAAACCCTGAAACCCTAAAAGCCTAAAACCGTAAACCCTAAACCTTAAAACCCTAAAACTCTAAAACCTTAAACCCTAAAACCTAAACCGTAAACCCCTAAAATCCTAAAACCCTAAACCCAAAACACTAAGCCCTACACCCTAAAACCAAAAAAACCGTAAACCCTAAAACTAAACCCAAATCCCTAAACTATAAACCCAAAACCCATAGAATCGTAAACCCTAAAACCTACCCTAAACCTAAACCTAACTCCTAAACCCCTAAAACCCTAAAGTCTAAACCCTAAACCCTAAACCCTAAACCCTAAACCCTAAACCCTAAGCCCTAAAACACTAAAACCATAAAACCTAAACCCTAAACCCTAACCCCAAACCCTAAACCCTAAAACCCTAGACCATAAAACCTAAACCCTAAACCCTAAACCCTAAAACCCTAAACCCTAAACCCTAAGTCCTAAACCCTAAACCCTAAGTCCTAAACCCTGAACCCTAAACCCCTAAAACCCTACCCTAAACCCTAAACCCTAAACCCTAAACCCTAAAATCCCAAAATCCTAAACCCTAAACACTAAACCATAAACCCCAAAACCCTAAAACCGTAAACCTTAAAACCTAAACCCTATACCCCAAAACCCTAAAACCGAAAAACTTAAACTCTAAACCCTAAACCCTAAACCCAAACCCCTAAACCCCTAAAACCTTAAAACCCTAAAATCTAAACCCTAAACCCTAAGCCGTAAACCTAAACCCTAAACCCTAAAACCTAAAACCTAAACCCTAACTCCAAAACCCTTAAACCCTAAACAGTAAAACACTAAAACCCTAAGACCTAAACCCGAAACCCTAAAACCCTAAAACCTAAACCCAAACCCTAACCCCTAAAACCCTAAACCCCTAAAACCCTAAAACCCTAAACCCCTAAAACCCTAAAACGCTAAACCCTAAACTCTAAAAGTCTAAACCCTAAACCCTAAAGCCCTAAAACGCTAAAACCCTGAACCCTGAAACCCTAAAACCCTAAACCCTAAACCTTAAAACACTAAAACCCTAAACCCTAAACCCTAAACCCCTAAAACCCTACACCCTAAACCCTAAGCCCTAAACCCTAAAACCTGAAAACCATAAAATAGTAAACCCTAAAACCAAAACCCTATTCCCTAAACCCTAAACCCTAAACCCTAACTCCTAAACCCCTAAAATCCTAAAGTCTAAACCGAAAACCTAAACCCTAAACCCTCAAACCTAAACCCTAAACCCTAAACCCTAAAACCCTGAGCGCTAAAATACTAACACCATAAAACCTAAACCCTAAACCCTAAAACCCAAAAACCCTAAAACCCTAAACCCTAAACCCCTAAAACCCTCAACCCTAAACCCTAAACCAAAACACCCCAAAACCCTAAACACAGAACACTAAACCCTAAACGCCAAAACCCTAAAACCCTAATCCCTAAACCCTAAACCCTAAACCCCAAGAACCCTAAAAACGAAAAACTTAAAAGCCAAACCCTAAACCCTAAACCCTAACCCCTAAACCCCTAAAACCCTAAAACCCTAAACCCTAAACCCTAAACCCTAAACCTTAAAACCTAAACCCTAAACCCTAAACCCTAAACCTTAAAACCTAAACCCTAAACCCTAAACCCTAAAACCCTAACCCCTAAAACACTAAAGCCCTAAAACCTAAACCCTATACCCTAAAATAATAAAACCCAAAAACCCTAAACCCTAAACGGTAAACTCTAAACCGTAAAACCTAAAACCTAAACCCTAACTCCTGAACCCTAAAACCCTAAACCCTAAAACACTAAAACCCTAACACCTAAACCAGAAACCCTAAAAACCTAAAACCCTAAACCCTAAACCCAAAACCCTAAACCCCTAAAACCCTAAACCTCTAAGACCTTAAAACCCTAAACCCCTAAAACCCTAAAATGCTAAACCCTAGCTCTAAAACCCTAAACCCTAAACCCCTAAAACCCTAAACCCTAAGACCCTAAAACCCTAAAGCCTTACACCCTAAACTTAAAACCCTAAAACCCTAAATCCTAAACCCCAAACACTTGAAACCCTAAAACCCTAAACCCTAAACCCTAAACCCTAAGCCCTAAACCCTAAAACCATAAAACCAAAAAACCGTAAACCCTAAGACCAAACCCTAATCCCTAAACCCCAAACCCTAAACCCTAAATCCTAAAACCGTAAACCCTAAAACCTACCCTAAACCCTAACCCCTAAAACCCTAAAGTGTAAACCCAAAACCCTAAACCCTAAACCCTCAAACCTAAACCCTAAACCCTAAACCTTAAAACGCTAAGCCCTAAAACCATAAAACCTAAGCCCTAAACCCTAAAACCCTAAAACCCTAAACCCTAAATCCTAAACCCTAAAACCCTAAAACCCGACCCTAAACCCTAAACCCATAAAACCCTAAACCCTAAACGCTTAACCCTAAAACCCTAAAACACTAAACCCTAAGCTGTAAACCCCTAAAACACTAAAACCCTAAACCTTAAAACCCTAAACCCTAAACCCTAAAAGACCAAACCCCTAAAACCCTAGAACCTTAAAAACCATAAAACCCTAAATACTAAACGCACAAACCCTAAAACCCTAAACCATAAATCCCTAAACCCTAAAACCCTAAACCATAAATCCCTAAACCCTAAAACCTTAAAACAAAACCCCAAAACCCTAAAACCCTCAACCCAAAAATCCTAAAGCCCAAAAAACCCAAAACCCTAAAAACATAAAACCCTAAAACCCTAAACCTAAACCCCTAAACCCAAAAACCCTAAAACCCAAAAACCCCGAAACCCTAAACTGTAAACCCTAAACCCCTAAAACCCTAAAACCCTAAACCCTAAACCCTAAGCCCTAAAAGCTAAACCCTAAAACCGTAAACCCTAAAACCTAAACCCTAAACCCTAAACCCCTAAAACCGTAAACCCTAAACCCTACCCTAAACCCTAAACCCTAAACAAAAAAAAAAAAAAAAAAAAAAAAAAAATAAAAAAAAAAAAAAAAAAAAAACCTAAAAAAAAAAAAAAAAACACTAAAACCATAAAACCTAAACCTAAAACCTAAAACACTAAAACCATAAACCTAAACCCTAAACCCTAAATCCAAAACCCTAAACCCTAAAACCCTACCCTAAACCCTAAAACCCTAAAACCCTAAACCCTAAACCTTAGCCCTAAAACCTAAAACCCTAAACCCTAGACCCTAAACCTAAACCCTTAAAACCCTAAAACCCTAAACCTTAAAACCCTAAACCCTAAACCTAAACCCTAAAACACCAAACCCTAAAACCCTAGATCCTTAAAAACCCTAAAACCCTAAACACTAAACGCACAAACCCTAAAACACTAAACCGTAAATCCCAAAACCCCAAAACCTAAAACAAAACCAAAACCCTAAAACCCTATCCCAAAAACCCTAAACCCCAAAAAACCCAAACCTAAAACATAAAACCCTAAACCGTCATCCAAAAACCCTAAACCCAAAAAACCCAAAACCTAAACACATAAAACCCTAAAACCCTAAACCTAAACCCCTAAACCCAAAACCATAAAGCCCAAAAACCCTAAAATCCTAAAACACAAAACCCTAAACTGTAAACCCTAAAACCCCAAACCCCTAAAACCCCAAACGCATAAAACCCTAAAACCCTAAACCATAAAACCAAAAAACCCTAAAACCCTAAACCCTAAAACCACAAACCCCTAAAACCCTGAAACCCTTAACCCCTAAAACCCAAAAACCCTAAAACCTAAAACCCTAAACCCCTAAAACCCAAAAACCCTAAACCCTAAAACCCTAAACCCCTAAAACCCAAAAACCCTAAACCCTAAAGCCCCAAACCCTAAAACCCCTAAAAGCCTAAAACCCTAAACCCTAAAAGCGTAAGCCCTAAAACCCTAAAACCGTAAACCGTAAAACCCTAAAACCATAAACCCTGAAAACCCTAAACCTCTAAAAACCCAAAACCTTAAAACAATAAAACACTAAAACCATAAATCCCTAAAATCTAAACTCTAAAACCCTAGAACCCTAAAACCCTAAACCCTAAACCCTAAACCCCTAAACCCTAAACCCCTAAACCGTAAACCCTAAAACCTTTAAACCTCTAAAACCCTAAACCCTAAAACAACAAACCCCAAAAACCCTAAAACCCTAAGCCCAAAAACCCTAAAATCCTAAAGCCCAAAACCCTGAACCCCTAAAACCCTAAACCCTAAACCCTAAACCCTCTGCCCTAAACACTAAAACCGTACCCTCTGCCCTAAACACTAAAACAGTAAACCCTAAAACCTAAACCCTAAACCCGAAGCTCTAAACCCCTAAAACCCTAAAACCGTAAACCCTAAAACCCAAACCCTAAACCCTAAACCCTAACCCCTAAACCCCTAAAACCCTAAAACCCCAAACCCTAAACCCTAAAACCTAATAAACCCTAAAATCCAAACCCTAAAACACTAAAACCCTAAAACCCTAAACCCTAAACCCTAAACCCTAAAACCTAATAAACCCTAAAATCCAAACCCTAAAACACTAAAACCCTAAAACGTAAACCCTAAAACCCTAAACCCTAAACTCTAACCCCAAAACCACTAAAACCTTAAAACCCTAAAACCTAAACCCTAAACCCGAAGCTCTAAACCCCTAAAACCCTAAAACCGTAAACCCTAAAACCCAAACCCTAAACCCTAAACCCTAACCCCTAAACCCCTAAACCCCTAAAACCCTAAAACCCCAAACCCTAAACCCTAAAACCTAATAAACCCTAAAATCCAAACCCTAAAACACTAAAACCCTAAAACCCTAAACCCTAAAACCTAATAAACCCTAAAATCCAAACCCTAAAACACTAAAACCCTAAAACGTAAACCCTAAAACCCTAAACCCTAAACTCTAACCCCAAAACCACTAAAACCTTAAAACCCTAAACTCTAAACCCTAAGCCGTAAAACCTAAACCCTAAAACCTTAAAACCCTAAACTCTAAACCCTAAGCCGTAAAATCTAAACCAAAAAATCCAAAAACCCTAAAACCCTAAACCCAAAAACCCTTAAACCCTAAAACTCTAAACTCTAGACCCTAAACCCTAAATCCTAAAATCTAAACCCTAAAACCCTAAACCCTAAAACACTAAAACCCTAAAACCCTAAACCCTAAACCCTAAACCCTAAAACCTAATAAACCCTAAAATCCAAACCCTAAAACACTAAAACCCTAAAACGTAAACCCTAAAACCCTAAACCCTAAACTCTAACCCCAAAACCACTAAAACCTTAAAACCCTAAACTCTAAACCCTAAGCCGTAAAACCTAAACCCTAAAACCTTAAAACCCTAAACTCTAAACCCTAAGCCGTAAAATCTAAACCAAAAAATCCAAAAACCCTAAAACCCTAAACCCAAAAACCCTTAAACCCTAAAACTCTAAACTCTAGACCCTAAACCCTAAATCCTAAAATCTAAACCCTAAAACCCTAAAACCTAAAACACTAAAACCCTAAAACCCTAAACCCTAAACCCTAAACCCTAAAACCTAATAAACCCTAAAATCCAAACCCTAAAACACTAAAACCCTAAAACGTAAACCCTAAAACCCTAAACCCTAAACTCTAACCCCAAAACCACTAAAACCTTAAAACCCTAAACTCTAAACCCTAAGCCGTAAAACCGAAACCCTAAAACCTTAAAACCCTAAACTCTAACCTAAGCCGTAAAATCTAAACCAAAAAATCCAAAAACCCTAAACTCTAAACCCAAAAACCCTTAAAACCCTAAAACTCTAAACTCTAGACCCTAAACCCTAAATCCTAAAATCTAAACCCTAAAACCCTAAACCCTAAACACAAAACCCTAAAACCTAAACCAAACCCTAAAACCATAAAAAACTCAAAAACCCCAAAAACACTAAAACCCTAAAACCTAAACCCTAAACCCTAAACCCTAAACCCCTAAAACCCTAGCCGAAACCCTAAAACCCAATAATGCTAAACCAAAAAACCCTAAACCCTAAACCCTAAAACCCTAAACCTTAAAACCATAAAATCCTAAAACCCTAAAATCCTACACCCTAAACCTTAAAATGCTAAAACCCTAAAACCCTAAACCCTAAAACAAGAAACCCCTGAATCCTAAAACCCTAAGCCCAAAAACCCTAAAACCCTAAAAGCCCCACAATCGTAAACCCTAAACCCTAAATCCTAAACCCCTAAAACCCTAAAACCCTAAAACCCTAAAACCCTAAACCCTAAACCCTAAGCCCTAAACCCTAAAACCC